>PVJN01000637.1:0-184268 GCA_004026805.1 Lasiurus borealis | reverse complement strand
CGAGGATGCGGAGAAAAAGGAACCCTTGTGCATTGTTGGTGGGAATGCAGACTGGTGCAGCCACTGTGGAGAACAGTATGGAGTTTCCTCAAAAAACTAAAAATGGATCTCCCATTTGACCCTGTAATCCCACTCTTAGGAATTTATCCTAAGAAATCACAAACACCAATCAGAAAGGATTTATGCACCCCTATGTTCAAAGCAGCACAATTTACAATAGCTACAATTTGGAAACAGCCTAGGTGCCTGTCTGCAGATGAGTGGATCAGAAAACGGTGGTACATCTACACAATGGAATTCTATGCTGCCATTAAAAAGAACGAATTCTCACCATTTGCAGCAACCTGGATGGAACTGGAGAGCCTTATGCTTAGTGAAATAAGCCAGTCTATGAGGGAGAAGCATCACATGATCTCACTCATTGGTGGATAATAAAGAACATTATAAAGTGATGAACAAAAAGATAGATACAGAGGCAGTAAAGCTTCAAACAGACTGTGAAATTACAGCAGGAAGATTAAAGTTAGGTGAGGTAGATAAGAGACCAATCAAAGGACTTGTATGCATGCATATAAGCATAACCAATGAACATAGACACTGGGGGGTTGGGGTATGCCTGGGAGGGAGGGGGGGCACGGGGAGACATGTATAACAAATTAATAAAAAAATAATGAAACATAATTTAAAATTTTGGTGTGAAACCACTAGATGTCTAGAAAATGAGTATTATGTGAAATTTTGATTCCAAAGAAATCAATAATTTTTTAACAGGATATGTGTGATTTTTGCCTATGACTTACTTTGTGCCACTTTTTTTTTATTATAACATGTTCAAAACTGTAAAGAAGGTGACATAACACACATGTCTAGAGCTACCACATTTAGTAATCTATTACTAATATTTTATCTTATATACAGTATGATTTATAAATATGTGAATTATTAAATTTACGCCTTCTCATTAAAAGTTATCATGCTTGTCTTTATATGCCATAAGTATTTTGTACATCTTAATGTGATAATATTAAGTTAAAATATAGGTAAATTTTAATGATTTAAATTTTAACTAAATAAAATTTGTTATTTTGTAGATATAATATTCACTAGAATTATTACTGCATAATTTTGGCACGTGCTACTCAATTTAACTACGTTATAGAATTCAGTTTTTTAATTATGAAACAACTTATTCTGTTTACCTATGTGAACCTTTAAATTTCTCCACTCCTATTTTGGTTGAGTTGTTTGGTATGTTTCCTTTTGGTGCTACTTGTGTTGTTGTTTTTTTAACTTTAACCCACTAAATGTAACAATGTACATTTCAGAATCAGTTTTAAGAATAATCATCTATATATTGTATTGCCGGGACTTTAGATATTTTTTCCAAATCTCAAATGCCTAAAGTGATACCTTCTTGCTGTTTATTTATTTATTTATTATTTTAATGTGTTACATGTATACATATCTTCCCATTGCCCCCCCCTCCTACGCATACCCCAACCCCCCAGAGTCTTGTGTTCATTGGTTATGCTTGTATGCATGCATACAAGTCCTTTGATTGATCTCTTATCTATCCCACCTCTCCTTAACCTTCCTGCTGTAATTTGACAGTCTGTTTGATACTTTACTGCCTCTGTATCTTTTGTTCATCAGTTTATAATGTTCTTTACCATCCACAAATGAGGGAGATCATGTGGTGTTTCTCCTTCATTTACTGACTTATTTCACTTAGTATGAGGTTCTCCAGTCCCATCCAGGTTGCTGCAAATGCTAAGAATTCCTTCTTTTTAATCGCAGCATAGTATTCCATTGTGTAGATGTACCACTGTTTTCTGATCCACTCATCTGCTGGGAACCTAGGCTGTTTCCAAACGGTAGCTATTGTAAATTGTGTTGCTGCGAACATAGTGGTGCATAAATCTTTTCTGGCTGGTGTTTCTAATTTCTTAGGATATATTCCTAAGAGTGGGATTGCTGGGTCAAATGGGAGTTCCCTTTTTAGTTTTTTGAGGAAACTCCATATTGTTCTCCACAGTGGCTGCACCAGTCTGCATTCCCACCAACAGTGCACAAGGGTTCCTTTTCCTCCACATTCTCTCTAACACTTGTTGTTTGTTGATTTGTTGATGATTGCCATTCTGACTTTGAACATGTTTTCATGTGTCTTTTGGCCTTCTGTCGTCTTTCAATAAAGGTTCTATTAAGATCTGTTTCCCATTTTTCTATTGGATCATTTATCTTCCTTTTATTAAGTTGTAAAAGTAGATGCCTGTAAATGTGGGCGATTAAACGTTTATCTGTGATGACATTTGCAAATATGTTCTCCCATACAGTGGGCTTTCTTGTTGTTTTGTTGATGGTTTCTTTTGCTGTGCAAAAGCCTTTTATTTTGATGCAGTCCCATTTGTTTATTTTTTCTTTAGCTTCCATTGCCCTTGGAGCAGTATCAGTTAAGAAGTTCTTTTGGCTTATATCTGAGATTGTGCTGCCTGTGGATTCCCCTAGTATTTTTATGGTTTCCCTTCTAATGTTTATGTCCTGTATTCGTTTTGAGTTTATTTTTGTATTTGGTGTAAGTTGGTGGTCCAGTTTCATTTTTTTGCATGTATCTGTCCAATTTTCCCCACACCATTTATTGAAGAGGCTGTCTTGACTTCATTGTATGTTCATGCCTCCTTTGTCAAATATTAGTTGAGCATAGTGGTTTGGGTGGATATCTGGGTTCTCTATTCTCTTTCATTAGTCTATATGTCTGTTCTTGTGTCAGTACGAGGCTGTTTTGAGAACAGTTGCTTTGTAATATAGCTTGAAATCTGGTATTGAGATCCCACCTACTTTATTCTTCTTTCTCAGAATTGCTGTGGCTATTCGCAGTCTTTTTTTGTTCCAGATGTATCTTTGAAGAGTTCTTTCTAGGTCTGTGTAACATGCCATTGATATTTTAATGGATAGAGCATTTAATCTATAGATTGCTTTGGGTAGTATGGACATTTTAATGTGTTGATTCTCCCAATCTGTGAGCATGGTATGCTCTTCCATCTGTTTATATCTTCCTCTATGTCTTTTATCAGTGTCCTGTAGTTTTCTGAATATAGGTCTTTTAACCTCCTTAGTTAAGTTTATTTCTAGGTATCTTAATATTTTTGGTGTGATGATAAGTGGGATTGCTTTTTTAGTCTCTCTTTCTGTAATTTCATTATTAGTGTATAGAAACGCCATAGATTTCTTGGCATTAAATTTGTATCCTGATACATTGCCAAATTAATTCATTAAGTCAATTAGTTTTTGGATTGAGTCCTTCAGGTTTTTTATGTACTGAATCATGTTATCTGCAAATAAAGACAGCTTTACCTCTTCATTTCCAATTTGGATGCATTTTATTTCTTCTTCTTGTCTAATTGCAATGGCTAATACTTCCAGTACTATGTTGAACTGGAGAGGTGAGAGTGGGCATCTCTGTCTTGTTCCTGTTCTTAGGGGAAATGGTTTTAGTTTTTGCTCATTGAGTATGATGTTAGCTGTGGGTTTATCATATATGGCTTTTATGATGTTGAGGTATGATCCTTCTATTCCCACTTTGCTGAGAGTTTTTATCAAGAAAGGGTGTTGGATTTTGTCAAATGCTTTTTCTGCATCAATTTATATTCTTACTTTATCATTGGTGTTTGCCAATTTAATTATAATGGGCCTTTGTGTTGTTTTTTTGGTGATCATTTTGCTTGGGACTCTGTGAGCTTCTTGGATTTGTGTGGGTTTTTTGTTTCCTATATTGGGGCAGTTTTCTGTCATTATTTCTTCAAACAGGTTTTCTATTCCTTGCTCAGTTTCCACTTTTTCTGGAACCCCAATTATGTGGATGTTGTTTTGTTTCATGCTATCCTAAAGTTGCCTTAGGCTCTCCTCTTGCTTTTTAATTTTTTTTTCTTGAAGCTGCTGTACTTGGGTATTTTTTCCTACCTTGTCTTCTAGCTCACTGATGCAGTCCTCTTCTTCTTCTAATCTACTTTTGATGCTTTCTATTGAGTTCTTTATAGAAGTGATGTCATTTTTCATTTCTTCTTGGTTATTCTTCATTTCTTCGTGCTTCATCTTCATTTCCTCTTGGCTCTTACTCATATTGTCAATTTTTTCTTCCATCATTATATATATATATATGTATATATATATATATATATATATATATATAATTGATTTTTTACAGAGAGGAAGGGAGAGGGATAGACAGTTAGAAACATTGATGAGAGAAAGAGAGACATTGTTCAGCCACCTCCTGCACGCCTCCCACTGGGGATGTGCCCACAAGTAAGATACATGCCCTTGACTGGAATCGAACCTAGGACCTTTCAGTCTGTAGGCCGATGCTCTATCCACTGAGCCAAACCAGTTTCGGCTCTTCCATTCTTCTCAGCCACCTTATGACCATTTCTCTGTACTCTTTCTCTGTCCGGTTTATTTCTCCTTCTATTTCATTTACTTCCTTTTCTGACGATACCTGCTTTTCTGTCATATGCGGGCTCTTTCTTCATCTGCCCATGGTCTTTCTTTCCCAGGTGTCTGGTTTTGTTGTTCTCTTTCCTATATTGATTTAAAGGCCCAAACTATAACAGGACCAGGTACAACACATAAGGCTCTTATCCCAGCCCAATTTGACCTTTCCTTGTGGTGTGTAGAACTCCTCTGAGTTCGTGTGTCTGTCCCTTCTTGCTGTTTAATTTTTTTTTTTCCTGCTTAAAGGTAATGTGGGGTTTCATGTCTGTGTGTGTCTATGTATTTTTTGATTATTCATTTTTCTCTTCTATGCTTATATTGCCTATAATATATATTGCCTATGTTTGTTTCAAAGTTTGTCTCCTTGTTAAAATTAGGAAGTATTGATAAATTTTGACACCTAATCCTTTATATATGTATGTCTGGTAATGTTGTCTATCATGCTTGTTCATTTGTTATGGTGTGTGTGTGTGTGTGTGTTTTAAAACAACATTTTGCATTTTAGAGTTGTCATCTTTATGCCTATTTTATCATTGGCATTTTCATCCATTGTAAGAAATTCTTTCCAACACTAAAGATTTGTTTAGAGAGTAAGCTTTCTTCCTCTGTTATATGCAAAGATAACTTTGTCAACATGTTTCTGAAGTATTAAACCTTTCTATTACTGATTCAAATGTAATACATTTGTTAATTAGTAGATAAGTAGAACTTGATTAGTAGAACTTAATGAGCTTTGGCAGATGATAGGATAGTTTTTTCTATCCTGCCTCTTTTTGAAATGATCCTGACTGTTCTTGGCCTTTTTTATCTTCTTTAATAACTTTAGGGCGTACTAGAAAAATCTAGAGTCATACAGTGGTTTTATATATATTTTTTGCATTGACATTTGAAGTACATTTGAAGAGAATTGAGTTCTCCCATTTTGAGCTAGTTTTTGATATTTTATCACTATTTATCTCTTTATCTCTTTCATTAAAAAAGGCTCACCAAATTTCAATCTTTCACAAGATTATATAATATTTTATTAGTAGTAGCTGAACCGTCTGTGTTTTTACTCAGTTAACTTCTTCTGTGTCCTACTGTATTGTGGAAGACTTTTATGGTACTTGCACAAAGAAAACTATGTCAGGATGCCATAGTACTCAGGCTTCCCTTTTGTTATCTCTCAAGAACTAAAAGACAATTCTCTAGCAGGACACAACACCCACACTCTCCACTCAGTCTTGAAAAGGCCTACAATTTGGCCCTTTAAGCACTTGACTTAGGGTCACTCAGAAATTTGGTTCAAACTCAAACACCTTGAAATGGAAGGAGATCTCTTATAACTTGAGATCAACATATTTTTTCCCACATCCTCTGGCCTTTGCAAACTAATCCCTGCCACTTTAGGGACCACAGAACTGCTGGTGAATAAGATGACCCACAACTGAGGGAACCATGCCTTGAACCCAAAAGTCTCTTTTAGTGAAGCTTTAAGATATTTCAAAAGCCACATTTGAATGTTTCTGTAATTCTCCTGGATTTTGACATATCATTCTCAAATACACCAAGGAGAGATCATTATCAAGACCTCCAGATGCAAGGCGAAGAACAAGAATGCAAAGTATAGATGTATTCTGGTTTCAGAAATGTCCATTTCCTCCTTTGGAAAGTGTCTCTATTTTTAAAATTTTATTTTATTTTATTTTATCTTCCCTTGTTGGCATATTGAGTTATTTACCTCCCACTTTGAGCATTGGATGATTTACAGCTAGATAAAGAAACTCCTCAGAGTTGTCAGCACAGTATTGCCTAAATCCTCTTACAAGTTCAAAATAAAATGTCAATGGAACACAAGTAAACAAAGATGAATGTAAAGTATATAAGGTAACTAGAAAACACAACATTTTTATCCACATTTAATCCTATACCTGAGACCACAGTAATTAAATTAAGCTTGATTTCAAAATCCTGATATTTTCTAGGGGAAACCCAATTTTGTGTATCTTAATTCTAACTGATCTTTACCTCAAAATATTGATATAATTATTGGAATATTAATATAAATAATGGAGATATTTTTATTAAGATTTATATATAATGATATATATATATATATATAATGATTGTATATATAATCTCACTTAAAGCAATGAGAACTAAATTTTTTTCTGCTTTTCTCCAACATTACAAAATACACACAGACATACAAACAATATGAAGAACTATAATTATATATATAATTTGATTTTAGTAGAACTAAAGCTTAAATAGAATTACAACTTCATAAGTATCTGATTCTAGACTCTGAGACTCTGGGTTCTGGTCTTTAAACCATGATATTTGATTAATTGTGGATTATATATTTTATTTTGTTAATTAGAAAAAACATAAATAAAATGAAAACAAATGAATAAAGATAACTTGGGTACTTATTGTACTCATATATCCCATCTTCAATTCCATTTTTATCTGGTGTTACTTGAGTATGGTTTAAATTGTATTCTGTATTTTCCAGCCCATCATAACTGATGCTTTGTATTTTGCCTTTGTTTGTTTTAGTAATAAATTTCCATTTCTTATTAAATAGGCCATAGTATCAAGTGTTTTCATTTATGTTATTTTGTTTTATTTCATATAGACAGCCAGTATTTCAATCTGTCATTTCTCTGTGAAAACTTTCAGCTGACCTGCCCTGCGGGTGCTGGACTTGCGGGCACCACAGAGGCAGCTGCAGTGCTGCACCTGTGACGCCAGGGCACAGAGGAAGTGGCTATTTCTATGCTCAGTGCTCAGAACCGTGAGAACTAAGAATGTTTTGTATCCTGACATGCAAGAAAAAAGAAAGAAAGAAAGAAAGGAAAAATAAAGAAAGAAAGGAAGGAAGAAAAAGAAAAAGAAAGAAAGAAAGAGAAAAATTTCAGCTGAATTCTTTCTTTATCTGTTCTTCACAAAAATGATGACTGGCCCCATGTGGTCAAAAGATCCTGTCCCCATGTGGACACAAGATGGCCACCACAAGTTATCATTACTTCTGTTCTAATTTTCAATAATAATTTGGCTGAAAGATACAAAAGCAAGTCCAAAGATCTCGTTTCTGTGAAGACTTTGTTAAAACAACAGAGAACCCAAATTTTCTCCATTCAAACTACCTGTTGTCTATTGTCCCATTATTCCAGGAGATTCTTGCTCAGGAAAATAACTTAATCTCTATTACATAAATTTCCTGAAAACTCATCAAGCCTTTATTTATTTTTATAATTTATTTTTTATTTTGGTATTTGAAGATGGTTGATATTGTAAGGGTCGAAACGCTCGCCGCTCAGTGGAAGGCTCCAAGAGACGTTCTCATGCAAACAGCAAAGGGTTTATTCACCAGCATGCTGGGGCTCACAACATACTCTGAAAGCAGAGCAGAGGCTGAGAGCCACGAACCAAGTTACAGGGTATTTTTATAGTATTACGATAACAGGATGCGGCTGGTGGTTATTGGTTATCTCTGGGTTAATCTCTTGAGACATCTGGGCTTTGTCTCCTTCCGCAATTTGGCTACAGGCTGTCTTCACCACACACACTAACAACCTGCACCTGGGTTACACTAACAACCTGCACCTGGGTTACAGCACTCTGGAAATTTCCACACTATTCTTAACTTTGAGAATTTTTAACTCTTCAATATAAAATATTCAATTAGTTTCAGGTGTAAAATATATTAAATCAACATTTATATACCTTATTGTGAGAATACCACACTAAGTCTAGTACCACACCATGCAAATTTATCACAATAATATTGACTATTTTCCCCTTTAGTATTTTTAAACATCCCCACAACCCCACTGCCCTTTGGAAATCATTGGTTTGTTCTCTGTATCTAAGGTCTGTTTTTATTACATTTGTTCATTTGTTTTATTTTTCAAATTCCACATGTAAGTGAATTCATGTGTTTGTCTTTCTATATATGACTTATTTCACTCAGCATAATACTTCCTGGATCCATCCTTATTGATGCAAATGGCAAGATTTCATTATTTTTAAGTGCTGAATAATATTTCATTATATGAATACGCCACTTCTCCTTTATTTAATCTATTTACCATCAATAAATACCTCCTTTCTTTTCCTTTCTTGGCTACTATAAATAATGCTGTATTGAACATAAGGGTGTATACATCAGACTCAATGAGAAAAGCTGAAAACTTTTCCTTTAACATCAGGAACAAGATAAAAATGCCCACCCTTACCACTCTCATCATCCTATCTAATAAAAGAGTAATATACAAATTGCCCGTACCTCTGCTACACTCACAAGTCAAGTCCACCAGCCATGCCAACCAGCCAATAAGAACAAGTATGCAAATTAACCCAACCAAGATGACTATGGCCACAGAGAGAGTAGGAGGGAGGCTTGGGTTGCCCATGAAGATGGAGGAAGCCAAGCTTTCCACACACCCTAGCAGGCCCAGGCAACAAAGTTTCAATGGCTGTGGAAGCAGAAGGTTTGGCTTTGCTCCAGGCTACAAAGTTTCAATTGTAGAAGATAAATAAATCCCAGATACCAGGGCCTTTTCTTGGGTGGCTGGACTACATGGCCGGCCTGCAAACCACCATAGGCCCCTCACTCAGGCCACCCCACACCCCAAGGGAACACCCACCCTAATCCAGAACACCTTTCAGGGCAAACCAGCTGGCCCCCACCTGTGCACCAGGCCTCTGTGCTATCTAATAAAAGAGTAATATGCAAATTGGCCATCACTCCAAAACACAAAATGACAGCCCCAATGGTCAAAATATCCTGCCCCCATGTGGACACAAGATGGCCACCACAAGATGGCCAGCAGGGGAGGGCAGTTGGCAGGGACCAGGCTTGCAAGGGAGGACAGTTGTGGGCAATCAGGCCAGCAGGTGAGGGCAGTTGAGAGGGACCAGGTCCTGCAAGGGAGGGCACTTAGCGGTGATCAAGCCTACAGGGGAGGACAGTTAAGGGTGACCAGGTCTGTAGAGGAGGAAGTTGGGGGTGGCCAGGCCTGCAGGGAAGGGCAGTTGGGGGAGACGCAGGCCCACTGGGGAGGGAAGTTAGGGGTGACCAAGCCCACAGGGGAGGGCAGTTAGGGGCAAACAGTCTGGCAGGGGAGCACTTAGGTATCAATCAGGATGGCAAGGGAGTGGTTAGGGGGTGATCTGGCTGGCAGGCAGAAGCGATTAGGGGCAATCAGGTAGTTAGGCAAGTAAGCAGTGGGGAGCCAGCAGTCCTGGATTGTGAGGGGGATGTCTGACTGCCTGTTTAGGCCTGATTCTACTTTGGGTCCCAGATTGGAGAGGGAACTGGCTGGGCTGAAGGAAAACCCTCTCCTCATGCACAAATTTCATGCACCGGGCCTCTATTAGCTAGTAATTGACAAACATGCAAGTTGAGCATACCTCTGGTACACCCAAAAGCCAATCGAGTAAATATGCAAATTAACCCAACAAATATGGAGGTTAATTTGCATAAGTTGGTGCCCAGCAGCCTGGGTCCTGGGAACTTTCTCAGCACCCAGGTCACTCCAAGATAGGCTAGGGTGGGTCCTGAACAACTGGGAAGCCTGAGGTAGGGGGCTTCTGGGCAGGGGTAGAGCCATGAGATCTGATGGAGCTGCGGGGGGAGTCCTGCCCAGGATCCAAGCCTTGGTCAGAGGCTTGTGGTCTTGGTAAGGGCAGAATAGGGGAATGGTGGGAGCTAGGGGTCCCCTGCGCAGGACTCAAGCCTCGGCTAGAGGCTTGTGGCCTTGGCAGGGGTGGAGCCAGCGATCGGAGGGAACTGAGGATTCCCTGCTCAGGCACCAAGGCTTTAGGCTTTGGCAGGAGTGGAGTGGGCAATCAGAGGGAGCTAGTGTACCTGCTCAGGCCCTGAGGCTTTAGGCCTTGACAGGAGCAGAGCTAGAGATAGGAGGTAATAGATGTGAACTACAGAGAAATGC
Source organism: Lasiurus borealis (assembly GCA_004026805.1). Taxonomy (NCBI): domain Eukaryota; kingdom Metazoa; phylum Chordata; class Mammalia; order Chiroptera; family Vespertilionidae; genus Lasiurus; species Lasiurus borealis. The sequence goes on along the minus strand of PVJN01000637.1, from coordinate 173,841 downwards.
CTTTTCTGACTGCTCATTGACTAAGCTCCCTGTTTGCCACTGGTAATATTGTTAGTAACTTGTATAAGAATCCAAAAAGGTAATTTAGGGCTTTTCCACTATACTCCTGAAGAAAAAATAATGAAAGTCCACTGCTGGAGGGCTAAGAAATGTTGTATTCTGCCATAGCTAGTTTGGGTTTGTGGATAGAGCCTCGGCTTGCAGACCACAGGGTCTGGGTTTGATTTTGATCAAGGGCATGTACCTAGGTTACAGACACCTCCCTGGCTGAGGCCCAGGTCAGAGCTCATGCAGGAGGTAACCAATCTAAGTGTTCCTCTCACTTTGATGTTTCTCTCTATCTTTCCCTTTCTCTTCTACATTCTCTAAAAATCAGTGGAAACTTATCCTCAGGTGAGGATAAAAATAAAAAAAAAGAATTGTCATATCCTATGAAAGACACATCTTGAAAATGCCTAAAGAAAGTCATTTTTCATGGTGAAGAGACTGGAGTCCATGTTGATGAAAACACCTTGGTGGCTGTGGTGGCTGGCAGTGTCTGCAGCAATAGGGTGATGGGGCTGGTGCCTTCCCCTGATCAACTCTATTGCCTCAGTAGGGAGGGCTCCCAGTATGTGAGAGGGGGCAGACTGGGCTGAGGGGACCCCCGCCCAGTGCACAAATTTTGTGCAGCAGGCCCATAGTCCTATACAATAAAATGATAACATAAAAATTATCCCCTCAACCAGGAGTTCAATGAGAGGGCAGAGCCAGTCTGGCAACTGCCCTTGGCCCCTACCCTTAGCCATAAAGTTGAGGTTATAAAAACCTTAAACCAGGATTTTAATGATGGCCTTAAACAGAACAATTGTTTTACAAAAACAGAAAATTATAATCAGAAAATGTATAAAATTGCAGTTTTACATTTCTGACAAATATGAACTTTAGTTTCTTGTTTTGTTTTTTAATGGTAGAAAAAAGGTAAAAGCTAGCTTCTTACATGTCTTGGTGGTAGTGATGGTAAGGGCTTTTTTAAGAATTTACACATTTAACAGTTTGATGTTCTTTGTTCTGTGTGTTTTTATATATTCAGAGTTGAACAACCATCACCATAATCAACTTTAGAATATTTGTATCACTTTAACAAAACTTCCTCATTAGCCATCATCTTTCAGTCTCCCATTTACCAACCCTAATAACTATTAATATGCCTTCTATCTCCATAGATTGCTATTCTAGACATATTTATAAATAATGCAATTTTATAATATGTGATACATATACACAATACAGTATGTGGCCGTTTGTGTTCTGTTTAAATTCCTTAGCATGTTTTCAAGGGTTAGCTATGCTGTAGCATGCATCAGTACTTTATTCATTTTTATGGAAGAATCATACTAAATTGCTTAGATATAAACTTTGTGTCACATATCATCACAGAGAGCTTGATATATTTTTCATCTTTTAGCTATTTTTTTCTCTAAAATGTATTTTATTATTTTTTTTACAGAGAAGAAGGGAGAGGGATAAAGACTTAGAAACAGCAATGAGAGAGAGACATCGATCAGATGTCTTCCCCACACCCCCCACTGGGGACGTGCCCACAACGAAGGTACATGCCCTTGACTAGAAGGGAACCTGGGACCTTTCAGTCCACAGACTGACACTGTATCCACTGAGCCAAACCGGTTTCAGCTATCTTTTGGCTATTATCAATACTATAGCTATGAACATTCATGTACAAATATTTGCATGGACATGTGTTTCAATTCTCTTTAATAACCAAAAACATAATTGCTGAACCAAATAGTAACTTTATGTTTCACTTCTGAAGATATACTATTATATTATGAAATAGCTGTTATCATTTTAATTTCCACCAACGGTGTATAGAGGATTTTAATTTCTTTAGATCCTCTTCAATGTTTTTCCTAGTGTGTCTGAAGTGGTTTCTCATTGTGATTTTTATCTCATTATCTTGATGACTAATGATGTTAAGCATTCTTTTATGGGCTTATTTGCTGTTTTATGTCTTCTTTATAGAAATATATAATTATACAATTTACCAGTTTTAATAGGATTATTTGTCTTTTTATTATTAAGTTGTAGACACTTTATATATTCTAGATAAAAGGTCTTTACTAGATATTAGATTTAAAAACATAAACCTAAATGTAAAGATACACATACACATACATATACATATATATACATGTACATGTATATGTACATATAAATATACATATACATATGCATACATGTAGGTGTAAATGTAAATGCAAATGTAACATGAACATAAACATGAATATAAAGTAAATGTTAATGTAAATATAAATACAGATAGAAATGCATGTTTGTATATGTGACATATATATAAAATTTGATGTTACTTGTAGACCAAAGTATAATTTCTAAAATTAAAGTTCCTTTGCATGCACTGCTTTGTGTTACTAGCTTCAAGAGTTTTGCAGTCTATCTAGAATAATGCAATCCCTTGCGTAGGATTGGTGTGAACAAAAATGCAATTATTTGAATTTGATCAAATTCCAAGTTTATTTGAGCATATTATAGTCCAGGAACTGAGCAGCACAAATACAAAGCAAAGTCAGGGGCTCCACTGAAAAGAGGGAAAGCCCAGGGCTAAAAGCAGGAGATAGAGATAGTTGTGGAGCAGGAAAGAGAGATGGTTGTGGAGTAGGAAAGAGAGATGGTTGTGGAGCACTTCTGATGGGTTAGATGAGGGACTTTGCAAAATGTCATCAAGGCTTGTTTGTACTAGATACTTAGACATAAAAGTATGGGGAGATGATAATTTTGAGAAAAAAGGCTAAGCCTGAGTCAGTTCTCCTATATGCAGACAGAAAGTTTATCATTTGGAGTTTGCCTCCATTTTAAAATCTCTTCACACAAGCATTTGCCCCCAAATTGTTCCTGTATTCTTATTTGTTACATGACTTCGTTGTAGTCAAATTCTTTCAGTTTCATCTGAAAGTCAAGTTTCTCCTCATTTTTCTTACATAATCACTGGTTATTGTTTGGCATTTTAAAAATCTAAACAGTCAAAACACAATAGCAATAGCTAATATTTGCTAATAGGTTAACTGTTTAAGAGCTTACTATGCTTATCTTTTAAAATCTATACAACAAGCAAATGGAGTAAGCATATCTGAGACCCCTTCTTACAGAAGATGATACTATAATTTCTAAGGGCTACATTTTTTGCCAAGAGTCATAAAATCAAGTATATGGATGGGCTGGTACTTGAATGCATGTCCATGAGTCCTCAGAGCTATGCTACTGCTATAAATTCAATGGTCTTTCACCAATTGATTCTGCCTATGAAAACTACTCTCAATTCAGACAATCTTCTTAAAAAATATAATTTATTGATTTTTTACAGAGAGGAAGGGAGAGGGATAGAGAGTTAGAAACATCAATGAGAGAGAAACATTGATCAGCTACCGCCTGCACACTCCCCACTGGGGATGTGCCCGCAATCAAGGTACATGCTCTTGACTGGAATTGAACCCAGGACACTTCAGTCCACAGGCCAACGCTCTATCCACTGAGCCAAACCAGTTAAGTCAGGTAATCTTTTTGTAATATGTTTAATATATGTGTCCCTTTCCTGCAACTTGGAGTCTGTTCACATTTTTTGCCAAGTTAACATAATCAGAAAAATTCATATTTTTTAAATTCACATTTCATCTGCATTGCTCCTTCATAAACAGAACACCTTTAATCAGTTGTTCCCTTGCTTTTCCAAATTCCATATGTTTCTTTCGAGCACATTTCAGATAACTATGTTATATATGTAAATAGGCATTTTAAGCTTCATAGAATACAAATTCAAGATGTAATAGTCATACCTGTCTAATGATATCTCTCTCTTGTATTACTCAAGAATGAGTATATTGATACATTCTCAGATTATCTTTTGTTTTCTTATTTTAAGGTAATGTAACATAACCATTAAAAAATTTTGTAAGTATTTACTTATATATTACTCTGTAACAGTATTTGACCTAAAAGTTGGACATGTATTTTTGAATAATACCCTGATCTCGACAACAGAAAACACAAGACTAAAATTATATGAAATAATCAAATTTCAAATTTCTTAGCTCAGTTTAAAGGCATAATATCTCTTTCAGCAGAGATATCAGTTCTCTCTGTAGTTTATATCAATTATATAAGACAGAGTCCCCACCTTTATGTGACTCTCTTTGCCCTTAACCTAGATGACTCACACAAAGTTATTAGTAGGACTTCCTCTTTTATCTTATGTCTTAGATTACACTCTATTATGTTTTGTTTGTCTGAGATCTATATCCTGAGGTTAACATAATATTAAGACTCTCTCTGGTCCTTCTCTATTTTGTATTCTTACAGAATTTTGGTTATATTGTTAAGATTGATTTGAACTGTTTCCTTCTTTACTCTTTAAAGATGAATTTTTTCTTTTTATCTGAAGTTCTGTTTATTTGGTTATTCATTCAATTAATCAACATGTACTCAGTAAATAATATTCTGACACTATTATGTTTATATTTTAAGTGATACACAGATAAATATAATATTCTTCATATAAGACAGCATGAAGTCCAAAGGAAAGCAAGGCTAGTGCTTTAGTGATGGCTCTGCCATGTACTGCTAGAGTTATTTAACCATTTTTGTTTTGATTTTCTTATTTGTAATTTGAAGATAATGGTAATGTTTATAAGTAAGATCAATTGATGAATACAAGTACTCAGTTAAAGCAGGACCTTGCATGAGATGAGTTGCAAAAAAAAAATGTAGCTATGCTTATTCATGATGATTAGAGTCCATAGGCAAGAATAGTGATATATGTAACCATAATATTTCAATACAAATTTGGAGGTTAATGGGATTGTGTATAGCTGAGTAGTTAATGAAATACTTTGTCAAGAAAATTAAATATGTTCTAATTTTGAAAACTAATTTATTGTGGTAAATTACTTTATTATATTTATAAAAATAAATAGATTTAATGTGTCTGTTGTGCTGGTTATTTAAATACTAGTGACCCAGCCCTAGCTGGCTTGGTTCAGTGGATAGAGCATCAGCCTGCGGACTGAAAGGTCCCAGATTCAATTCCGGCCCTGGGACAGCAGGGTGGGTGGGTCTCCGTCTCCCAGGCCACAGCCAGCTGCAGGTGCTGGTGCCTGGATGGCAGGCGAGTGGCTTCTCAGTCTTCCCTGGGATGTAGTCACTTCTGTGACTGACTGCAGCCTGGGACCATGAGGCAGGAAGTTTCTTCATCGCCCAGGCTGCAGCCAGCCTCAGACGCTGGGGCCCAGTTTCTCTGTCTCCCCAGACACGGGGTAGGCGGATGTGAGGCTTCTGCTGCTGGCTGTGGCCTAGGATCACGGGGCAGGCGGCTTCTTCATCTCCTGGGCTTAGCCAGCCGCAGACACTGGTGCCCAACTTCTCCAACCCCCACAGCCCCAGAGTGGCAGGGGGTGGGGCTGCCACCATGGTTTCAAGTTAATTTGCATAGCACTCTGATTGGCTGGTAGCATAGTGGAGTGATTGTAATTTTACTTGCATCCTCATATTAATTTTCATATGCTATTTTTTTCCTGTATATGAAAACAAGGTTTTGAAATCATATCTCTTTTTGGTGGTAAGATACATGTTTCTCCTCTTTTATTAAATGTTATTTTATATGTATCCTGTTATTTCTCTGGTTATTCATTTTTTTTTCATAAAACCAGAATGTTACTTGATAAATTCTAGAGGGAAATGATCCACTACTTTCTTTTTGGCATAGATGATAGGTCTACCTGAATTTCTACAAAGCTCAGTTCTTCCCTAGACATCTTTCACTGTGATGTAATCCAGAGCTGTCCTAATGAAACCCAGTCAGATTTTTTTCACTAGCTAGATATATGGCTGTTGCAAGGGACATATGTAAATAAACTTTTGCAATTTTTAATCCAAATACACTTTATTTACCTACAGGATACCAAGGGAAAAAAAATCAGCATATAGAGCTACATTTGCCCTCCAAACCTTTTACAGTTGACAGGAGAACAGAAAATGAGTACATAACTTTGAGAATAGCATAATTTCAGATAATAATGCATATGTTATTTACCTGAATTATATGTTACATTCATAGATTTTACATCATTTCAATTTCTGTATGGCATTCCTAGGCAGAAACCAAGTATTCTCAATTTGAAGGTCATTTTATGTCCCTAGGCAATCAATAAATACTTGCTAAAACATACACACAAAAAATCCTCCGGCAAACCTTTATTTAAATTGTTTTGTAAAGTTATATTCCCAAATGTTAAATATTATTTTCCCAAACCTGGTATTTAAAGGTTCATTTGATTTAGGTGATTGATGGTCACAAAAGAATCACGGAAGCACTAGTACTCCCCAGTGGACATAAAAAAGAGGTATTTAAAAGATGGAGAATACTCTTAGCCAATTTGACGTAGTTGATAGAGCACCAGCCTGTGGACTGAAGGGTTCCAGGTTCAATTCAGGTCAAGGGCACATGCCTGAGTTGCTGGCTCAACTCACAGTAGGGGGCATGTAAGAGGCAATCAATGATTTTCATCATTGATATTTCATCTTTCTCTCCCTCTCCCTTCCTCTCTGAAATAAATAAAAATATATTAAAAAAATAAAAGGTAGAGAATAAAATTTTCAGAGGATTTCTGTGAAATTGTCATAGAGAAGAACAGAACCAGAAGTTAACTTGAAACACATTTTCATAGATTTATTTCTATTAGTATAAATCTATGATGGATTTTAATAAAACAATGAAACAAAAATAATATATAAATATTGGATGAATTACATTATCCAAAAGTACCTGTTCAAATGCCTTTAATTGTTAACAATATTGTTGTCTTAGTACATTTGAGCTCCTAACAAAATACAATCAACTAGGTAGCTTATCAACAGAAATTGATTTTTCATAGTTTTGGAGGCTGAGAATTCCAAGATCATACACAGGACTGGCTGATATGAAGCCTGTTAAGGACTTGCTTCATCATTGACAACTATCTTCTCATTGTGTCCTCACATGGTGAGTTAGCTCTGTGGGGTCTCTTTTATAAGGGTACTAATTCCAATCATGAAGGTTCTACCCTCATAACCTAATTGCCTCTTAAAGGTTCCATGTCTTAACACCATCACTGTGGGGATTAGAATTTAAACATATAAAATTTGGGGGACACAATCATTTAGCCATAGTAATTACTGCACATAACCAAGCCATTCTGCACTCAGTCAACAACAGTGGATTTTAAGACTACACTGTGATTTTGCATGCATAGCTAAGATAAAGTTTGTATAAAAGTTAAGCTCAATTGTTAATTTTGAAACTCTAGGCATTTATAGTATAACTGGAGGACCAGTACATGAAAGTTCATGCACAGGAAGGGGGGTGGTCCCTCAGCCTGGCCATCCCTGTCTCAGAGTCCAGGAGCTTTTAGGGGCAGGAGGTGACCCAGTGATCAGGGGAAAGCAAAGCCATATCACACCTCTGCTGCTGCCACTGCTGGCAGCATAAGCCTTGGCTGGTCCTGGTTACCTGAGTCTTGGGTAGCCGTGGGTGGCTTGGCAGCCACCATCTGAGGCTTGCCTGTGCTTCTGGCTGGCCCTGGGTGGCTTGGGGTGGAGTGGACTGGAGGACTTTGAGGCAGGCCTGCCCTCAGGAGGGCCCGGCCTTGCCACATGCCTGCCACCCTGGTGGGGCTGAAGGGACTAGGAACCATCATCTCTGGCTCTGGGCACTGCCATCTTTGAGGATATGCTGGTCAATTTTCATATTCCCTCTTTATTAGGTAGGACAAATGTCCATGTTGATTAGAGATGGACAAACAGAATTGGAGCAAAATAGCAATTTGTGAGAGAATAAGAGGGCTAAAGAAACAAGTAAAATGTGTATTCCAGATATAATTTTTAACCATTTGAAAGTAGATCTCTACACAACAAAACATGTATATTAAGTCAATGTGGTCAGTAGAAACATTTCTAATATCTGGAGGCATAGTAAACTGCACTTATGATAGGAGAGTGAGGTCCTTATATTTCTTTATTCTCTGAGAAAAGTAGAAAATATCATGTGGCTAAAGAGGGAAGCATTATTTCTAACAATGATTCTTAGGTAAGTCATTCTTTAAAGTATCAAATTTAAGCTTTCTTCATAAAACCATAGGTTCATTTGAATCTGATGGAATAGAGAGAGTGATTTTTTCATTTCTCAGGGATGAATTGGGAAGTGTTCTATTTAAGGCTGGAAGACTGAGGTGCTATTTCCATTCTTCATGTACCCAACAGTCTGAAGATGCCCTGTATCTTCTTGCTACTCCTACTTTCTTTAAGGACCAGAGGCTCTGGGATCCCGGGAGCTTTTTGGAAATGCACACTCTCAGGTTGCTCTGTAGATATCGTGAATCAGACTCTATAGTTAAACATAATTCCCAGCTGAGTTGTTTGGATTTTAAACATTGAGAAGCACTGCTTTAGAGACATGTTATTTTTAAAGCACTGAAGCAGAGAGAAGCACATATTTTAGGCAGAGAGACCTAAAATTAAAGCCCAGTTTTTAACAGAAAGGCATGGAATAAAAATTTGATTTTATTGTTTACAATACAGTGATTTTTGCAGAAAACTTAATACTACCTCTGGTAGTAATAATAATGATAATAACCCCCATAAAGTAGTAACAGCAATAAAATGACTGTATGCCAATTATTCTATAACACCTTTAACACAATTCTATGCACTAACTTTTAATCTAAGAACTTAATAAAGTGTGGTTTTATCTGGGCAAGAAAGGTGAAGTGACTTGCTCCAGGTTATTCCACTTGCTCATTAAAGGGTTTAAATCTAACCCAAAATTTGTCTACAGCCTAAGTTCTATATAATTTCCTTTCTAACCCACATTTCTCACATATAAAGTTAGAATTATATCTTGTAGGATTGTTTTGATGATAATATGGTGAAATACAATAGGTAGTAACATTTTTTATAACATTTTCCCTACATGATACTACTAGTTCTTTAAATAAATGACTGCATGCACAAATCTAATCCTAAACTTTACAGACTTCAATGATCTAAAAGTAGAAATAAATTAGCTGAATCCAAGCAAACTGTTTTTAACAAGTTATTTAAAAATAACTAATGGTAGGATAAAATGCACAATTTTATTTTGAATGTATATACATATTTAGGAATATATATATTGAAGAATGTAGGTATGGTGAGAAACATAGACAGAATACAATAAGGAAACATGAACCTTATTATTCTAAAAACTAAATAACTAGTATTCTTATTTTAACTTCTTTAGATACACACACACACAGACACACATATGTGCAACCTACACACACACACACACACACACACACATACACACATGTGCAACCTTGTACATTTGAAATCCTATTGAGATGGAAATTTAGTTTTGTAAATTAAGGAAGGTAATTTTTTGATAATACATTTCAAGTTTATAAAATGAATATATTAATGGAGAATATGCTTGGTGCTGTCTCTGAAAATATTTTTTCTGCATAATTTTATAAAACCCCACTGTTCCCATCTTATTGAAACACAGCCCTCTAAATATATTTTCTGTCTCTAGTACTAGTGATTCCTTACCTATGACACTTTCATAGAAATTCTGTTCTAACCCTCAAGTCCATGCACGCATTGTTTGAAACAACATTTTAATAAACAGATTCAACTACCCTTTGGTTCAGTAAATGATTGAATATGGAAAAAGTCTTTTAATTACCAACGAGCATTTTGTGAAGAAGCAATTTTCTTTTATTTTTTAGTATGTTTTATTGATTTTTCACAGAGAGGAAGGGATAGGGAAACATCGATGAGAGAGAATAATCGATCAGCTGCCTCCTGCTTGCCCTTCATTGGGGATGTGCCCACAACTAAGCTACATGCCCTCGAATCTGGGACTTTTTAAAAAATATATTTTATTGTGTTTTTTTTTTACAGAGAGTAAGGGAGAGGGATAGAGAGTTAGAAACATCGATGAGATAGAGACTTCGATTAGCTGCCTCCTGCACGCTCCCTACTGGGGATGTGCCCGCAACCAAGGTACATGCCCTTAACCAGAATCAAACCTGGGACTTTTTGGTCCGCAGGCCGACACTCTATTCACTGAGCCAAACCCGATTTGGTGAATCTGGGACCTTTCAGTCCACAGGCCGATGCTCTATCCACTGAGCCAAACTGGTTTCGGCAAGAAGTAATTGTGTTATCCCTGGACCAAACCAGCATTTAGCACATCATTTGTTGTTGTTATCCAAAAGTATTTTAGCCAATATGAAACTTTTATTTTGGACCGCTTTGTTCTCTGACAACTGCCAAAAGTTTCTCAGTGTTGAAAATGTATTATTGTGTACACCACACAATGTTCCCTGTATCAAGTCTTAAAAGAAGAAAAGCTACATTTCTCATGAATAGCTGGTCCGGTTTGACTTAGAAAAACTGAGAATCCCATCACACTCTCTATTTCTTCTCTGTTTTTTATGATGTTTGGAACCAAATAAATATACAACCCAGGTTTAAAATCATGCAAGTTTTGTGTTATACACAGCACTAATTTCACTGTTTAATTGTCTAAAAGATTAATTATCATTTTATACCTTATGGTGAGTGACCAGATTCCATTTCTTATTCCAAGTGTCTGGCAGTGGATGAATGAATAAGAATGGGATAATATGCCTGTTCTACTTCTCCAGGGGTCCCTGGGACCTTTGAGATGAAGTATTCTGACATCTTCATATAGTTATATCAGTAAAACATGTATCAGATAGAAACTATTTTGCAATAAGTAAGTAGTTGCCTTTGAAAAATGCATTACTAACTAGCTACCCAATAATTGTGTGCACCCAATATTGCCTACACAATATTGCTACATTTTGTGTTTCAGTAGATTAAATTTTATGTATATTGCTTATATACAGTACCATGAGTAGGATATATATAAACACACACACACACATGATAATGATAGATGATAGATACATAGATGATAGATAGATAGGTAGATAGATACATAGATAGATGATAGATAATTAGTTTACAGGAGAATGATGTCAGTCAAATGGAAAATATTACATTGTAAATTATGTTTTTCTCCAGCCCATGAATGCATTGTGCCATAAAGACACATGTAGCAAATTTGGAATGAAAATACAAAGGCAAAAGACAGTGTGTTCTGCAGGTATGCACATTAGTGAGTTAAGTGTATTCACTGTTCAAGTTTCCTTTTGGCTCAGTTGGTCATCTGCTTTACATAGAAATTATTATCATAAAGATAATGTCATTGTATTTTTTAAAATTTTGTCCAAATCTTTATTTCTTAATAATCTCAATCCTTCTTACAACTCATTCCTTTTTTTTAATGAATGACAACTTTATTTCTTACAATTTTTAGTAAAGAAAATATAATATCTCAATAAAAATATAGTAATTAAATACCAAGTTTTCTAAATTACAACTTGAAAACATCTAGCATGTAGGTTTAATCTCAGTACAGTAGATTCAAGATCAAATACACATGTTACATTCATCAAGGCTAAATTACAAATTATAGTCGTCATCATAATTGTCATCATCATAATCTTCACATTTTCTTCTCAACGCATTTGTTGACTCATTGGCAGCATTTTGTGATGACACCATGTTAGTGATAATAAGAATATTTTTGTACCCAACTAATGATGATTAATCAGAACATTCTGAACTGCTGATGTTGCAGGAATTGATGCTTTTATAGCTGGGGACTGTGAAGTAGACATTTATACTATAAACCTTTGCCCTGTGAAGGACATTGGAATCCCTAATTTAGTTGAAACTGACATGGTTTGTGCGGTTGGTGTGCCAAATGTCAGAGTACTTTTTTATTTTTTATTAATGTATTACATGTATACATATCTTCCCATTGCCTCTTCTACTTCCATGCATACCCTAACCCCCAGAGTCTTGTGTCCATTGTTTATGCATATATGCAAGCATACAAATCCTTCGGTTGATCTCTTATCTACCCCACCTCTCCCTAACCTTCCATCTGTAATTTGACATTCTGTTTGATGCTTTACTGCCTCTGTATTTGTATTTTTGTTCATGAGTTTATAATGTTCTTTATTATCCATAAATGAGTGAGATCATGTGGTATTTTTCTTTCATTGACTTATATAAGCATTATGCTTATTTCACTAAGCATAATGCTCTCCAGTTCCATCCAAGTTGCTGCAAATGCTAAGAATTCCTTCTTTTTGATGGCAGCATAATATTCCATTGTGTAGATGTACCATAGTTTTCTGATTCACTCATCTGTTGATGGGCACCTAGGCTGTTTCCAAATTGTAGCTATTCTAAATTGTGCTGCTATGAACATAGGGGTTCATAAATCCTTTCTGATTGGTGTTTATAGTTTCTTAGTATATATTCCTAGGTGTGGAGTTGCTGGGTCAAATGAGTTCCATTTTTAGTTTTTTTAGGAAACTCCATACTGTTATCCATAGTGGCTGTACCAGTTTGCATTCCTACAAGCAGTGCACGAGGGTTCCTTTTTCTCCACATCCTCACTAGCACTTGTCATTTATTGATTTGTTGATGGTTGCCATTCTCACAGGTGTGAGATGGTATTGCATTGTAGTTTTGATTTGCATCTCTCGCATAATTAGTGACTTTGAGCATGTTTTCATGTGTCTCTTGGCTTTCCTTCTCTCTTCTTCTGAAAAGGATCTATTTAATTCTGTTGCCCATTTTTTTATTGGATCATTTATTTTCCTTTTATTAACTTGTATAATTTGGCTGTAGATGTTTGAGATTAAACTTTTATCAGTGATAACATTTGCAAATATGTGCTTCCCTACAGTGGGCTTTCTTGTTTTGTTGAGGGTTTCTTTTGCTGTTCAAAAGGTTTTTATTTTGATGTAGTCCCATTTGTTTATTTTCTCTTTAGCTTCCATTGCCTTTGGAGCAGTATCAGTGAAGAAGTTCTTTTGACATATGTCTGAAATTGTGCTGCCTGTGGATTCCTCTAGTATTTTTATGGTTTCCCATTGTATGTTTAAATCCAGTATTTATTTGGAGTTTATTTTTGCGTATGGTGTAAGTTGGTGGTCCCGTTTTATTATTTTTGCATGTATCTGTTCAAATGTGAGAGTACTTGGTGCTGGATACGGAACACTCTTTCACTAATAGAAAGATGTGGACAGGAAGCCTGGAAGGCTAGTCAACAACCTTAATTGCTCTAACTACTCATTGTTTAGTTGAGACATTGTTAGCTGAAGCAGCCTCCACCTATGTTTGTCTTATGTATTTTTGTTATTGAAATTTCTTGCCCTAATGTCTATGGGTGTGTCCCAAAGTCTCAATAAAAGGGATAGCAGGACCATCGCAAAGTGATAGTCTTCTCACTAGAGGAAGGCTCCCGCCTTCCCCCCTACCCCCCAATATTTCCAAATTAATACTTTTCTAGTCTCTTTTCATTTGTGTGCAGCCTCCTCCAGAACCTGAACCCTGAATGGGAACCCTGAACCATGCGGGATGTGCAAAAGATTCCCACAACTTGGTTTGCTAGTAACTGAACCAACAATTAACTGTGGAACATTTATTCTTCCCACAGAATCAGATGCCTTTTTTTTTAAGATTTAAGTCTATAGTTTGGAGCAGTCAAGCAATATCTATCAGGTGGCAGTCTAGGATCTGAATATTGCTTGATCAATGGCAATGGGGTTTGATTTCTTTGCCTTTCAATCCCATCTAATAAAAGAATAATGTGCAAATTGACTGTCACTCCAAGACACAACATGGCTACTCCTGAGAGGTCAAAGATGGTTGCCTCCATGTGGACACAAGGTGGCCAATACAAGATGGCCAGCAGGGGAGGGCAGTTATGGGAAGTTAGTGATGACCAGGCCAGCATAGGAGGGCAGTTGGGGGTGACAAGGCCCATAGGGGAAGGCAGTTGGAGGAGACCAGGTCAGCAGGGGATGGCAGTTGGAGACCAGGCTTGCAATGGATGACAGCTGTGGGTCACCTAGGCCAGCAGGGTAGAACAGTTGGGGGCAGGGAAGATGGTTTCAGGGGAGTGCAGTTGGGGAAAATCAGGCCTGCAGAAGGCAGTTAGGGTCAACCAGGCTGGCAAGAGAAGGTAGTTAGAGGTTATAGTGCCATCAGGGGAGGACAGTTGAGCAGGACCAGGCCTGCAGGAGAGGTCAGTTTGGGGGACCAGACAGGTAGGGGAGGATAGTTGGGGGGACCAGGCCAGCAGGGGAGGGCATTTGGGGGAGACAAGTTGTGCAGGGGAGGATAGTTGTTTCAGACCAGGCCAGTAAAGGAAGGCAGTTTTGGGGGTACCAGGCCTGCTGGAAAAGACAGTTAAGGGTGACCAGGCTGGCTGGGGAGGGCAGTTAGAGGCAATCAGGCAGCCATGAAGCAGTTAGGTGTCAATTAGGTTGTCAGTGGAGTGGTTAGAGGGTGATAAGGCTCACAGGCAGAAGTGTTAGGGGCAATCAGGCAAAGGCTGGTGAGCAGTTGGGAGCCAGCAGTCCTGAAGTGTTATAAGGATGTCCAACCGCCCATTTAGGTGGGATCCCAGTGATACTGGGCCAAAACAGGTGGTCAGACATCCCTCAAAGGGTCCCAGATCAGAGAGGTTGCAGGCTAGACTGAGGATCACCACCCCCATACATGAATTTCTTGCACCAGGTCTCTAGTATCTAATAAAAAAATCTCTTGGGGGAGAAGAAGCAAGAGACTGGTCAGCATGACACTGGATTGCCAATTGCATATCATCTACATCAACAGTAACTTCTTTAGCATGGATTGAATAAATTTTTGCATCATCTAGAATTGAGGTCACATATCAGAAGGCAAACTCCAACATCTGATTTATAACTTTTGCCTTGTATTCTATAATCTCCATATTCTTCAGGATGTGTGCCATCATCTGTGCATCTTTTGGCATGCTCTTGGGAGAAGCCATCTTGTCAGACTCCATGATATCCACTGATCAGATTTCTTGAGCTAAATCACCCACATTAACATATTTCAGTCCTAATCTTGCTGCAAGTTCTTTGCCTACTCTGGTTTTTGCCACCCCTGGTGTACCTGTGAACAAGATGTTCAGAAGCAGCATGGTCTACAACATGCTCACTCATTCTTTTCTTGAAAAGGCAAATAACTACATATCCAATACAGTCTTTATTTATTGGAAATACTATTTTTTCACTGTGCTGTCAGATTATTTAGAATATTATTGTGTTGGTTAGCACCACAGTTATAAAGTTGCCTAGGTTTTGATTTTTTTTTTCTTCTAGACTTATATTTTTCCATAAACTCTTGTATTTTTAGTGTGGTATTTTGTAGAACATAAGAGGTATTTTGTAGAACATAAGATTTTTTAGGAGTGCATTCATGATATTTTAGTAAAAACACCTGCAAATCTGTTGTTTTTGTTGGCTGCTTACAATAAAAAAAAATTGCTCCTTTTCATGCTTATTGGATAGAATGAAGTTTTGGATGACAAACAGATGTAAATCTGAAATTAGCTCTAAATATATACCTGTAATGCCAATTACTATTGCACTGTATTGCTGATTGAATTGGTTGTTCATATTTGAAAACTGACAATAAAATGTGCCATGGAAAATTAAAATTTCTGTGTCAGTAGGGAAAATATCAGGAATATAAAGACCAATTTATCTATAATTTTAAAAGGGTAATATGCTAATTAGATGGGATGTGTTTCTGGGTATCATTCTGGATGTCCTTCCAGACAAAGTCGGGGCCAAAGCAAAGCCTGGGTCCTGGGTGCCTGCCAGAAGCTGGAGGGAAACTGCTGGGTCCCTGGTGTCTGCTGGCAGCTGGAGGAAGCTGGGTGCCAGAGGGAAGACCATGCCAGCAGCCGGGGAAAGGAAGACCTACTCTTGAAAGAATTTCATGCATCAGGCCTCTAGTAATAATTTATAACTAAAATGATATAACACCATTGTTGGCTGTACATTTATTTCTTGCTTGAAAACCATAGTTTTATTATGGCTCCATCTCTGAGGGAGGATGGCACTAGTACTCAGCTCAGGGGTAAATCCTGCCAAGTTTAAGCTCCCCACACGCATCCCACAGATCATAGATATGTGATGCAATTCTATTTACTGACACAAGAAGAAAACTGTTGCAGCAATTTGGGGAAATTTTCCTCATTCCAAAAAAAAGAACAGCATTGTTGTATCTTATACCTTTGTCAATTAAAGTACCTATATGTGACACAGGTATAGTATCTTATAAACATGAGGGCACCTAAACTGAAGACAACTCAAAAGGCAGAGAGAAAACAATGACAAAAACCTGAGTCTTAATGAAGACTCAATTACCAACCCTGGAGCCATTTATGTTCAGTAGTTTGTTCTTCAGCTAATCACACTTTGTTATTTTAAACTATTAAATATACATTTCTGTTACAGTCAGTCAAATTTATCTTATTCCATCAAAAGTATACTAATTTGCACATATCACATACACACATACTCCCTATATACAGACACACACCCACAATACATTAACATGTGTACACATGCACATAACACACAGAGACATTCATGGGGATTTTATTTCCACATATTCCCAATTGTCTTTCCCGTCATTCTCTTGGATCTATAGTAATTTTTTTCACTTCAAATTAAGGGCATTCACAAAGGGGCGATTGTGAACTTCTTCCTCTTTTTCTCTAGTTTTTCCTATCAATAATTGAGTTATTCATGGTTTCAATCATCTTCTTTAAGAAAAATAAATGAATATTTCTAGACATAATTATACCTCTGCTAACTTCACATGCTAGTGGGGAGTTATCAGTAACATTATCCATTACCCAGTGACTTTTGAGCATAAACTGGTTTTGGCCGATATGAGACCAGTATTTGCCATCACTATACTTCTGTGTTGAACTACCTTTCATCAACTCCCTAGCATAAAAATCTGAATATTGTCCTTCAGAGTAATAATCTTACTACCATTTTAGATCTTTAATATATTTAATAAGATTAATTTGACTTTAACAGAGTAGTCTTCCCAAATAGTGATGGACAGTAATATATTACTTCTACACATATTTTAAAGCATCTATTATGTACCATGTACCTTCAAACTATTCGTGATATATCAGTGAGTAAAACATTTCTATGCTCATTGAACTTACATTCTTTCAAAACATTTTTATTAGAGATACACAGTATTTTTTAGTTATTTTAATGCTTATGCCCAACATTGAATGTGTGTAACACATGGAGGGCAGTTTGGGGAGACTAGGTATGTTAAATCTTCAGATTGGTTCACGTCTTATTTGTCTAGAAAGCCAGTATAACTTTTGTGTTTTACTTAGTATCAAGTATTATATGCCTATTGTATGTGAGGCAACTGGTTATTATCTTTATAGAGATCAATATGTAGGGAGGAGAGAAAAAAATGTAAGTCTGTTATAGGTTACTGAAATAAGTACTAGACAGAAGTATGAAAAAATGACCTATAAGTGCACAAAAAGTAGTTATATATTCTGTGAAATAATAAAGGGAGGAGATATTTAATTAGTACCTAATTATGAATAGGAGTTGTTTATATTAGGGGTACAGAATTAATAGAAAAGTATGCACTCTGTTAAAAGAAAATACAATTTCAAATTTAAAGTAAACTTAGAATTCAAATTTCACTACCTACTTAAATGAGGAGCATGGACTCTAGGCACTAGGAATTGTCAGAGAATGTGAAGGGAGTGATGTGATCCAGTATGTCTTAGGGAGCTAACTCTAGTGGCAATGTGAAAACTGGTTCCTAGTGGAAGTAGAATAGAGTCAGGGAAGCCATTGATAAGTTAGTGCAATGAATGAGCCAGAGATGGATGAAGGCCTAAAATGCAGCAGGCTCAGATTGCAAATAAATATGAGAATTATTGATCTGGGCTTTCTAAGACAGAAAAGCTCTTAGACCAAAGTCTGTGACTGAAGATTAAAATGTAATGGTTTCTTTGATCTCACTGCTCTAATCACAAATCAAAGAATTGTGTGTGTGTGTGTGTGTGTGTGTGTGAGCATTTTACTAGTGAAGTAAAAATATACATAATATTAAAGTGCCTTTTGATATTTCAAACTCATTTTGGAGGGAGCAGATTAGTTTATGTAACATTGGTGATGTTATCTAAATAAGGCAGATAACAAATGCATTGGTATTACTATTCAAACAGAAACCCCATGGACTAAGAACCATTTTGATAAGTGACTCCTAAGGAAGAGGAATTTTTCATGGGTTTCTGGTATTTGCAATGAAACTATGAAGAAAATTGAAACTGCATCCTTGATGGATAAAGCCACACCATTCCCCAGACCTGTCTAAGGGAACACTTATTCTATGTGCAGGGTGAAGCAACTGGCTTTCAATTTTATTTTCTACTCACTTTTCAGCAAGGCCAGAATTGCTGTGTTTGTACATTTATTTATTTATTTCAATCACAAACTGCTCAAAAGATTTCCCTGTAGCAATCAGAAAGTACAAGGGCTTCCTTGACTGCTGGTGTGTGACCAGTTGTGGGCACTATTTCATAGTCAAATCCTGCTATAGAATAATAGGTTGTCACCCATACCAGAGATCAAGCGACAATAAAAATAACTACACGATTCAGTTCAGCTCAATGTTAAGAATGGAATATGTGGTCGATGCCGCGTTACAATCTGGCCCCAGGGACTCTAACCAATTTCCAGAGTTTGTATAGGTGCACTACCATCTTCCTTGTTCATTTGTGTATGTGCCTTACATGATTGCTCAGGCTTTCTGATATTAGTTACTTTCCCAAAGGTCAAGAGAAAAAGCAAAATACCAACTAATAACTTAGCTCTGGACGATCACCAATGTTTCATTATGTTTTGGCAATTGAGCAAAGTTGTTATGTACTGCTTACACAGAGCTTCCAGGGGAGGGATATTGGCCTCTTTTTTCCTCTTTATTTTTTTAAAATAAATATTGTATCATATTTTCAGATAATAAGATTATATTTTTATGCACACAAAATAGATCACCTAACTTCAGAATAAGTCCAAATATATGTATATTTTCCTTAAGCATTTGCTTTGCACTATACTAAAGAAGCTTTTTTTGTTTTTTAAATATATTTATTCAGCTGGCTTATCATATATAGTATAGGTATTATTTATTTAAAAACATTTAAAGCAATTCCTAATATGATGCCAAACCAGTTTGTTGACAAGTCAGAATCAAATCCATGCAGATAAATTATGTCTTTGTAAGGATAGCAAAATTTTAAAACATTGTGGTAGAAAAAAAAATAATACCTCCCCAACTATTCCTAAATGTTAATGCCTTAACCTGTAGAGAATGTTATATCACATGGTAAAAATAATTCAGAGTAAAGGGCTGCTGTGCTCCTGGCACTGATTTAAATACTTAAAAATATAAATTAACAAGTTAGATAAAAAACACTTTCTCTATAGACCTTCTATTTTTGTAGGATTTGATACATTGTAGCATTTGATGCATTTAATAGAAAGTCATCAATTACAATGCCATGCACTATATCTTTCTCTAATCTCATCTGGTTATTAGATGATCACCTATAATATACAGGAGTGGGCAAAAAGGAGGTTTACAGTTATTTGCATGAAAAATCTATACATATAAAGCGCAACGAGTTGACTGACTGGTCGACGGTTTGACCAGTCACTATGACGTGCACTGACTACCAAGGGGAAGACAATAAACTCAGGAGCTTCCCCCTGGTGATCAGTGTGCTCCCACAGCGGGAGTGCCACTCTACTGACAACAAGCACCAGATACCTAGTTCATAGCTGGCAAGCGCAGCTGTGGCAGTGCAAGTATCTCCCACCTCTGCAGTAGCGCTACCCAGTGGCAGCTGCAGCTGGCACAGCAGGGCTGGGATGAATGGGAGCGCTCAGGCTCTTCCCCAGATGACTGCCACTCCACACACTACTATATCCCTCAGAGGATGTGGGACTGCTGGTTTTAGCCCAATCCCAAGCAGGCATCTGGCCTGTGGGGATCTGGCAGAAACTGGCAGTCCAACATCCCTCGAGGGGTTTTGAATTGTGAGAGGGTGCAGGACAGGCTGAAAGACCCCACCAGTACACGAATCTGTGCACCAGGCCTCTAATAAAATAATAATTAATAAATAATACAAGAAAAGCTGTGTTTTGTGTCACAACTGTAAATCTAATATTTTTCCCACCCATGTACAAAAAAGTGTCAAAGTCCACTGATTCAAATTAGAGGACTGGAGACTCCTCTCTCATAAGGTAATATTTAAACTAAGACATGAAGAATGAAAGAGATGTGGTCATGAGAAGAACTAGAAAAGAAGTGGTACTGGAAAGACTGCAATATGATATATTATATTGCTATATATGTACTTACAATAGATAGGTTCAAAACAGCATACTCTAGGCAGGGTGCGAAAGAATATGAGTGAACAGCAATGGAATCCATTACAATGCCTTAAAAAGGCATAGAATAATCTCAAAAATATCTTTTTTGTTGATTTAATAAATGAGTATTTGCTATTAAGTTCTATGTGTCCTGCCTAGAGAATGCTGTTGTGAACCTATCTACTATAAAGTACAGATATAGCAATGTAATATATCGTATTGCAGTCTTTCCAGTACCATTCCTGCTCTGTGGAACTCAAAAATGACCATGTGCTTGACTAGGGGAAGATGAGTATGATATAAGATCGATCTATCATCTGTCATCTATCTATCTATCTATCTATCTATCTATCTATCTATCTATCTATCATCATCATCATCTACCCATCTACAAGCCAAAGTAATGAATTTCAGAATAATCAGAAGTCTTAAGAACCAGTAAAATGTATAATTATGCAAACTTTCTTTCTTTTTTACCTTATAAGGATAACAGATAATGTTACAGACTGAATTTACTCTGTGGCCTGGATCCTAGCTTGAAACTGATGCAAAAATTCAGTGTGAAAAAGAAATATGTATATTTGTTTTCATAAACCTGTGGTATTGTAAAATTTTTAAAAGTATTGTGATTGTTTTTTAGCATTACCTTGTCTTTCCTGACAGATACAGACAACTGGGTCAAAATGTCCAAAGTTTAGGTCCTCTTTTTTTTTTTTAAGGATAATGTTCAAATTTGTGCTATCCAAAATGATAGCTGCTACCAACTACACTATTTAAATTCAAATCAATTTAACCTAAATAAATATAAAACTTAGTTCCTAAGTTACATTAACTATATTTCAAGTGCTCTATAGGCAAATCACATGTATCCAGTGGATACCACATACAATAGCACAAAGATGATTTATTTTTTTATTTCAGAGAGAAAGGGAGAGAAAGAGATAGAAACATCAACTTTGAGAGAGAATCATTGATCAGCTACCTCATGCACCACACCTTGGGGATCAAGCCCACAACCTGAGCATGTGCCATGACCAGAAATTGAACCATGACCTTCTACTTCATAGGTCAATGCCCAACCACTGAATCACACCATCTGGACAAAGGTGATTTTTATCATCACAGAAAGTTCTATTGAGAAGCAATGGCTTATAATGTGAAAGATTTGGATCTTTCCTAGCTTCTATCGCATTCCCAACATATGGAGATTCATTCATCATCTTTCTCTAAGGTAGTTAAACCTAATCAAGGGAAGAGTTTCAATTCTCCCAAGTATTTTAAATCTCATTGTGTTCCTGTGTGTTTTTATCCTTTTTTTTATCTAAAACAAATTGAAGATATTGCTAGACCATTTTACATCTCACTAATGACTAGACCCACTGGAATTCACTTATGCTTCACTAATATACACCAATCAATAACAATTAACTGCCATTACTTCAACTTGTTATTTGCCTGTTTCTAGAAATAGCAAGTTTGACACCCTTCATTAACTGAGGAACACAGTGATTTCTGAAGCTTCTCAAACCCATTGATGTAGAATTTTAGACATGATATCCAGACCCACATCCATGGATCCTAGCCAACAGAAAGCCAGCTTGCACCAGAGGTTGAGAATCAGTAAGCCAGTCAGCACCAGGATATCTGATCTCTCCATTCCTGGTTGTCTTGGCCCTGTCCTATTCCAGTTTACAGTAGCTCCTCATTGCCTAAATTTAAAGTATACTAAAGAATATTTTTGTGCCATTTCAACTTACCTTTAAAATGTATTTTCTACTTACCTTCTAAAGAACACTTCATTTCATAAGTGTGATTTTGTCACTATTCATTGCATTTTTTATGCATTTCAACTATTGACTCTGAAAGAATCTTCTCTGCCATCTACAGGTTAAAATCCCATTCAGAACTCATTTTTTATGGCTCTTTCCCAGATCTTGCAGGCCACACTAATTATTACTTCCACAGAAACATTATAGTATATCTGTATACCCATGAACTGACTTTTTCTGTATATTTTATTAATTGTTAACAATTGATTATTGTTGTGGTGCTGATTTAGGTACTTAGAAAACAGCAGTCAATAAATTAGACAGAAATCACTGTCCCTGTGGAATTTACATTTTAATGAGATTTGATATAGTTTAACAAATGTAATATAATCCCTGAATAAAGGTGTTATGTATGGTATCTTTAAAATATTTTTGGCTCTAGTTTCCTAGAACTTGCAGCATTGATTGATGAAAAATTTTATGTAGAATATATCAATGAATATTGACATTCTACAATTTCAACAATTCATTCATTCTATCTTTCATTAAGCATAAAAGAGCTCTTAGCATTTTTAATTAGGCACAAAAATATTCTAAGTTCATGGCCAATACTCACCTGAACAGGGGCCTTTTGGGGTTTCTAAACTGCCTTTGTCTTGTCTTCTATGTTTCAGAAGAAATAACAAAGAACTATCAATCAAGGGCAGGCACACATTTCTGTGATTCTGCTTTCTTGTTACTGAAATCTATTTTGTCTTATGCTAAAATATCCAAGTCTGCAAGAGAAAAAAGAAAATTAGTTTGTTTGTTTGTTTGTTTGTTTCAAGAGAAAAAAATAGTGTTCTAGCCAACTAGTAATACTTTTCCTTGAAGGATATTAGGCTGACATTTTTCAAAAAGCATTTGCTTATTACGTTTGTCTTATCATAAGTTATAGATGGCTGAACACATCCTCCTTCAATTTCTGAAATCTGATTCAGATTTATACTATGTTTAAATGATACCTGAAAATAATTTTATAATCTAAATATATTAGAAAACTCAAATAATCATAGAATTTTTTAAATAAATGACAGTAAATGTGAAGTACAAAAGAACATATGGAATAATATATGTTTTATGTGTCCACAGAAGGGTTTTAGAGATTACACAAACCTTAGTTTTCTGAAACACTTTACACTTTACAGCCTCTCATTGATTGGCCATTGCTGAAATCCAACTGAGATTTTACACTGTGTTTCAATTATATTTAATAATATGAAATATAATTTTTATATTGTGTCCCAAGATATTACATATTTGAAAGCTAATGTTCATGAAGATATAAAGATCAAATTATTTAAAGTATATTGGTCTAAGGAGTCTGTTTATTATATCCATTTGGATAGTTGCTTGTTTTCCATTTTATTCTTTTTTAAATTATTATTAATTTTTTATACATATCTCCACATTGCCCCCTCCCTCCAAGGCATAACCCAACCCCCAGTGTCAATGTCCATTGGTTATGCTTATATGCATGCATACAAATCCTTTGATTGATCTCTTATCTACCCCACCTAACCTTAATCTTCATGCTGTAATTTCACAGTCTGTTTGATGGTTTACTGCCTCTGTATCTATCTTTTTGTTCATCACTTTATAATGTTCTTTATTATCCACAAATGAGTGAGCTCATGTGATGCTTCTCCTTCATTGACTGGCTTATTTCACTAAGCATAAGGCTCTCCAGTTCCATCCAGGTTGCTGCAAATGGTAGGAATTCCTTCTTTTTAATGGCAGCATAGAATTCCATTGTGTAGATGTACCACTGTTTTCTGATCCACTCATCTGCTGACGGGCACCTAGGCTGTTTCCAAATTGTAGCTATTGTAAGTTGTGCTGATATGAACATAGGGGTGCATACATCCTTTCTGTTTGGTGTTTGTGGTTTCTTAGGATAAATTCGTAAGAGTGGGATTACAGGGTCAAATGGGAGATCCATTTTTAGTTTTTTGAGGAAACTCCATACTGTTCTTCACAGTGGCTGCACCAGTCTGCATTCTCACCAACAGTGCACAAGGGTTCCTTTTTCTCTGCATCCTCGCCAATACTTGTCGTTTGTTGATTTGTTGATGATTGCCATTCTCACAGGTGTGAGATGTTATCGCATTGTCATTTTGATTTGCATCTCTCGGATAATTAGTGACTTTGAACATGTTCTCTTGGCCTTCCTTCTGTCATCTTTCAAAAGGTTCTATTTAGGTCCATTGCCCATTTGTTTCTGGATCATTTATCTTCCTTTTATTAAGTTGTATAAATTGGCTGTAGATTTTGGAGATAAAACCTTTATCAGTGATGACATTTGCAAATATGTTCTCCCGTACAGTGATCCTTCATGTTGCTTTGTTGATGGGTTCTTTTGTGCAAAAGCTTTTTATTTTGATGTAGTCCCATTTGTTTATTTTTTCTTTAGCTTCCATTGCCTTTGGAGCAGTATCAATGAAGAAGTTCTTTCGGCATATGTCTGAGATTGTGCTGCCTGTGGGTTCCTCTAGTACTTTTATGGTTTCCCATCTAATGTTTAAGTCCTGTATCCATTTTGAGTTTATTTTTCTATTTGGTGTAAATTGGTGGTCCAGTTTCCTTTTTTTGCATGTATCTGTCCAATGTTTCCAACACCATTTATTGAAGAGGCTATCTTGGCTCCATTGTATATTCATGTCTCCTTTGTCAAATATTAGTTGAGTGAAGAGGTTTGGGTGGATATCTGGGTTCTCTATTCTATTCCATTGGTCTATATGTCTGTTCTTATGCCAGTACCAGGCTGTTTTCAGAACAGTTGCTTTGTAATATTGCTTGAAATCTGGTATTGAGATCCCACCTACTTTATTATTCTTTCTCAGAATTTCTGTGGCTATTTGTGTTCTTTATTTTTGTTCCAGATGAATCTATGAAAAATTCTTTCTAGGTCTGTGAAATATGTAATTGGTATTTTAGTGCTTAGTACATTTAATCTATAGATTGCTTTAGGTAGTATAGACATTTTAATGATGTTGATTTTCCCTATCCATGAACATGGTATGCTCTTCCATCTGTTAACATCTTCCTCTATCTCTTTTTTTAGTGTCCTGAAGTTTTCTACATATAGGTCTTTTACCTCTTTAGTTAGGTTCATTCTTAGATATCTTAATATTTTTGGTGCAATGGTAAATGGGATTTCTTTTTGAGTCTCTCTTTCTGTAATTTTACTATTAGTGTATAGAAATGCCACAGATTTCTTGGCATTAATTTTGCATCCTGCTACATTGCCGAATTCATATATTAAGTCAATTAGTTTTGGGATACAGTCCTTTGGGTTTCTTATGTACAATATTATGTCATCTGCAAATAAGGACAGCTTTACTTCTTCTTTTCCAATATGGATGCCTTTTATTGCTTTTTCTTGAGTAATTGCAATGGCTAATACTTCCAGTACTATGTGAAAAGGGAGATGTGAGAGTGGGCATCCCTGTCTTGTTCCTGTTCTTAGGGGAAATGGTTTTAGTTTTTGCCCATTTAGTATGATGTTAGCTGTGGGTTTAACATATATGGCTTTTATGATATTTAGGTATGAACCTTCTATTCCCACTTTGTTGAGAGTTTTTATCAAGAAAGGTTGTTGGATTTTGTCAAATGCTTTTTTTGCAACAATTGATATGACTATGTGATTTTTTTCTCTCAATTTGTTTATGTGATGTATCACATTTATTGATTTGCGGATATGGTACCATTCCTGCATTCCTGGGATGAATCCTACTTGGTCATGGTGTATGATCTTTGTGATGTACTGCTGGATCCAATTTGCTAGAATTTTGTTGAGGATTTTGACATTTATCTTCATGAGAGATATTGGCCTATAATTCTCTTTCATTGTGTTGTCTTTATCAGGTTTTGGCATTAGGGTGATGCTGGCTTCATAGAAGGTGTTTGGAAGTGTTCCTTCTTGAATGTTTTTGCATAGTCTGAGGAGGATAGGTTTTAATTCTTCCTTGAATGTTTGGTAAAACTCTCCTGTGTAGCCATCTGATCCTGGGCTTTTATTTGCTGGAAGCTTTTTTATGACTGCTTCAATTTATTCCATAGTTTTTGGACTATTGAGATGTTTAGATTCCTCCTTGTTGAGTTTTGGAAGGTTTTATTTTTTAGGAAAATGTCCATTTCTTGAAGCTTGTCCAATTTGTCGGAATAGAGTTGTTCATAGTATTTTTTTAACAATCCTTTGTACTTCCACAGGGTCTGTTGTTATTTCTCCTCTTTCATTTCTGCTTTTATTTATTTGGGTCTTCTCTCTTTGCTTCTTGGTGAGCCTGGCAGAGGTCCATCAATCTTGTTTATCCTTTCAAAGAACCAGCTCTTGGTTTTGTTGATCTTTTGAATTGTTTCTTTGGTCTCCAAGTTGTTTATCTCTGCTCTGATCTTCACTATTTCCTTCCTTCTGAGTACACTGTGCTTTTCTTGTTGCTCTCTTTCTAGCTCTTTGAGTTGTAGGTTTAGGTAATTTATTTCCATTGCTTCCTGTTTTTTCAGTAGGCTTGTAGGGTTTTTAACTTCCCCCTCAAGACTGCTTTTACTGTCCCATAAATTTTGTATTGTTGTGTTGTCATTTTCATTTGTTGTCACGGTGTTTTTTATTTTCTCCTTGATCTCTTTGGTTACCCAGTCGTTGATTAATAGCATGCTGTTTAGTCTCCATGTGTTTGATTTATTTCTATTGTTTTTATTATAGTTGATTTCCAGTTTTACGCCACTGTGGTCTGAGAAAATGCTTGATATGATTTCTATCTTATTGAATTTGAATAGACTTTTCTTATGACCCAACATATAATCTATCTTTGAAAATGATCCATGTTCACTAGAGAAGAATATATATTCTGTGGCTCTGGGGTGAATGTTCTGAAGATGTCAATTAATTCCATCTGGACTGTTTCTTTGCTGATTTTTTGTTTAGAGAATTTGTCCAGTGGTGACAGTGGGGTATTAAGGTGTCCTACTATGATTATATTGCTGTCAATATTTCCCTTAATATCCTCCCAGAGTTGTTTTTTTTTTTTTTATGTAACTAGGTGCTCCTATATTGTGTGCGTATATGTTTACCAGAGTTATTTCTTCTTGTTGTATTGTTCCTTTTAGTATTATGAAGTGGCCTTCTTTATCTCTTCTTATGTTGTTCACTTTGAGATCTAATTTCTCAGATATGAGTATTGCAGCCCCAACTTTTTTTTCATTTCTATTTGCCTGAAATACCATGTTCCATCCCTTCACCCTCAATCTGTGTGCATCTCTTTTTCTGAGGTGGATTTCTTGCAGACAGCAGATATATGGATCATCTTTTCTTATCCAATCGGTTACCCTATGTCTCTTGATGGGAGCATTTAACCCCTTTACCTTTAAAGTTATTATTGATAGGTACTTATCTGTCACCATTTTTAGTCTTTACCCCAGACTTCCTTCTTTGCTTCCTATTTTTTTTTATTACAGCAGACCCTTTAACATTTCTTGCATTGCTGGTTTTGTGGTAATATATTCCCTTAGTCCTTTTTTGTGTGTGAAACTTCTGATTTCACCTTAAATTTTTATTGAAAGCCTTGCAGGGTACAGTATTCTTGGATTATGCTTCCCTTGCATTACTTTGTATATTTCATTCCATTCCCTCCTGGCCTGATTAGTTTCTGTTGAGAAATCAGTTGCTAGTCTTATGGGGGTTCCTTTGTAGGTTACTTTCTGTTTCTCTCTGGCTACTTTAAAGTTTCTTACTTTATTGTTGGTGCTTGCCAATATAATTATAATGTGCCTTGGTGTCTGTTTTGTGGGCTTCATTTTGCTTGGGACTCTGTGTGCTTCTTGGATTTGTGTGGGCTTTTATGTCCTATATTGGAGAAATTTTCTTTCATTATTTTTTCTAACAGGTTCTCCAATCCTTGCTCAGTTTCCACTCATTCTGGAATCCCAATTATGTGGATGTTGTTTTGTTTCATGTTATCCCAAAGTTCCCTTAGGATCTCCTCTTGCTTTTTAACTTTATTTTCTAGAAGCTGCTGTACTTGGGTATTTTTTCCTACCGTGTCTTCTAGCTCACTGATGTGGTCCTCTGCTTCTTCTAGTCTACTTTTGATGCTTTCTATTGAGTTCTTTAAATCAGTGATGTCATTTTTCATTTCTCCTTGCATTTCTTCTTGCTTATTCTTCATTTCCTCTTGGATCTTACTCATATTGTCAATTTTGTCTTCTATTCTTTTCATCCACCTTATGATCAATTCTCTGAAATCTCTCTGGCAGGCTTATTTCTGCTTCTATTTCGTTTACTTCCTTTTCTCGTGAAACCTGCCTTTCTGTTGTATGTGGGCTGTTTCTTCTTCTGCCCATGGTCTTGCTTCTCCAGGTGTCTGGTTATGTAGTTCTCTCTGCTACTTTGATTCAAAGGCACAAACTACAACACGACCTGGTACAACACACAAGGCTCTGATCAGAAATGTATTCCCAATGTTAATAATCAAAAATAAGGTGACCACCAATGAAAGACAAATAGGGGTAAGTAGAGAAAGAGGAAGAGGAAAATGAGGAAAAAAGAAAGGAAAGAAGTGCCAAAATCAACTTGGGAGAGGGAGGAAAAATAAATAAATAAATAAATGCACAAAAAATTAAAAAAATAAAATAAAAAGGAGAAGAAGAAAAAAATAAAGAGAAAAAAAGTCAAAATGGAAAAAAAGAGGATAAGAGAAAAAAGGGGAACAAAATATAGATGTCAGGAGAAAACTGCAATAGAACTGTCACTAACCCCAACAAAGGCCAGCACCCAGTACCTGGAGATTAATACAAATTACAAATAACACCTGGTATGGAGGGAGGTGAGGGAAAAGGGAGGTAAAAAACAAACCAAAGCAATGCAAATAAAAAGTAAAATAAAACAAGTGGAATAAGCTAAAACAATCTCACAAAAAAGTACAAAAAATTGATATAATCATCGTTAAGGCAAATAGCAACAAACGACATAGAGAAAAACAACTTTTTGGATAGTGAAGACAAGAAGAGAGAGGTTTGTATGAACTTGTATTAGGGGGATTGAAATTAGATATATAAATGGGGTAAATTTTAACCAGGTAAAGAGTAGAATAGGGAGAATCTAAAGTTGGAAAGGGGAAAGAGAAACAAGACAACAAACTGGGGAAAGTTAGAAGGAAAGTGTTGGCATAAAGATAGAGTTGAGAATAAAATTATGCTAAAGGAAGATGAAAATCGAATGTAGAACTCTAATCCCAAAGTAAAATAAAGAGAAAACAAAATGACACTTGTTTTTTTCCAAAAAGGTAAAATATTAGTAGCAATACTAGTTGAAAACAAAAATGTAATAATTTAAAAGGTAAAATCAATTGAGGATGAAAGAAAAAAAAATAGTTTTTTAATTAAAATATGAAAAAATAAGAATAAAATTAATAAAAAAATTTAAAAAAGAAAAAAAAAGTAGAATGGTCATTCACTTCCACTATTTTTCTGCTTCGCACTCCTGTTTCCCAATAGGGAGGGTATTGCAGTTCCCTGTGTTTCACCACTGGTGTTTTAATCTCCTTATTCTTTTGTGGTTATGCGAGAGTCAATTTGTGTGTCATCCACTGTGTGGCAGTGTTTCGGAATTAACCTCTGAGACAAAGCACAGGACCTCTCTAGGCTGTGCTCAGATTCTGCTACTCTGTGATTCTCAAAACCGGATTGTGGGGATTTTGCAGCCACTGTAATAACTCCCAGGCTGTCCCTCTGCCTCAGATGAAATTTTAACCTCTCTCTTCTTGTCTTCACTATCCAAAAAGTTGTTTTTCTCTATGTCCGTTTGTTGCTATTTGCCTTAACGATGATTATATCAATTTTTTGTACTTTTTTGTGAGATTGTTTTAGCTTATTCCACTTGTTTTATTTTACTTTTTGTTTGCTTTGGTTTGGTTTGTTTTTTACCTCTCTTTTCCCTCACCTCTCTCTGTTTTCCAGAGCTCCCCTCTGTTAACAGCTCTGAGAGTCTGCTTCCACACTTAGAGATAACGCCCTGCCCCAGCTTCGTGGACCTCTCCAGAGGTCCACAGTGTGTGCATCTCTGTTCTGCAGGACAGGAGATCTCACGTTATCCCAGGTGAAGTCTGACCTTTCCGTGTTCTGTGTGGATATCCTCTGAGTCTGTGTGTCTGCGCAGATTGGAGAGTGATGTACTGGGTCCCCTGGCTTTTGGGTGAGTGCTGCAGTTGCAGCTTTCAGACCGTGGCAGACATCCACCTCCCTCTGCAAGATGGCATGGTCTCTGCTTTTGCGCTGGTGGCTCCGGCAAACAAAAACCCCATGGCAGTGAGGCTGCCTGGTCAGGAGAGCCCCGTCCAGCAGTCCCTCACCTTCTGGAGGATAACTGACTCTTACCTCGCCAACAAACAGTCCCAGTGCAAATCTCAGCTGCTCTCTCTCCCTCTGCCCAGCGACAAAGCTCCAGACGTGTCCGTCTACTCTGCCACCATTTTTCTTCCCCCTCCATTTTATTCTTTTAGTTATAAATAATTCTGAATACATTTTAACTTCTTAATGTGTACAATTAAAAATATGTTTGTTGATTTCAGAGAGGTCGGAAGAGGGAGAGAAAAATTAAAGTATCAATGATGAGAATCATTGATTGGCTACCTTTTGCACAACCCCCTTCTAGAGACTGAGCCCACAATTCAGGCATGAACTAGGAGGTCATGGATTAATTCTCAATTACTGAGGCACACTGGCTGGGTTTAATATGTATAATTTTTTATTAATTCTGAACAAAATCATTGCAGTTTTTTTTTCTCTGTGTCAGAATACCTCCTGTTTTCATCTTATCAGCAGACACATAAATAATGCCCTGCAGGGTCTTTAATTATTGCCACACTGGGATGGCAACAGTGCTTGTCTCCAGGAAACTCCAACAGCATAAAGGCAAATAACTGGATTAAATGTGAAAAGTTCAGTTCACAAATAATTACTGTATTAAGGGCAATATTTGTTGTTTAATGTGAGCTGATAGATTCTCAAAACTCTCTTTTGAGGGCAATCATACATCGAGCAGTTAACTCATGGTTCATTTGTTCTTTCAAATAGATAATTACTTATGTTAAGAGGATTATGAGAAGTCAATGATCTTTGATCTCTTGCCTACAGTTTATCTTCAGTAGATATTACTGTTTCTAAAATACCACATTCACAGAAAATCTGTTTATGTATATGTTAGAGCTCTCTTTTGGAAAAATGGATAAAAGGCCCACAAACAGGTTAGATATGAAAGGTCAGAGAACAGTTCTTTAAATTGCATTTCATAATTGATTTTGAAGAAAAATATGGGTCCCAAAATGTACAAGACTAAAACAACATACAATTTATCTCTAGGGATTTTCCTACTTTGTTTTAAGCTTCTAGGAATTATACCAATAGATATACAAAAGCTTAGAAGGGGGAAACTAGGAGCCTCCTGTTACTGCCCAGAAAACCAGTTGGCAGGCAAGCAGGAAAGGTTTATATTTTTAACATGATACAATGGCCTTTGCTAAATTCCAACACATATTAAGAGTAAATCACATGGCTATACATTTCTGTTCTATGCCATTTCTTTCTTTCTCCCACACTAGGAGACAGTCAAACTACTATCACAATGTTATTAATGAGAAAGCTGAATAGAAAGAAAAATCTGCTCCAGGTGACCCAGAGGATAAGACTGAGAGATGAGATTATTGCTCTTACTGTCTGACTGAAGAGCCTAAGAATGATCTATCACCTCTCAAAGAGAATGGCACTATTTTTAGTTGAAAAGCAAGTTAAATGGAAACAATCTATTTGTCCTTTAGACTTTTCGCTTTTCTTTTCCACAGTGTTTTGTGCACTTAGTTCAGTTGCCATTATTCATTACCTGAAGACTAGAGAACAATGAACAAAACTGATGTGTAAAGTACAAGTCCATATTTATAGAGCTGACTGTTAGTTGTGGGAATGTGAGGTGAGAATTCCCAGAGTACCATTACTGTCTCTGCCCATTTTGATACATATTTTTATGATTATATGTGTATGAATATCAAAATTGTATGTTGGTTGTTGAAAACCAGCACACAATTTTGTTATTAATGTTTTTAGTACTGATTACACTTTTTTTCCACTAAAAAATAATTCATTTGAGACACCAGAGGCAGGAGGACTGAAAATAATTATACCTTACAAAAAATGCTAAGGGGAGTTCTTTAAGTGGAAGTAAAAGGACATTAATTAACATAACAACATAAAAAATATAGTGTAATTATCCCAGGTAATGGTAAGTATACAGTCAAATTTAGATTCTGTAATTTGTTAATGGTAGGACATAATTCACTTATAATTCTAGTTCGAAAGTTAAAAAATATGGATGTAGTAAAAATAAGGATAACCAGCATATATATATATACAATACAAAATATGGCAATTGTGACAATATTAACCTAAAATGTGAGGTGGGGGGAAGTGAAAGTATAAAGTTAAGGAATTATATTAAAGTTACGTCCAATGTAAATTGAACCATCATGCTGCATGTCTTAAATTTATATGCTGCTGTGTGTGAGCTATTTCTCAATCAAAGTGGAAAATAATAATTGGGACATAGATAATACATTTACCAAGAATGCAAAAATCTTCCCTTTCTGCTGTAACTAGAGACTTCTAACATGTTTAAACATTTTAGAACTATTTCAGACTCTATCACTTTATTTTTAAAAAGTAAAAATCAAATTTATTAAGTAATATTTATAAGTATATTTTATAATAGCTCATATTTAATGATCTTTCAAATTCAGCAAGAGATCATATTTATAAATTACCTTACACATCAACATCTGTTCTTTCTTCTATCCTTTATCTCTATTTATTAAGAAAAGTTTAATCTTCATGTTTTACCTGTATTCAATGATAACATTTTACCACATCCCTTTGTTTCTTTACACACACACACACACACACACACACATTAATTTTGACCATTTGAAAGTAAGTTGTAGATATCAATCATTATATTCTTGTAGAAATAAGGACATTTTTTTACACACTTAAATAACTGTTATCACACTTAATAACTGTCACATTAAAACAGTATTATCCAAGATTTCATTTAAATTAAAATTCCCCAACTCTATCAGTAATATCCTTTAGATCTCTTTGTTTGTGTTCACTTCAAGATTTTTTTCAATAAATGTAAATTGCACTTATTTTTCATATATATACTATATGTATACTAGAGGCCTGGTGCATGAAATTTGTGCCCAGGAGGGGGTCCCTCAGCCCAGCTTGTACCTTCTACCAATCCGGGACCACTCAGGGGATGTCCAAATGCCAGCTTAGGCTAGATTCTGCAGTGGGATTGGGCCTAA
The DNA here is from genome assembly GCA_004026805.1 of Lasiurus borealis. Classification (NCBI taxonomy): domain Eukaryota; kingdom Metazoa; phylum Chordata; class Mammalia; order Chiroptera; family Vespertilionidae; genus Lasiurus; species Lasiurus borealis. The sequence continues at coordinate 140,229 of PVJN01000637.1, read as the reverse complement.
ATTGGCAGTTAAACATTCCTCTCACAATCTGGTGCCGCTGGCTCCTAACCACTTGCCTGCCTGCCTGCCTGGTTGTCCTTAACCACTCTGCCTGCCTGCCTGATCGTACCTAACTGCCTCTACCTCAGTCCCCACCTCAGTGCCCACCGCTGCAGCCTCTTCCAGAAGGAAGTCTGAAATGACATCTAGAAGGTCGTTCAGCTATCTGGTCTAATTAGCATATTATGTTTTTATTATTACAGACATATAATCTTATTTGCTCTGTAATAGTCATCTAATTTTTGTCATTTATGACAACATTTTATACAGTTTATTTCACTTGTATGATAAAATATCTCACATTTTCTATTTTTCTAACAGCTTCCTAATAAGTAGATTTTAAATGAAAAGTTGATGGTAATAGCACTTTAGTTAGGGATATTGCTGTATGTGTCTCATTGCATTACATCAGGATCTCTGAAGTCCCATTATTCTATTATTGGTGATGATTAGCTTGAGTACTTAGCAGTGGTTCCTCTTAATTTCTCCATTATAAAGCGAACTTTTCCCCATTAATTAATAAGTGATCTCAGAGCTAATGTTTGGGATCAATGTTTATCCTATTTTCCAATAATGTTTCCTAAGTGCTTTCTGCACCCATTCATACCCTCTGCCTGAATAAATCCTTTCATTGGTGGGAATACAATTACAAATTTTGATTTCTATCATTTCTTTCCAAACACTGACTGACATTCTTCTATAGACATTTTTCTATAGATATTCTTCTATAATTAACATTTCTTCCTTTTGTTATTATTTTGCTATGGGTTCAGATATTTATTTTGATTATGTGTATTAAAATATACTACAATTAGTCTCTTTAATCTTTAAGTTGTTCCAAATTTGCTCCTTTGACCTGGAAGAATGGAAAGTATTTTGAGTTGGCTGTTGTGTTCTTTTAAAAAGTTACTTAGTATTTGGGCCCCTTCTTACTTTTTGACACAACAAATTATATTAGACTTTCCTTTAACTTTCTCTAACCCATATATGCCATTACTTGAAATCTTTTACTTGGGAATGGTATTTAGAAATGAAGATATGAGAACTAAGTGCAGTAGTTGCAAACTGGAGAGACCAATTTTCCCATATCTGTTGGGTGAATAGAGTTATGAATTAACTTTGTAAAGCTATTATAAATTTAAACTGATTCCTCTAGTTTACATCTAACACTATACTCAGCCACACTTATTCTTAATCACATCTCATTTCTTGCAGAGGAAAATCAAGAAATGTATCCATGTTTACTTCTTTTCTTTCTTTTAATACACACATATTGTTATAGAATTAATATACGTTGAGTGGCCAGATTATTATGACCTCTGAATATATAATAATATGGCCTCTCAGTGTATATCCTATATAATAAAAGGTTAATATGCAAATTGTGCCCTCCACCAGGAGTTCGACCAGCAGGCAGGCTGGCCAACCATTCATGTTCCCTCCCCCTGGCCAGGCTGGCTGGGCCCCACCCATGTACGAATTCATGCATCGGCCCTCTAATACATATATATATATATATATATATATATATATATATATATATATACACTGAATGGCCAGATTATTATGCATTCAGAGATCATAATAATTTGGCCACTCAGTGTATTAGTAGCACTATCAAAACAAGTTGCTTAATACCTTTTGCCTTTTGATGAACATCCAGTTAAACATTATGCATTGAAACAATTTTGGATTAATTCTGTTTTTTCTATGTGGTTATTTTAATTTTACTATTTCTTTTCTTATTATGTTATCTATAATTTTGTTTTTGAAAATGTATAAAATATACATAATTTAAAAATCAAAATTAGATAAGAAAATTATGATTAGAGAAAAGTCATGGAATGTTTAAAACCATCACATAGAATATGGTTATGTGTGTGTGAGTATGCACACATGTATGTTTTACTGACTGTACATAATCTTCATCTACTGTAGATTTGCATTACTGTTGAGGTTTAGAGATACACAAAAACTGCTAGAGTATATAATTTCTTGTTCCCCATACCATGGAATTTCCAGTACATTCATGCCCTGCTATTATTTATAGCCTCTAGTTTATGAATTGGTAAGATGGACATATCATTTTAAGAAATGTATTTCTCTCATTTCTATAAAAAATGAAAATCATATCATCATGATTTTGTTTAAATTTTTTATTGTTTAAATTATAAAGTGTTAACAGTTTAAATAACAAAGGGTGGTCATGCACTACATAATGCCATTTTTGTCAATGATAAACCACATAAAAGACTGTGCTATACCATGTATTCCAGGTTTGCAGTAGTCTATACCATGTATATTTGTGTAAATGTACTCTATAATGTTTTCATAATGATGATATCACCTAACAATGGGTTTCACATAACTTATACCCTTCATTAAATGGTGCATGATGCAGTTGCATATGTATATACACAGTATAAATAATTGATTAGCTAACCCAATTGTTTATTTAATTGTTCCAGTATATAGTTTGAATGTCAATTATGCATATCATGGTCACTTTGTGGTTACGAAGAAAACTAATATTAATTGCAAATGATAGTGGCTCACAAATTGTCAAGTGAGAGGAAAATGTTTTAGCTTTTAGTATCTAAGTTCTATTATACCAAGTATTAAATTTGTACATATATGTAAGCACCACATTTTTTTATTCAAAAACTAAAACAAAATTTATTTTGCCTGCATGTGATAATTTTCTCTACACTATTATTCTAACAAGCACAGCAATACGAATAAGCAATTATATTAATTTAATTATATTAACTAAATTATTGCACACTCTAAATAACTTTACAGTAAAAACAACAGAGAGAAAAAAAAAAGGTTTTCAATTATGTAGCCCATTAGATCAAGAAGTTAGTATTTATTACTTTGCCCTTCTTTTCTAAAAGCAAAAATGAGTTGTATGGAATAAACTTTTATATAAATTAAAATGTATTTTGAATTTTTAGTTAATTATGGTTTGTTTGTTATAACAAATTCTCTATGAATATACATAAGCTTACATTTCCCATTTTGGTTTAATTATACAGTCACTAGAAGAAGGAAATTATAGTGAAATCAGTTATGAAAACGGTAGATCATCTGCAATACAACTCAAATTAAGTCATTTAAAAACATGATTTTGTAGATTCTAAAGATTTTAATATGTATTTTAGCTTAGCTATTGTTTATTTATGGAGAAATGCATAAAATGTTTGAGATACCACTTGTGTATAGTTTGACATTAACATTTGTGTTAAATATAGAATTGTAAGTGTTAAATTTCAATATTCAGTTTTCCTACATTTTCTAATATGGAACTTCCACGTTTCCTTGTAAAGGGATATTAATCATAACACAATTTGCTTTTCAAATCCTATTCTCCTTATATGTATGTAATATTTCATAACATTGTTATCAAATACATATTTCCTCATCATATGGGGAAAATCACTTTCAATGACTTAAGCATATTTTCCTGGATGAGTACATTGTTTGTGTGTGTGCATGTGTGTGTGTGTGTGTGTGTGTGTGTGTGTGTATGTTAAATTATATTCAGAAAATGCAATGTTTCCAGGGATCCACAAATCTAGAAACTGCAATCTATTATCTAAATGTAATTCAGCATACACTACATGCATTGTTCAAGGCACTCTGTTTTTGAGCGATGATGTGATGGGAGGGAGGTATCACACATATATCTCAATGCCTATACTATAGGTCAAAATTTATCACAGAATATTTTCATAAAAATTTATGAAACAGATAAATATCATTAGTCTATGTCACAAAGATAGAGTCTAAATTACTTTGTTCATCTCTGAAAACAAAGATTCTAGAATAGTGATTGACACATAACAACCAATACAAAATATCTGTTGAGAGAGAAAAATAACAAACTAAACATGAATGAGGAAATTAAGGAGCAGTATTTAGAATTTGTCAAATTGCAGCATTTTTGATAGACAAAGTAGTAAGAGTGTTCTTTGAATAATTTTCTAGGGAAACGTGTAGTCAATTTAGCATGGTCATGAGAAACACCTATTATAAAAAATTTTAACTTATTTCATCTGAGAGTTAAACAACCTCTCTACTAAAACTAAAAATAGATGACTAACATACTTAAATTCTACATAATTCTAATTTTTGCATAATAAAGCTTAGTAAAATATAGTTTCATAGGGTGAAGAAAAATATCTGGGGTCTTCAGGATGATTATAGGATATTTGGTCTGATTTCATGGTAATCCTAAGTAATTCAAAATACCCCAGAAATCCACAGGTCTGACCCACCTAATGGAAGTGAGGTAATAAATATTATATTGCCTGAGTTCTTCCCTTATCAGGCCCAGTGTGTTGAGAAACATATGGTATGTTTATCTGTTAAAGACTATGAATTTTTGAGCATGCCCCATTCCAGAGAGGCCATGGACTATCCCCCAGATAGAGTTCTCAGTGCTGACATCAGGCCAGGCCTTGATATATGGTTTCATGACCCCTTCCCAGACACTGTAAGCTTTCTGAGGAATAAGATAACCTCTTCTCCAAGAAAACCACAGAATGTGTCAGTTACCCAGCCCGCCCTTAAATCAGCCAATGGGAATGCAAGAGGAATAACCTAACTGCATTCTGTCTTTGTGCAACTGAACCTAGCCCTCACCCAGCCAATGGGAATCAGCCAACTCAGTGAACTGAGCCTCACCTCACCACCCGACCCCAAGCCCTATAAAATTGCTGTACTTCTGAGACTCAGGGCTCTTTGCATCCTGCCGCTGTGTGGGTGGAGGCAGAGAGACTGAGTTCGAGCTTGAATAAAGGCTCTTTGCTTTTGTATTGGACTTGGCTCCCTGGTGGTCTTTGGGGATCTTAAAATCTGGGCATAACATATCTAGATCCTGATATTACACTGAGTGGCCAGATTATTATTATTATCTCTGAATGCATAATAATCTGGCTACTCAGCAGATTATATATATATATATATATATATATATATATATATAATTATTATAATAATTATTATTAGAGGCCCAGTGCATGAATTCGTGCATGGGTGGAGTCTGGCCAGCCTGGCCAGGTTAAGGGGACATGGGCAGTTGGCTAGCCTGCTTGCTAGTTGAACTCCTGGTGGAGGGTACAATTTGCATATTAGCCTTTTATTATATAGGATATACACTGAGTAGCCAGATTATTATGCATTCAGAGATCAGAATTATCTGGCCACTCAGTGTATTTGGACTACTTACTGAGGAAGAGGAATAATACCACATTAGTTCCCTGAACCATCGAACAAGGGATAATATATTAGCAAAGTTCACTTTTACATTACAAAAATGTCCTTCCCTACCGGATTATTATATCTGGAGCAATATTCAGTGATGGGATTTATCACCCCACTTGAAACAACCGAAAAATGAAAAAGTGATATCCATGACACTGTACATCAAGCAATGAAGAGCAATAACCACTGAAAGATGGGAAACAAATGAGAAAAGACTTAAGATAAACCACATTTCTTTGAGATGATTTCCTGGCTAAATGCAGGGAGGAAAGAGCTAGACAGATTCCTGTGTTGAGGATAAGAGACTGATGGTGTGGTGAGAGCAAGGTGATCAGCATAACAGTAAAGAATACTATAGAGGAGAGACCAGCACAAAGACAGGTATCTGGGACTCTGCAGAATATTCCATTTGTGTGTTAAGAGTAGTGCTGATAAGCAAATATATGTACTGTAAGAATTTGGGAAAGAACCCTCTGAAAGAATTAAGGGTGACAACAAAGGACAAGGGGTATTGCCTATTTCCACTTCCCAGATAAGAGAATTCCATGGTTCTTGGGCACTTTGAATAGAATAAGGAAGGTCCTACTTCAGTAGTGGGAGTAGTTTACAGAGCCCAGGTATAGACCCAACTAACCATTCAATAAGTTTGAAAGAGTCAAACTTAATTTTACATTAGTTAGATGTCTCAGACAGATATCAAGGACATTTATATTCTTCTAAAGTAAAACACAGTAACTCAAGATTCACAAAATCTGGCATCTAATCAAATGTTACATGGCCTAGAAAGAAGTAAAAAAAGTACAAATCCAAATAAGAAGATAATTAAAATTGTTACTAATTCAGAATTAATTCAGATGTTAGAATTATCAGAGAGAGAGAGAGACCTTTGAAGTTATTAAAACTGTATTTTGCAAGTAGTTAAGTAAAATCAGGAAACATATAAAATGTATAAATAAAACACTTAGACATGAAAACTACAGTATATAAGATGAATACTACATTAGTAGGCTTAATGGCATGTTTGAAATTGCATAAAACATTAGTGGAACTTGACATAATATCAAGCATTATCTTGAATAAAAAGCACATGCATACAAGCTATTTTTTTAATGAACATAGAGAGCATCGGTGAGCTATAAGCCAGCATCATGCAATCAAACATGCAGCTTGAGAAATTTCTGAACCTGAGGAGATAGAAATAATCACCAAAATTGCTCAAAAGTTATTATACAGTGAGGAAAAAATTCCTCTCTTCAGTGCCTGCTAGGCTCCCCAGCTGATGCCTTAGAAATTAAAATGACTAAAGACATATTAGCAAATAAAAAAAGTTTATTAATTTGTGCAGTGTGCACACATGCGGAAAAAAGTCAGTGATAAAATAACTCAAAAAGGTGGTTAGTACTTGGGCTTGTATACATATTGAATGATAAGTTATTAGAGAAGTGGCAAGACAAAGGAAAAGGAGTTTAGGTTTCTAGGGGCAGCAAACTTTTGGTAGGTAGATAAAGAAAAGTAATGGAAGATAAAGTTTATTTTATTATAGTTTGTTGCAGGCCTTATTTAGTGCCTTATTTTAGGCTTTGTTTCATGATCTTCATGGCCATAAAACTTCTGGGAGAAGGTATTTACACCAGTCTTCATTTCTCAGCAGTTTCTGCTTTGTTCAGATAAGGGAAGTTCTGGGAAAACGTCTTTCTGCATCTATACATTGTCAGTTACTTTCAAAATATTCTTTATACTGAAATGGGATATTTAGGGGTGACAGATTCTCATTCTCCATATACCCAAGAACTTTAACAAACTTCAAGCACCAAAATATGAAGAAAACTAATGCAAGGTACATCATAATCAAATTGCTTATAATAAATGATAGAGAAAAATGTGAAAAGTAGCCAGAGTAAATGACAAATTAATAGAGAAACAAAAATAAGAATAATGACACATTACTCAAATGAGCAATGTAAATGGAAACACAATAGGAGAATATGTTTAAACTATGAGGAGGGACACCTTTTAACTTAGAATTCTATACATGCCAATATACTAAGATGATAGATATAAAATTAATCACAACCATAAATAGTTTACAATCACATTAATGAATATTATAATTAATGTAGTTAATAGGCAAATATTATAATATTTAATAAAAATGAAGAACCATCTCTCTTCTACCTGTAAGATATGCTTTATATAACATACAGATGGATTAAATAAAGGGATTGAAAAATATGCCATGTTAACACTAAAGAAAAAATGTTGGAGTGGCTAAGTTAATATTAGACCAAGTATATAGAGATAATTTAATAATGTATAAAGAGATAATTTAATAATGATAAAAGGGTCAATCATTCAAGAAAATAGCCTATATAATAAAAAGGTAATATGCCAATTGACCATCATACCCTCACAAGATGGCTGCCTATAAGCAGGCGGCAGGGGGTTTAGTGAAGGATGACCAAAGGACTGAAGTAGCAGACTACGTGGGGTGACCAGGCCAATGGGGAAGGTAATTGGGGATGACCAGGCCAGCAGACAGGAAGTTAGGTGTGACAAGGCCCTCAGGAGGGCAGTTAGGGACAATCAGGCTAGCTAGGGGGAGGACAGTAGGGGTCTACCAAGCCAGCAGGGGGATCAGTTAGGGGTGACCAAACTGGCAGAGGAGGGCAATTGGGGGCAACTAGGTCGCCAGAAAAAGGTGACCAGGCTGGCTGGCAGGTAGTTAGGGGCAACCAGCCTGCAATGGGAGGGGATGCAGTTGGAGGCAACCAGGCTGGCAGGGGGGGGGACATTTGGGGCAATTATGCGTGCATTGAGGGGCAACAGGCTGGTGGGAGGGCAATTAGGGGCAATCAGACCAGAAGAAATAGGGCAGTTGGGGCAACCTGGCTGGCAGCAGAGGGCTGTTAGGGGTGACCTCAGTATGCAGAGCTAGTCAGGCCAGCAGGGGGTTGGCAGTTAGGGGCAACCAGGCAGGCAGACAGGTGAACAATTAGGAGCCATTGTGAGAGATGTCCAACTGCCAGCTTTGGCCTGATCCCCCACCCCATACATTAATTCTGTATACCAGCCTCTAGTAGCAATTATAAATATTTATGTCTTTTATAAGAGTTTCAACATGCATAAAGCAGTAATAAAAGTAGAAATAAACACATTTACAATTATACTCTGCAACAACAGTACCCATCTATAATAATAAAAGCATGATATGCTAATTGTGCAGGACAGCTGAATGACCTTCCAGATGACCTTCCAGACAAAGCCAGGGCTGCAAGTGCAGAGCCAAGCCACTGTAGCTGGGAGGGCCAAGCCCCTTGCACAAATGTTGTGCATCGGGCCTCTAGTTTCTCAATAATTGATAAAAGTGAACAAAAACCAAGTACAAAAAATTTGAACAACAAATGAAGATCATATATTGGGTGTAATATTATTCTTAAAATATGTAAATGTCAGGTCATAAGTACAGTAATTATAAATCAAGAACAAAGAAAAAGAGCTCCAGAAAATCCACAAATATTTAAAAACTAAATCGTCAACTTCTAAAAAAAACTGATCAAAGTAGATATCACACAAAAAATAAGGCATATTTTCAACTGAATGAAAGCAAAAAGACCTCAAAAATTATAGATATCATCTAAACTAGTAGTTAAAAGGAATTGTACAGCACTAAAAGCCTATATTGACCAGAAATGTACCAAATCAATAACCACATCTTCACCTTAAGACCTTAGATAAAAACAGAGTAAATTAAACACAAAGCAAAACAAAAAAAAGGTGGGGGAATTACAAGAAATTGTTGTTGAAATCAATGAAATAAAAAACAGAATGTTAGAAGATAAATTAAACAAAAAGCTCATTATCTGACCTTTGTATAGATCAATAGAACTAATAAATCTTTAGGTTGAATGATCAGAAGAAAGAAGAGATAAATTAACACTATTACTAAGAATTCTCCAAATGTTAAATTTATAATGAGAGAATACTATGAATGATTTAATGCCAATAAATTCAACAACATGAAGTAGAAAAAATTGTTCAGACACTAGCTGTCAAAACTCAGCCAATAAGAACTATGTAACAAAATAGCCCATCTCTCTTCCAGAAATTTAATTTTAATTAAAAATATATTCATAAAGAATATTCTATGTCTACATGGCTGTATGGGTGAGTTTAAGCATAAATTAAGAAAGAAATATCCATTCTACATGAAATCTTCCAGACATTGTAAAAAAATCATTTGTTCTAGTTACTCTATAAGTTTAACAGTTACTTTATAGCCAGACTGGAAAAGATGTGGTAATATCAAATACAACTGCATGTAAACATGACATATCATGACTAAACAGTATTTATCCTGGAAATACAAGCATGGATTAACAATAAAAATATTCAATGTAAAAAAGTACATATAGAGGAGATAAGTGGTGATGGAAAGAGACTTCACTTGTGAGAGTGAATATGCAATATAATATACAGATTATGTATTATAGAATTATACTACTGGAATGAATCTATCTAAATTTTTAACCAATGTCACCCAATAAATTTAAAAATGAAAAGAAAGCAGTGAGATGGTGGTACCACAAGAAGATACTGAGGATTACATGGAGAGAAGAGACTCCACTACTCCACATAGAACATGTAGTATGAGAAATTATTAAATTATCTTAAATTATTGAAATTCAAAGGATGTTTGAGGTTATAGCATAACCTAGTTATTGGACAGATATACTTCATGAAATCTTGTCAGTTCCTAGGATAGTTTTTGCTATTTTACTATTCCATGAATCTCAATTCATGGGTACTACTATTACAGTCAGTGACTTTAATATATGTGTAATATATGTGGCTAAAGGAAAGGGGAAGCAAAATCATATAGAATGGGTTTTATAGTTTCCAACATTAGCCAATTAATTAACTACACAATGTAATATTTATAAAAATCTTAAAGATACTGTGCCAGTAACTTAGAATGTAGATATGAATAAGTCCTAGTCCTTGCTTTTATGAGTTCTTCTTGCTAGGAGCTTTATAGATAAATATATGTTAATATATATGGTATACAGTACATATTAATATATATATAATAAAAATTCTAATTAAAAGTTTTTATCAGACAGAGAAGAAATACAAAAAAATGACAAATTTAAGGAGAGGAGACATATATTTAAGTGTTATTATGAAGGAAGATGTTACAGAAAGAAATAATATTGATAAATTCACAAGCATTTAATTATATTAAATATAGCTAAATCATAATACCTTTGTGGTTAGCACAATTTAGAAATACAGAAAAAGACAGATTATGGATTACAAAGGACAAAAAGTTAAATGGGAATATTTGGGCTCAAATTTAAGTGAACTGAAATCATTTCTGTCATTGAAGGATAGAAATAACATGCTTACTTCAACTTTTGAAAAGATAATCACATGAAATAATTCCTTACATACAAAGATTAAGTTAGGGAATTAATTTGAAAATATTAAAATAATGTGGAAAGATAATATTATAAACAATTGATAAGAATATGAGACAGATGAGAAAAAAAGCAGGACCTTAAAAATAGGAAAATGGGATTTTTTTTTTGCAGAGTAATGAAGAGAGGGAATTCCAAGGAAACTGTCAAGTGAAGATTTCCATAGAAATTAGAAAAATAGGGAGACCGAGAAGAATACATGATTCACATAAATCCAATCTTACCTCTGAGTCTTTGATATCTTACCAGAATAAATTAAACTACTTTGAGTTTCAATTACTTCATGCAGAAAATGGGGATAATACTATTTCATAGGGAAATGGTCTGGATTATATATACATTTAACAATTATAAAGCTAAAGATTTATTGCATGTTTAGTAGGTTGTCAGGCATTAAGTAATTTATGTATATTTTTGAATTTTACATTATTTTTATTAAATTGTACATACATATAATCTCGGACACACAAGTGTGTTTATTTGCCAAGTACTAGTAAATCAAGATATAAACATAGACTCGCTACATTCTATAATCACTTATCACTAAGTACTTAATAAGTATTTGCTTTATAAATTTTGTAATAAAAATTATAGATACATTTAAATATACTCAAAACTGAGCTTGATACCAGAGTCAGAATCTGTGAATCCAATCTGTGCACTTTTAGCATAAAATTAAGGTAACATCAGAATGAGGTGACAGTTGAAATCATGATATGGATAGAGCTATCTAAGAAAGCATATAAAATGTAATGAAGTCTAAACATGAACACTTAAGGAACAACCACTTTTAGGCCATCAATAGAAAAGTAGTCAAGAGAGGTATCTAGCATGACAAAACAAATGTGGACACAATGATAGTGAAAAATCACCCTATTTACTTTTTCTTTTCCAATGAATTTGACCTTCCTATATAATTAATGACTTTGAATTATTGTTTCAGTTGACAACTGCACAATTCAATTAGCCCTCATTTGATTACCTGAAGGACTAAATGACTTAACAGTCACAATTTCTATTTACAAGTGAAAAATACATGTCAATATTCTTGTCTCCCCAATGAACTTAATTAGTTTTCTCTTTCTCCTCAACATGTCTTGATAAGACCATTCATTTTCTAGCACAACAAAAACTCAAAAACTTCTAATTTTCATGTCTTTAATTATCTCAGAATGACTTGGGCAGACCAAGTTGACTTGACATTTTAGTGGTTATAAATAAGGTAAATGAAATGAACAGTGACTCCCTGGGTAATGTAATAATGGTAAAAACATACCTCCTGAGAACTATTTGTTGAAGTATTAAATTAAAAGGCAGATAATTATAAACTATGCCATTGCAATAATCTCCTGCTAAAATGTAATTCTAAGGAAAAAGATTGGCAGTCTTCTAAGGTCATAGAAGGGGAAATATACATACACTTCCAAATAAAACAAATTTTGCATGGACAAGGCATCTAGCATCATTATGTGCAATTCATTTGTTTAAGCACCAAAATTGAGACACAGCCTTGCAGAGTCAAATCTTCCACATGACTAGTTTAAGAACTTACTCTGGGGTGTTCCAGTAAGGGCTTAGGATATAGTTTAATTTTTCTCTCTGTTCTTACTAAGTTTGTAGAAATGGACAACTATTTTGAGTTCTTGAGACTTCTAGTTTCCCATATATAGATCAGAGGAGATAATTTTATTTATTTCAAATTTAGTTTTGAGACTCACATGATAGTAAGACAAACATCTTTGTGAAATTATTAACTTTTTATACTGTAATTTGAAAAAAATGAATAATTAAATTGCAAATACTTTATCTTTACAGTAGAGACAAGAGAGAGACATTAATTTACTCAATACAGTACACTGATTTATAATCAGAAATTTAAAAATAGGTCTAGTTTACCTAAATAGATCATAGTAGTATCTTCAATCATAGTAGTATCTTCAATAGTTATTCTACAATATTTCTTTCTTTTTTTAAAGTTTTTGGAGCAATTCTAGGTTTGCTACAAAATTTGAAGGAAGGTACAGAAATTTCCCATGTACTCCCTGTCCCCATACATGTGTAGCCTTCCTAATTATCCAACATCACATACCAAAACAATATTTTTTTTTATCCTTACCCAAAGATATTTTTTTCCATTGATTTTTAGATAGAGTGAAGAGAGAGGGAAAGACAGAGAGAAACATCCAAGTTAGAGAAATGCATCGATTGGTTGCCTCTTGTATACACCCAAACCCAGGCCTGGGCTGGAGAAGAGCCTGGAACTGAAGTATGACCAGAATCAAACCTGGGACCCTTTGCTCTGCAGGCCAACACTCTATCTTCTCTATCCACTGAGCTAAACAAACTAAGTAAGGTAAAAACAATGCTTTTTTTTTAAACCAAGGTTAAACTTACATTGTCACATCATAATCACCCCTTGTCCTTAATTTACCTTAGAATTCACTCTTGGTGTTGTTCAGTCTATGGGTTTGGAACAATGTATAATGACATATTTCCATCATTACGTGTCATATACAATATTTTTACTGTCTTAAATATTCTATGTGCTTTGTTTATTCATCTCTCCACTCTGCAACCCTAATAGCCACAGACCTTTTCATTGGCAATATTGTTTTGCCTTTTGTAGAATGTTGTAGGTGCATTTTGTAGCTTTTACATACAGTGTATTGACTTTTTTTATTTAGTAATATACATTTAACTTTCATTGTCACTTTTTATGACTTGTTAGTTCATTTCTTCTTTGCACTGATTAGCTCATTGTCTAGATATGCCACAGTTTATTTATTCATTCCCCTATAAAAGGGCATATTGGAAACTTTCAAATTTTGGAAATTATGAATAAAGCTACTATAAACCATGCTTAGGTTTGGTGTGAGTATAATGAATGGTTCAAACCATTTCAGTAAAAACCAAGGAATAAAATCTCTGGATCAGATGGTAAGAATTCCTTCAGTCTTGTAAGAAACTGACAACTGTCTTCCTAAGTAGCCTTACTATTTTCCATTACCATAAGCTGTGGTATTTTGGGGAGTATGCAGAACAATTTATTCTTGCATTATTATTTATTAATTAATGTATTATTTTCCATACAAGTGACTGCAAACCTACTTTTGTACACTCTGTTTATAAAACTAGCTTAGTCAGAAATACAATAATATTTAAAAAATTATTTTTATTTGTACAGATTGTGTGGGTGAACTGTTCAGAAAGGTTAAGTCAGATAGCAATGTATCAACCTTAAAATTGAAATGCCAAGCAAAGACACAACTTAGATATATGCAAACCACACCTAGAATATAATTTAAAACAAAATTGAAAAATCAGAAAACAATAGAACTAATCATCAAGTCTACAGTTACATTAGGAAGATAAGAATGGGTTATCAGCGGATAGTTCTTTGAAATTTGGAAAGTAACAAGGATGTGGAACTTGGGGGTTATTAAAAATGAAGTGGTGCTAGTGTTTGAGATGTCTTATTAATTCCAACAAGCAGGAGCTAATTCTGGAAGCATTAAATATTTTTCTTTAATTTTTATATAGAGAGAATCAGAAAGTAGAAGAAAATATTAATTTATAAAAGATTTCCCATGGGTTAGTTGAAGTCAGGTTTTTCCAGATGGCATTACATGGGGTCTCCAGTTTTGACTTCTATATCTATATTTTTTTATTGTGTTACATGTATACATATCTCCACATTGCCCCCCCTTCCTCACTCCCTCCCAGGCATACCCCAACCCCCCAGTGCCTATGTTCATTGGTTATGCTTATATGCATACATACAAGTTCTTTGATTGATCTCTTATCTACCCCACCTCTCCTTCCTCTTCCTACTATAATATCACAGTCTGTTTGATGCTTTACTGCCTCTGTATCATCCTTTTGTTAATCAGTTTATAATGTTCTTTATTATCCACAAATGAGGGAGATCATGTGATGCTTCTCCCTCATTGACTGGCTTATTTCACTAAGCATAAGGCTCTCCAGTTCCATCTAGGTTGCTGCAAATGGTAAGAGTTCCTTCTACTTAATGGCAGCATAGAATTCCATTGTGTAGATGTACGACAGTTTTCTGATCCACTCATCTGCTGACAGGCACCTAGGCTGTTTCCAAATGGTAGCTATTGTAAATTGTGCTGCTATGAACATAGGGGTGCATAAATCCTTTCTGATTGGTGTTTGTAATTTCTTAGGATAAGTTCCTAAGAGTAGGATTCCTGGGTCAAATGGGAGATCCATTTTTAGTTTTTTAAGAAAAGTCCATACTGTTCACAGTAGCTGGAACAGTTTGCATTCCCACCAACAGTGCACAAGGGTTCCTTTTTCTCCGCATAATCGCCAACACCTGTCCTTTGTTAATTTGTTGATGAATACCATTCTCACAGGTGTGAGATGGTATCACATTGTCATTTTGATTTGCATCTCTCAGATAATTAGTGATTTTGAACATGTTTTCATGTGTCTCTAGGCCTTCATTCTAAAGGTTCTATTTAGGTCTGTTGCCCATTTTTTTTTATTGGATCGTTTATCTTCCTTTTATTAAGTTGTATAAGCTATTTGTAGATGTTGGAGATTAAACCTTTATCAGTGATAACATTTGCAAATATGTTCTCCCATACAATGGTCTTTCTTGTTGTTTTGTTGATGGTTTCTTTTGCTGTACAAAAGCTTTTTATTTTGTTGTAGTCCTCTTTGTTTATTTTTTCTTAGCTTCCATTGCCTTTGGAGGAGTATCAGTAAAGAAGTTCTTTCGGCATATGTCTGAGATTGTGCTGCCTGTGGATTCCTCTAATATTTTCATGGTTTCCCTTCCAATGTTTAAGTCCTGTACCCATTTTGAGTTTATTTTTGTATTTGGTGTAAGTTGGTGGTCCCGTTTCATTTTTTTGCATGTATCTGTCCAATTTTCCCAACACCATTTGTTGAAGAGGCTATCTTGACTCCATTGTATGTTCATGCCTCCTTTGTCAAATATTAGTTGAGCATAGTGGTTTGGGTGAATATCTGGGTTCTCTATTCTATTCCATTGGTCTACATGTCTGTTCTTGTGCCAGTACTAGGCTGTTTTGAGAACAGTTGCTTTGTAATATAACTTGAAATCTAGTATTGAGATCCGACCTACTTTATTATTCTTTCTCAGAATTTCTGTGGCTATTCGTGGTCTTTTTTTTTGTTCCTGATGAATCTATCAAGGATTCTTTCTAGATCTGTGAAGTATGTCGTTGGTATTTTATGAGTAGTGGATTGAATCTATAGATTGCTTTGGGTAGTATGGACATTTTAATGATTTGATTCTCCCAATCCATGAGCATGGTATGCTCTTCCGTCTGTTAACATACATCTTCCTCAATCTCTTTTTTCAGTGTCCCATAGTTTTCTATATATAACTCTTTTACCTCTTTAGTTAGGTTTATTCCTAGGTATCTCAATTATTTTGGTGCAATGGTAAATGGGATTGCTTTTTGAGTCTCTCTTTCTATAATTTCACTATTAGTATACAGAAATGCCACAGATTTTTGGCATTAGCTTTGTATCCCATTACATTGCTGAATTCATTTATTAAATCTATTACTTTCAGGTTTTTTAGGTACAGTATCATGTCAAGTGTAAATAAGGAGAGCTTTACTTCTTCTTTTCCAATTTGGATGTCTTTATTTCTTTTTCTTGTCTAATTGCAATGGCTAATACTTCTAGTACTAAGTCAAACAGGAGAGGTGAGAGTGGGCATCCCTGCCTTGTTCCTTATCTTAGGGGAAATGGTTTTAATTTTTGCCCATTGAGTATGATGTTAGCTGTGGGTTTACCATGTATGGCTTTTTATGATGTTGAGGTATGATCCTTCTATTCCCACTTTGCTGGGAGTTTTTATCAAGAAACAGTGTTGGATTTTGTCAAATGCTTTTTCTGCATCCATTGATATAACTATGTGATTTTTTTCTCTCAATTTGTTTATGTGATGTATCACATTTGTTGATTTGCTGATATTGTACTGTTAGGTCGAAACGCGCGCCGCTCAAAGGAAGCCTCCAAGAGACGTTCTCATGCAAACAGCAAAGGGTTTATTCACCAGCATGCTGGGGCTCACAACATACTCTGAAAGCAGAGCAGAGGCTGAGATCCCCGAACCAAGTTACAGGGTATTTTTATAGCAGTCTGGAAACAAAGACTTCTACCAGATCAGCACATTAGTGGTTTTTCCTGAGAACCCGGTGACCTTTACATAAGATTAACGGCACTCTGCATATTTCTAGTTACCATGGGGTTACGATGGTGGTTAGTTTCTGGAGACATCGGGACCATGTCTCCTGTTGCAATTTTGTTACAGGCTGTCTTGTTACACAAGATTATCAGCCTGCACCTGGGTCACGGCACCCTGGGATTTTTCATTCCATTCTCAACCCTGAGACTGCAATAACAGGATGTAACTGGGGGATATGATTTTAAGCTGAGCTGTGTTAACTCCGGCCCAATCCTGATTTTTGCAACCTTACAGTACCATCCCTGCATTTCTGGGATAAATCTTACTTGGCCATGGTTTATGATCTTTCTGATGTACTGCCGGATCCGATTTGCTAGAATTTTGTTGAGGATTTTGGCATCTATGTTCATGAGAGATATTGTCCTATAATTCTCTTTCATTGTGTTGTCTTTATCTGGTTTTGGTATTAGGGTGATGCTGGCCTCATAGAAGGTGTTTGGAAGTGTTCTTTCTTCTTGAATGTTTTTGAATAGTCTGAGGAGGATAGGTTTCAATTCTTCCTTCATTGTTTGGGAAAACTCTCTTGTGTAACCATCTGGTCCCAGGCTTTTATTTGCTGGAAGCTTTTTGATGACTGCTTCAATTTCTTCCATAGTTATTGGCCTATTGAGTTGTTTAGATTCTTCCTGATTGAGTTTTGGAAGGTTATATTTTTCTAGGAAAATGTCCATTTCTTGCAGCTTGTCCAAGTTGTTGGAATATAGTTGTTCATAGTATTTTTTAACAATCCTTTGTGTTTTCAAGGGGTCTGTTGTTATTTCTCCTCTTTCATTTCTGATTTTGTTTATTTGGGTCCTCTCTCTTTGCTTATTGGTGAGCCTGGCTAGAGGTCTATCAATCTTGTTTATCCTTTCAAAGAACCAGCTCTTGGTTTTGTTGATCTTTTGAATTGTTTCTTTGGTCTCTATGTCATTTATTTCCACTCTAATCTTTACTATTTACTTCCTTCTGTTTACACTGGGCTTTTCTTGTTGCTCTCACTCTAGTTCTTTACGTTGTAGAGTTAAGTAATTTATCAACATTGTTTCTTGTTTTTTTTTTCAGTAGACTTGTAGAGTTATGAACTTCCCTCTCAAGACTGCTTTCACTGTGTCCCATAAATTTTGTATTGTTTTGTTGTCATGATGTGTTTTATTTCTTCCTTAATCTCTTTGGTTACCCAGTCATTGTTTAATAGTATGCTGTTTAGTCACCATGTGTTTGATTTCTTTCTATTGTATTTATTATAGTTGATTTCCAGTTTTATGCCACTGTGTTCTGAGAAAATGCTTGATATGATTTCTATCTTCTTCAATTTGAAGAGACCACTCTTATGACCCAACATATGATCTATCTTTGAAAATGACCCATGTGCACTGGAGAAGAATGTATATTCTGTGGCTTTGGGGTGAAATGTTCTGAAGATGTCAATTAATTCCATCTGGTCTAGTGAGTCATTTATGATTGAAGTTTCTTTGCCATTGGGATATTAAAGTCTCCTACAATGATTGCATTTCTGTCAATCTATCCTGTAATATCCTCTAAGAGTTTTTTTTTTTGTTATGTATTTAGGTGCACCTATATTGGTTCCATATATGTTTACCAGAGTTATTTCTTCTTGTTGGATTTTTCCTTTTAGTATTATGAAGTGGCCTACTTTATCTCTTGTTATGTCCTTCACTTTGAGATCTAATTTGTCAGATATAAGTATTGCAATCCCAGCTTTTTTTTTTCATTTCCATTTGCCTGAAATATCTTGTTCCATCCATTCACCCTCAATCTGTGTGCATCTCTTTTCCTGAGGTGGATTTCTTGCAGATAGCAGATATATGGATCATGTTTTCTTATCCAATCGCTTATTCTATCTCTTTTGATTGGAGCATTTAATCCATTTACATTTAAAGTTATTATTGATAAGTACTTATCTTTTGCCATTTTTAGTCCTTACCCCCAAGTTCCTTCTTTGCTTCCTCTTTATTTTTATTACAGCAGACCCTTCAACATTTCTTGCATTGATGGTTTGGTGGTAATACATTTCCTTAGTCCTTTTTTGTGTGTGAAGCTTCTGATTTCACCTTCAATTTTGATTGAAAATCTTGCAGGGTATAGTATTCTTGGATTCAGACCCTTCCTTTGCATGACTTTGTATATTTCATTCCATTCCCTTCTGGCCTGATGAGTTTCTGTTGAGAAATCGGTTGCCAGTCTTATGGAGGTTCCTTTATAGTAACTTTCTGTTTCTCTCTGTCTGCTAAGACTCTTATTTTGTCATCAGTGTTTGCCAATTTAATTATAATGTGCCTTGGTGTTGGTTTGTTGGGGTTAATTTTGTTTGGGACTCTGTGAACTTCTTAGATTTGTGTGGTTGTTTGCTTTCCTCTATTGGGGAAATTTTCTGTCATTATTTCTTTATACAGGTTCTCTAATCCTTGTTCAGTTTCCACTCTTTCTGGAACCCCAATTATGCGAATGTTGTTTTTTTCATGTTATCCCAAAGTTCCCTTAGGCTCTCCTCTTGCTTTTTAACTTTTTTTTCTAGGAGCTGCTGTACTTGGGTATTTTTTCCTGCCATGTCTTCTAGCTCACTGATGCAGTCCTCAGCTTATTCTAATCTACTTTTGATGCTTTCTATTGAGTTCTTTATAGCAGTGATGTTATTTTTCATTTCTTCTTGATTATTCTGCACCTCCTCTAGGTTCTTCTGTATTTCTTCTTGCTGCTTCTTCATCTGCTCTTTGGTCTTCTTCATTTCCTCTTGGCTCTTATTCACATTGTTGATTTTGTCTTCCATTTTTTTTCATCCACCTTATGATCATTTCTCTGAACTCTTTCTCTGGCAGACTTATTTCTGCTTCTATATTGTTTACCTCCTTTTCTGGTGAAACCTGCCTTTCTGTCTTATGTGGGCTGTTTCTTTTTCTGCCCATGGTCTTCTCTGGGTGTCTGATTATGCAGTTCTCTCTCTTACGTTGATTGAAAGGCACAAACTACAACACGACCAGGTACAGCACACAAGGCACTGAGTATAAATGTATTCAGGATGTTAATGATCACAAATAAGGTGATCACCAATGAAAGACAAATTAGGGGTAAGTAGAGAAAAAAGAAGAGGATAATGAGGAAAAAAAGAAAAGAAAGAAATGCCAAAATCATATGGGGAGAGGGAGAAAATAAATAAATGAATAAAAAAATAAAAATAAGAAAACATAAAGGAGAAGAAGGATAAGAAAAGAGGAAGAGACAAAAGTCAGAGTGTAAAGAAAGCGGATAAGAGAGAAAAAAGGAACAAAATATAGGTCTCAGGAGAAAATGCCAATAGAATAGTCACTAATCCCAACAAATGTCAGCAACCAGTACCTGGAGATTAATACAAACTACATATAACAACTGGTATGGAGGGAGGTGAGGGAAAAGAGAGGTAAAAATCAAATCAAGTCAAAGCAAAGAAAAAGCAAAATAAAACAAGTAGAATAAGCTAAAAGAATCTCACCAAAAAAGTACAAAAAATCCATATAATCACCATTGAGGCAAAGAGCAAGAAAAAGTCATAGAGAAAAACAACTTTTTGGATAGTGAAGTCAAGAAGAGAGAGGCTTATATGGGCTTGGAGTAGGGAATTTGAAATTAGATATATAAGTGGGGTGAAATTTTAACCAGGTAAAGGGGAAGAATAGGGAGAATCTAAAGTTGGAAAATGGAAAGAGAAAACAAGACAATAAAATGGGAAAAGTTAGGAGGAAAGTGTTGGCATAAAGGTAGAGTTGAGATAGAGTAAAATTATGCTAAAGGAAAGATGAAAATAGAATGTAGAACTCTAATCCCTAAGTAAAATAAAGGGAAAACAAAATGACACTTGTTTTTTTCCAAAAGGGTAACATAATACTAGTATTAATACTAGTTGACAACAAAAATGTAATAATTAAAAAGGTAATCAATTGAGGAGGAAAGAAAAAAAATGTTGAAATATTCAAAAATGAAAAAAATTTAAAATAAAATAAAAAATTAAAATAAAAGAAAAAGAAAAAAATAGAATGGCCATTCACTTCCGCTATTGTTCTGCTTGGCACTTCTGTTTCCCAGGTGGGAAGGTATTTCAGTTCCCTGTGTTCCACTGTTGGTTGTTTTTTAATCTCTATTCTTTTGTGGTTATGGGAGAGTCAATTTGTGCATGGCATTGTTTAGGAATTGACCTCTGAGACTAATCACAGGATCTCTCTGGGCTGTGCTCAGATCCTGTTACTCTGTGGTTCTCAAAACCGGTTTGTGGGGATTTTGCAGCCGGGACTGATCAAAATGAGTCGTTTTCCAGAGCTCCCCTCTGTCAACAGCTCAGAGAGTTTGACTCCACACTTAGGGATCATGACCTGCCCACCTACTCGGACCTCTCCAGAGGCAGCTTTCCTGCATCCCAATTCCCACAGTGTGCATGTCTTTGTTTTGCAGGACAGGAGACCTCACCTTATCCCAGGCGAAATCTGATCTTTCCGTCTGACCTGTGGATCTCTGATTCCGCTGCGTGTCTGTGCCGATTGGACAGCAGAGTTCTGGGTCCCGGGTCTCTGGCTGTTTGGTGGGTGCCCCAGCCGCAACTTTCAGACCGCTGCAGACATCCACCTCCCTCTGCAAGATGGTGGGTGCAGTCTCCGCATTCATGCTGGTGGCTCCGGCAGACAAAATCCCCGTGGCAGTGGGGCTGCCTGGCCAGGAGAGCCCTGTTCAGCAAAACCCCACCTTCTCCTGGAGGATAACTGACTCTTAACTTGCCAACAAACACTCCCAGTGCGACTCTCAGCCGCTCTCAGCCGCTCTCTCTCCCTCTGCCTAGTGACAAAACTCCAGATGTGTCTGTCTATTCTGCCGCCATTTTTCTAGCTTTGACTTCTATATTATGCATTCTCTCCTGCCTGTCCTAAAGGATTTGAGTGATTTCAGACTTTCACATTCCAGACGCTATAGAGTTTCACTCTCCTGTCTTTTCATGCCTATTTTTGAGCTCTGCAGGATGATGAGGGCTAATCTGAAAATCTACAAAACCAATCATGAAAATTTAATGATTCATAATCTCTCGATAGTAGGCTACATGCCTAGCACAAGTGAATTTTTCCCAGAACAAATTTCACATTCATGTAAGCAATGGGCAAAATAAAAAAAAAAAGTAAAAGGAAGGAAAGAGAAATGTCTTCTTTTGTACTAATGGTTATGAGCAACATTAATATTTATTCCTATATCTTTTATATAAATATGTTCACAGTGAGCTATGATGAGAATATATGATTTAGAGTCAAACTATGAGTTTAAATGTAGGTAGAGCCATGTAGTTAGTTATCCTGAGCCTGTGCCTAGATTGAAGAGGTTTGCTAACATACTTTTGCCTTTCATTTTATTTCTTGTTAAATTTTGTGTTGGTTGGTTTACAACCTGCCTTCAGTTCATCCTCATAAGACATAAAATTTCTCAGACAAGATTTTCCTTTGGGAATTTATTATCTAAATAAAATTAACTCAAACCTAAGTAGAGTTATTAAATATTATAATGTTCAATTTTTAAATTTGGTACTCAAGATAATTTCACAGAAAATAATTATGTTATGACATATTCTGCATTATTCTATTTTATAGTATAATTTATAATATGCTATGTTTGGTTCACATATTTTGTCCTTAAATGTGCATATCTGTTGCATGTTGTTAATATTCCTATTATATATTTTTATCCAGTATCTATACCAATAAAAGGGTAATATGCTAATTAGACTAGACATCTTCTAGATGACCTTCTGGATATCCTTCTGGACAAAGCCATGGTGGCGGGACTGAGGCAGAGGTTGTTAAAGTGATCAGGATGGCAGGGTAGAGCAGTTAGGGTGATCAGGCAAGCAAGCAAGTGAGTATTAGGAGCCAGCAGTCCTGATTACAAGAGGGATGTCCTAGCAGTCAGACACCCCCCCCCAGATTGGAGAGGGTGCAGGCTGAGCTGAGGGACTCCCCCACTCCATGAATGAATTTCATTAGGGCCTTTGTCGGAAACCAAATATTGTTCTCACTAAATGGATGTAAACAGGAAGCCAGAAGGCTGGTCAACCTTAATTGCTCTGAAAGGTCAGAGCTAATTACTCACTGTTTAGTTGAAACATTATTGGTTGAAGCAACCTCTATCTGTTTGTTTCGTGTTAATTTCTGTTTTTGTTATTTCCTGCCTAAAGGCTAGGGGTGTGTCCCGAAGCCTTAATAAAAGGGATAAAAAGGCCAGAGCAAGTGGCAGTCCTTCCCACTAGAGGAAGGCTCCCGCCTGGCTCCCCAATATTGCCAAATTCATGCTTTCTGGTCTCTCATTTCGTTTGCATGTGGCCTCCTTCAGAACCCAAACCCTGAACCGGGAACCCTGAACCACGCGGGACGTGGAAAGAGGTTCCCACAGGCCTTTAGTTTATTATAAAATTGTTAAAATTTGTTTTACATTAATTTATTTTAAGAATCAATAATTATTGAAGCTTTATATTTATGCAATACATATATTTTTAATAAGCTGACTGATGGCAGTTCCAAATATATGATAAAAAAAATTTTTATTCTTTTTATTTAGAAGTTATTTTAAAAGAAATATTTTAGTGTCATCTTGTTCAAAAGACTGACTTGTTGCCAATATTGATAGTGTTATACTAACTTGTTATGATTTTATCTGCATTATCCATAATCTTTATTTAGGCACCTGTTCAGTGATGACAGGAATGACAAGGATTTGATTCTTAAATGAGCTAAAGTTGAAGCCATAGAGCAGAATTTGGCCAAGGAGTGAAACCATCTTCTATACTTAGTGCAAAAATAAACTGGATATAAAAAAATAGTCTTGTTCCCACAGACTTTATAGGATTTAGGAAATCATTCATACATGAAGAAATCCATAATGTGAGACATATTTCCAAATAGGACTGTGTTATCATAGTTCTTCCAGCACACTTAACAATAGAATTACATCGACACCAATATAAAATATTCGGAATTAAAGAAAACTTTATATTGGTCATAATTTTGCATATTAAAGATGTATTTCATCATTAAATACAGGGTTTTAAAAGTCTGTATATAACATAGTTTTTTATAATTTCAATATGTTCTTAAGGCACAATTTTATTTTATTAAAATTCAGGAACTGAATAGAATAGACTACCATGTTATAGTTGCAGTATGAATTAATTTCATGATATTTAATCAAAGCCATTATAGGGGATGGTAGACTGTTTTTCTAAACCAGCTGTAACCAGTAAGAGACAATGTTAACTCTAATAACTCTTTATACACTGTTTCTTTCCTTGGAGTTGGGTAAACTATGAAACTTAGCCCTTCCAGCGCTGGCCTGCCCTGTTTCTTTCAAAGTTTCCATTTTGTTCTGTTATTCATGGAACTAGTGAGTGAACCAATTCAAGTGACCCAGGAAAGACCCATCATAGCAGTGAATACATTTCTCTTAATGCTCCCAACACATACAAATACAGTAGGTGAAATTCTGAATAATCCATCATAATCCACGCTCAGTGTTTCTGGCTACAGGTAAGGTGACAGACAAGTAAGAGGGGCAGTCATCAAAGACTGCTTTTTGTAAATGAAATGAAAAGATGGCTGTTGAAATATAGCCTTGCTAACATGCTGGGTATATTATCAGAAACTGGGTAAGCACACTTAGGTTTGATTCATATCATCTATAGGTTAGACTATCCTGCCGGCAACAGAAGCTAGAATGTATTGAAGGCTGTGGAGGACTACTGTGCCCATAGAAACTAAAGATTCCTGCAGTGGTCAGCCTTATTCAAGACTGCCTTGAAAACTTGGTGTTAATCTGGCCACTGTGCTGTATACCTGAAACCAACAAAAAATAATGTTGAAGGTAAATGTAATTGAAAACAAAAAAGAAGTTTCCATTAATGTTGAGAAAAATTGGAAAGATGTAAATATTGAGATTTTAGAATACAAAAGCTATCTCCTGGCAACCTTGTCACCTAAATACCTCTCTCTCTCCCATCTATATTTCCCTTTTGTCCCAGACACATTATAATAAAAATGATCTCACTTTTGAATCTTCATCTAATCAGACTCCGTGTATCTAAAATATCCCTGGCCAATAAATAATGGATTTATGTAAACAGAGTAATCTTACACAAGGAAACTTACAAATACTTTTAAAAATACCTTGTTTTAAATTAATGTTCTCTGATTTTAATTAGAATGATAATTAAAACTTACCAGATCATACTGTGCTTTCTGTGTTCTGCTTCTGATATCTGGTATGCTTCATTTCTGTCTTCTCTTCAATTTTTGTGGTTTCCTAACTTGAAGTCATTCAGTTCCTCATCTTAATATACTCTCTTCCAAAAGAAAACTTTTGCATACCAATTGCCCTGTCTGTCTCCTAACTCTCTCCTTCACCTTTCCCTAGTTATCTTCTAAATCATTTTCAGATCACATTGTCTTCAGGAAAACCTACTCTGATTTCTCAAATCAAGTTGAATTATTTAGGAATAATCTTCCACAAATGAAGAATTATAATTACTTATACATATTTGACAATAAATGATATACTAAGTCTATTACAAAGTTAGGTATAATAGTTATTTTCTCTATATATTTCATCCGATTTACCTTTTTCCACATGTAATTTTATTCAGAAGTATTAGAAAATAAGCTGTATTAAATTCACTATTATAGTATTAACTAGAGGCGTGGTGAACAAAATTTGTGCACAAGAACAGCGTAATCTACACCCTTTCCAATCTGGGACCCATTGATGAATGTCCAACTGCCCGTTTAGGCCCAATCCCGGTGGGCAGCCAGACATCCCTCTCATAATCCAGGAATTCTGGCTCCCAACTGCTCACCTGCTTGCCTTCCTGATTGCCCCTAACCGCTTGGCCTACCAGCCTGATCACCCCCTAAATACTCACCTGCCAGCCTGATTGATGCCTAATTACTCCCCTACCAGCCTGTTTGCTTCTAACTGCCAGCTCCTGCAGGCCTGCTTACTGCTAACTGCTCTCCCCTTCAGAACTGGGTCCCCCCAACTAGCCATCCCTGCAGGCCCAGTCACCCCCAAGTTCCCCCCTCTGCCAACCTGGTCATCCCAACTGCCCTTCTTTGCAGGCCTGATGCCTCTCAACTGCCCTACCCTGCTGGCCATCTTGTGGTGGCCATCTTGTGTCCACATCAGGGCAGGATCTTTGACCACATGGGAGCAGTCATCTCGTGTGTTGGAGTGATGGTCAATCTGCATATTACTCTTTTATTAGATAGGATAGAAGCCTGTTGCATCGGTGGGAGCCAGCTGGCTTGCCCTAAAAGATGTCCCAGATCAGGGTGGGGTTCCCTTGGGGGGTGGGGCAGCCTGGGTGAGGGGCCTGTGGTAGTTTGCAGGTAGGCAATGCCCCCAGGTAACCCAAATAGAGGCTCTGGTATCTGGGATTTATCTTCTACAATTGAAACTTTATAGCCTGAAGTGGAGCCAAGCCTCCTGCTTGCTCCACCATGGGATTTATTAATCTTCTATAACAGAAACTTTGTAGCCTTGAATGGAGGACTGGGCCCACCAGAGCAGGAGGAAAGCTTGGCTTCTTCCATCACCCGGGGCAACCCTAGCCTCCTGTTCTGTCCAGCTCTGTGGCTGCCACCATTTTTGTTGGAGTTTATTTATTTTCTATCCTTGAAACTTTGCACATTGAGTGAAGGCCTGGGCCAGCAAGGACAGGGGGAAAGCTTGGCTTCTTCCATTGACAGGGAAACCCAAGGCTTCCTCCCACTTTCCTTGGCTGCAGCCATCTTGGTTGGGTTTATGTGCATATTTACTCCTGATTGGCTTGTGGGAATGGCTTGTTAGTGTAGTGGAGTAATTTGCATATTACTCTTTTATTAGATAGGAGTAGAATTTGCTTTCTTTTATGAAGAAATCAAAAAAGAAAAATATTTAATATTTTATGTATATTAATAATAAATATATATCATGAATTGACTTAACTCTAAGGGAGTTGTTATACAAATAGATACTTCTACTAAAAAAAAATAAATAGATAATTTTAAGTTATCAGAATAAGAAAAATCAAGGTGATCATCTTAATATTTATTACAAATATCTTACCTAAATCATGACAACTAATCAATTTGCCCTTGAGAATTTGACCTTAAAGCTTTTGCTGGTGACTTTAATGAGAGAAATTAAGTTTAGACACTGAATCAAATCTGCCACTCTACTTAATAATAGAGTTTTACTTAATAATCTTAATTTGGCTGTCTTGCTGTAGGCCATAACATGAATTATTCTGGTAGATAATAGTACTTAAAGTAACTAAAATCACATATTTTTCCTATTTATCATTTCTTCTAAAAATTCCTAAAATCTTTTAAGTTATTTTTCCTGAATGATACAGTTTGATCAAAGTTAAATTTATAAGAATGTCTTGAATTGAATTTAAGGATCTTGATAGGGTCATGTCTATTCAATGTCCAGTTGACATTTTTTATACTATATCAGTTTGGACAGCCTCCAATACCTTAGTTGATAATAATCACATCGCCTTGTAGTATTGCTAATTTTTGGTTTACTGAAATACTATATATGGTAGTATTTTAAATCACTATTTATCTCTTGTTTATTTTCAAGTACTACATGCATAGTATTCTTCCCCCCCCTTCAATTATTGTATTATATTAATGATTATCATATCTCTGGAAATTCTAGAGTTAGGGAGTTTTGTCTACAATTTATTTGTTATGTCACTTTTGAACCACATGTATATACCAGCAATAATCATTCCAAACTTGCTATTTTAAACTACTGCCTATTAAAAGAAAATAGTGGGAAAAATTGACCATGACATTTGTTGATAAGTATATTTATTTTTAAAATTAACCATTTTTAATTAAGATGCTTTTTTCTGTTTACAGATGACTACCTCAACCATCCCTTAATATCCTTTTTCCTTAATATACCTAGCAGAGGTATTATAATATAACTGCATTACTGATTGCTTTCTGTTTAGTTACTTATTTATCCTGTGTGTCCATATGCAATATTAATTTAAATTTGTGAAAATCTGCATGGCCATCAGAATTTATTTGGTTGCTCTTTTGCTATTAGGTTATCAACTGGCCCACAAATGAAACTTAAAAATCTATATGCTCTTTATTTGCATAGATCTTTTTTTTCTTCCAAACCTATCTTCTCAAAAAGCTCTGATACAAACACCCATAAAATAGAGCAAATGAAACCAAGTGAAGATATTATGTGGTCAATTAAGCAGAAAGTGTGTTTTCCCTCCAGAGTTTTCAAATATCTGGGAGCTGAGAATATTTTATTAGAGTTTATTTTTTTCCTTTAGTAGCTAAAATATTTCTGGATTTCGAAGTCATATATTGTCCTTAAGGTTTCCTTGGAGAGAATGTGTGACCTTTATCATCAACACACTAAATGAGAACACCATTGGCATAGCTGTATTATCATAAAGCACATTTAGAGACCAGATTTCTAAAAGGGCATGAAATTGGCATAATGGGAAAGGCCAAGTACAAGTCCCTGTGGAATTGTCCCATGTATTGATGACATTTCAGATCAACTAGAGTGGGAAAATTTTCCTTGTTTAAATATTTGCAGCAAATTGAGCATGAGAATATAAAAATAGGATATCGTTGCAGAAACCACACACTAGCCATACATAGAGGTTAAATCTTCTTTTACAAATAATAACAAGTCAAGGTTGATTGATTCTATTATAAACACTTCTTAATCTGCACTCAGTGACTAGTCAATGAGATTAGACACAGCTGATTGTAGATTAACTTTAGATTATTTCCATGTGAATAATATAATATTGCATTAGAGAAAAGCATTATGATACTTTTAAGCAAAAAATATTATGAACTCACTGGCAATAACTTTATATTACTTAAAAAGTATATGCTATAGTAGTATAGAATATGAAGGTTTGCTATAGCATCAATAACTAAAGTAACTCCCTTATGTTAGCCTTCCCAAATAACCCAAATTGTACACACACACACACATACACAGATGTATACATGAAGAGGTAATATTGACTCAAAAATGTCAGTCTAATTTTTGTTGTGCCTTCAATTACCCAGATTGGTAATTTTTATTAAGTGTGTAAGTATGGTTACCTGTGAGAGTAGATATATTAAATAGCTTACACATGACATTCTATAACTTTGCCAATTTCAATATTGACCATTTGACAATTTAAACGGTGAGTAATTAATGCATGATATATATTTAGAATGAGATTTTTTTTAAAGAATAGCCACAGATTAAGGTATAAAAAGGAAAAGTTTAAACAACTTTTGCATAAGTAACTATATTCAGAATTAATAAGAATTGAGAAAAAAAATCAGACAAGAAGACATAAGTGATATAAAGATAAAATAAAATGTAGAATGAGACTTCATAAAACATTACAGGTGCTTTTGCTCAATGTGATTAGTTAATCAATGTTTCCTCAGTAGATAATTGAAAGATCAAGCAGGACAACTCTTCCAACCAATTACATCTTAATACTTGTAAATGTCCATTGAATGAATTGAGAACATCTAAAATGCACTTGGCATTTAGATATATATGTGAATATGCACACAAGCAAAGTTAACACAGAGGAAGGAAGACATCTGTATTTAACTCAGGGAGAGTATAAGATTGAAAGTGAAAATTAAAGTCTTTTTTTTTATAATAGTACACAATATATTTGTTTGGCATTCTCAATCATTGCCTATGAGTTTATGTTATCACAAACAGAGCTATTACCGAATCCTTATAGTTGTATCTTTAAGACTTATGTGAGGGTTTCCATTTGATACAATATCCAGGAATGGGTTTGATAAGCCTTAAATACACTTAGGGAGCCTTAAATAATACATTTAATCAATAATGCTCTGTGCTATGGAAGAGTGAGGACTTTTTTTATCCACACTAAACATTATCTATTCAAATTTTACCAATTTATAGGTGCATTTTTATGATTTATCTTGCTCACTAGTGAGATTGCTTATCTTTTAAAATATGCTACTTGTTAGTCATTTTAATTTCTATCTTAAACACTTGAATCAATTGATGTTTCGCCAATTTGTTTTCAATAGAATTTATTTCTCTTATTTCCCTATTGACTAGAAATAGTTTTTTTCATGTTTGCAATAATATTAATCCCTTATTGATTTAAGTATTGACAATTTTTAGAACCTATATCTCATCATTGATTTCCACTGTGACTTTCTTTATATAGAAAATTTATTAATAGAGTATGTCAATATAATTAAACAACTTTTAAAATATAATTTATATTTATATATTTTTATTTTATTTAACAGGAACCTCCAAACTCATGGCCACAGGTATATTTTCCAAACCTGTTTTGGAGTGATTTTTTGTTTGTTTGTTTTATGTTACACTTTAGTTTGAATGCATCTGATGTGCAATGTATATATTGTGAATAAATGTATTATTCTTAATATTTATATTACATTTAATAAAATTAATTGTTGATAGTTCTAGTTTGGTCTTATTTTTAATACTAAACATTAATCATTTGTGCTCTATTGTTTATTGTTTAGATTGACCTATTCTTGTTTATTCTATTAGAGAGGCCTGATGCATGAAATTCATGCAAGAGTAGGCCTTCTTTTCTCTGGCTGTCAGCACTAGCTTCCCTCTGGATCCTAGGACCTGGGCTTTCCTGGCAGCCCTAGCTTCATTTGTAAGGTCGTCTGGAAGGAGGACTGGTCTAATTAGTATATTACACTTTTATTATTATAGATTATCATTTTACAGAAAAAAAATCATTTCAAAAGGAAAAGAAAATCTCTTATATTACATTTTATTAATTTACTAGAGGCCCAGTGCACAAAATTTGTGCACTGGGGGAGTGTTCCTAAGCCCAGCCTGCACCCTCTCCAATATGGGACCCCTCAAGGGATGTCCAACTGCCTGATGTCCATTTAGGCCCGATCCTAAAGGGACAGTCAGACATCCCTCTCACAATCCAGCATTGCTGGCTCCCAACTGCTCCCCTGCCTGCCTTCCGGTTTTCCCTAACTGCTTCTGCCTGCCAGCCTGATCACTCTGTAACCACTTCTCTGCCAGATTGATTGATGCTTAACTGCCAGCCTGTTTGCCCCTAACTGCCCTTCCTTGCAGGCCTGGTCCCCTCCAACTTCTCTCCTTTGCTGGCCTGGTCATCCCTAATTGCTCTTTCCTGCAAGCTTGATTGCCCCAACTGCCCTCCCTTGCAGGCCTGGTCCCTCTCAAATTCCCTCCCTTGTTGGCTATCTTGTGGTGGCCATCTTGTGTCCACATGGGGGCAGGATCTCTGACCACATAGATCCAGGGTTGGTGGAAAGCTTGGCTTCCTCCACTGCCTGGGAAACCCAAGCCTCCTGCTGGCAACAGCCATCTTAGTTGCTCCTGATTGGCTGGTGGGCATGGCTTGTGGGTCTAGCAGAGTGATGGCTAATTTGCATATTACCATTTTATTAAAGTGATCTTATATGTTGGAGTGACAGTCAATTTGCATATTACTCTTTTATTAGATAAGATAGAAGCCTGGTGTATTGGTGGGCGCCAGCTGGTTTGCCCTGAAATGTGTCCCAGATCAGGGTAGTTGTTCCCTTGGGTCATGGGGGAGCCTGGGCAAGGAGCCTATGGTGGTTTGTAAGCTGGCCATGCCCCCAAGCGATGTAAACAGAGGCCCTGGGATCTGGGATTTATTTATCTTCTATAACTGAAACTTTGTAGCTAGAGCAGAGCCAAGCCTCCTGCTCACTTCATGCTGCAGCCACTTTTGTTGGGATTTCTTTATCTTTTATAATTGAAACTTTGTAGCCTTAAGTGGAGGCCTAGGCCTGCCAGGGTGTGTAGAAAGCTTTGTTTCCTCCATCATCGGGGGCTACCAAGCCTCCCGCTGTTTCTGTGGCTGCAGTCATCTTGGTTGGGGTTAATTTGCATACTTGCTGATGGGCATGGCTTGTCAGTGTAGAAGAGTGATGGTTAATTTGAATATTATTCTTTTATTAGATAGGATGTTCAAAACAAGTGTGTCTGCATTTTCCATTTTAAGACCCTGTTGCCCTTCTCTTTATATTCTTGATATTGGATGCTTAGTTTAAAAAATATCCATCATTTTTCCACCCTGACTTGTGTGTTCAATGGTTAGAGGATAGATCCACCCATCAATGTTGTGAGTTTGATCCTCATTCTGCAGGTTGTGGCTTATTGCAGAGGCAACCAATCAATGTGTCTTTCTCATATGGATGCTTTTTTTCTCTCTCCTTCCCTCCCTCCACTCTTTCTAAAAATCAATTAAAAATATTCTCAGGTTAGGATTAACAACAACAAATTTGTTCATCATTTTTAAGCATTTAAATTTATGAGTTTCTTTTGAATTACACATTTTCTTTTGTAACTCAGTTTTAAAAATTAACCTTTGCCTTGTCATTGTGACTCAGTGGACCCATGAGACAGGAGCTCACAGGGTTCCATTCCCAGTCAAGGCACATGGCAGGGTTGTGGGCTCAGTCCCTTAGTATGGGATGTGCAGAAGGTAGTTTATCAATGATTCTCTCTCATCATTGATGTTTCTAGATCTCTTTCCCTCTCCCTTCCTCTCTGAAATCAACAAAAATATGTTTGCAAAAATTAACCTCAGGCATGCTTCTGCTTTCCTTTCTATAATACCAAGTTATATTTGCACAAGAACAAAATAAATTTAACCTCTATATTTTATCAAAAACTTTGAAGAATATTTAAGTAATACCAAAAATATTAGAAAAGAAACATTTAAGCCTCATCAAATTTCAGCTATAATATCAGTGCTTCACCTTTACCATCTCCAGTCCAGTGCTGAATGCATTATCTTCACCCACAAACAGATCATTTTCCCAATGCTTCTGTTTAAAATACTCTTCCGCCCTTTTTTCCAACCTTGTATTCTTAATTTTGTATCACTTCATTTCATCTTGCAGAAATATAAAATGCCCAGTTTCTTCAGAATTCTTCTAAAACAACTAAGAAGTACATAGTCTGAACATTGGGGTTCCAGTGGTATTTTTTTCATAAGGCAGAAAAAGTTCAGTCTTTGAGTTTAACTTTAAATATCTATCACACAGATGGCTAATTTCTTTGTCTACATTTTTTATTTTGCATATGTTCATTTTTTTCATTCAGTTTTTAGGTGATAAAAAATACAACATAAAGAAAGGTAAAAAATAACTGTTTACTTGCTCAAGCAATGTAAAATATATTGTCACTTAATTTTTAAAAGAGTTTTCTATACATTAACAAAGGGGAAATACATGCCCCACTGGCTTTACCTAAAAGCAAGTGTTAAATTTACACCATTTGTATTTGAAACTTACAACAATTAAGGTCAGAAAATTTAAGGAAGTGGTGATTTCAGTGCTTCAGCAAGGATAAATGAGTTGATACATTAGGATAAAGTGAAAGCAAACACAGACAGTCACTGTTCCCCAGGGAAACTTTTCAGTTGTTGAAGACACACTGTATATTTGTACTATCTTGAACCTAAGTGGTACATTTGAGTGGAACCAAAGCACAGGATTACGGAGACATCTGTATAGCCTACTGATCATGTATCTAAAATCAAGTGCTGTAACCTGCTTCAGAAGGTGAAAATCATCAATCTATATATTTTCAATATATAATGCAGACAACCTAGTAAAGGAATTCCTCAGGGTTCTTTCAAACTTTAAATAGTATATTATAAATTGCTGGTAAATACATTTTTTTAAGGATTTTTAAAAATTGCTTTTCAGGGAAAGAAGGGAGAGGGAGAGAAAAAAAAACATCCATGTGAGAATGGAACATCCAATTGACTGCCTCCTGCACTTGGGATGGACTTGAAGCTCCGGCCTTTGTGCCACAGGGAATTGAACTGGCAACCTTTCAGTGCAAGGGATGATGCCCCAGCCACACTAGCCAAGGCAATCTATTTTAGACAAAACTAAATTTATAAGTGACATGCTTAACTCATATTAATATTTATTATAGGAGCATCAATGGATTTTTTTTTTTACTGGAAATGTGGCAGTAACTTTTAGGATAATAACCCTCTTTGGGAAGATTTAGAAATAGATAAAATGACAGTAATTTACTCAAATAATTAATTCAAAGCAGATATGGTTCATTGATTTTCTTTTTTTTACTTGAAATATTTTTTACACTTAGCATTGTGTAAGTTTAAGGTGTCTACCATGATTTGATACATTTCCATATGGCAATATAATTGCTATTATCATGTTACATGCCCAAGGCTCAGGTAATCAACATTTTACTCTCTGTTTCTATAAGTTTACTTTTTTTTTCAGATTTCACATATAAGTGGCATTATACAATTATCTGTTTCTCTCTAACTTATCTCATTGGCTTTCATTTTGAATCTTAATGTTACAGTATTTAAAGAGATAGTGATTTGTTTCTATAAACCTCTTCATAAATATCATACATGTACAGAATTGACATTGCATTTTTAACATTATTATTTAATCTTGACTAAAAAATGTGTTTTAATAAACTGATAAGTCACCTAACTTTCAGCGATGGTATGGTAACAAATTTGATAAAAGTCACAAAGCTACTAAAAAAATGGAACTTGGATGGTGTAGAAAACCGGAATGAACAAAACATGCTTAGAGAGTTTGGAGTTACATTTATTACGTGTGGGTCCAGAGCAAAATGTTTCTCAAATTCTGGGCCCCAACATGCAGAAATTTTTTTATTTATATGTTTTCACCTTCTTTGTCTTCCAAATATGGAATGTTTCCCGTCCCTTTGCAAGTTCTTAAAGGACCCCTATGTGCTGAGGCCTTGAGACCTCAATCAAAGACCTGGCCTGGTGCCAGCACTGATAATTTTGTCCAGGGAAGGTTTAATGGCCTCTCTGAAGTGAGAATAGTCTCATTTTCCTTATTATTTAATCAAGCAAACATTTACAGAAGCCAATAACAAGGTTAAAATTTCAAACAGTAATTTTTTATAAGATAGATGCTTCATGTATTCAAACTCTCTTTTTAAAGTTAAGCTTATTAAGTGTATTTATTGTATATTGTGGTTATTGGTTCTATGAACATCAAATATTTATCATAAAATCCCGTTTATTTCTGCCTTCTTACTGATTGTTTTTAAAACCCTTTTTTTTTCTTTTTCTTTTTGATTTTTTAAATTTCTCCTTCTTTGACATAATAAATGCTTTGAAAACTGGTACAGAAGTTCAGTAGTATACTGGAATATAGAGGAGCAATTTATTCTCTGGATTTTGGTCATTAGGGTTTAAGTACAGATCTTGCCACTTTCTGCTTCTGTGTCTTTGGACCAAGATACAGAGAATGCACATTTTAGTTTTTAGTTTTACCTAATAATTGCCCAATAATGTGACAAGTCCCACTATCTTATCAGAAATCATCAAAACAATTGTCACTAAAATAAACTCATATATTTGACAAATGGTCATATATTCTTCTAGAAAGCACATAACTCAAGTATGATTTTTTTTTCTTCACTTTTACTTCTCTGTCAGGGAAGACTAATATTTTACATATTAAATGTTCAATGGTTATGAACATTTGAACAATATGCAGGACACTCAATTGAATAAGATGCAGGACACTTAAAAATAAATTCAGGGTTTCTAAAGACAAATATTAGATATGTTATAAACTACTCAAGCAATGTAAAAATAATACTAAACATTTCAGGTGTGCATATAGATTAATTACAAACTAGATTAATAAGGCAAGCAAAATCCAGGAAAGGTGTTCTACAGTTATTTAACTGAATAAAAATGGTATATAGAAACTGGTATAAAGACAAATTAAGTATATTATTATTATAAAATTATACATATGTAAAATTGTAACTATTTATTCTTAGTCTGAAAAATGTAATAAACCATTTCTGCAGTATCAAATTTATCAAATGAATCAGCAGTTTAGCCCCTCCTACCCTTACCATCCAAATGAGAAAGCATGCGGGAAAGGGAGGAATAAAATATATAACATATATTATAAGGAGTCTGAAATTTGGTGTGGAACCATTTAGGAAAACAGGCTAACTAATGTGGTAATGAATAGGACTGATTTTAACAGTCAAAATTAATAGAGATCATCCAATGGACTTGTATGCATGCATATGAGCATAATCAATGGATGTAGACAGTAAGGGATTGAGAGCATGTGTTGGGGAGCGGGGGAGTGGGAGAGGCTAGGGAAAGGTCAATGGGGGGAAAAGGAGACTTGTGTAATACTTTAAATAATAATAAAAAAATAAATTTAAAAATATATTTATAAAAGACTAATGAAGATCTGCATATTTTCATGATTTTTATGTAATTGATAAAAAGCAATCTTTAACTTCATTCTTAATAATTGATAAATTGGGGCGTTTTATCAGGTAACTCTATGTTTACATTTATAATTTTACACAGTTGAAAATATGGATTTTAATCTCCTCTTCCAATAGTAAGTGTTCTGCTGGTTTCCAGAATTTCAAGTACAGGAGGAATGACTGGTCATGGAAAGTGGTCCACAGATGCATCAGTGCTATCTGCAACAGTCACATGCGCTTCCCTCACTGGGCTGTGCATTGACAAATTGAAAATAGGAGCTGAAGAGAGATCATTTGAGTATCATATTTGGAACAAACCAGTGCACCAGATGTCATCAGACATGATCCACATACTATCTACAGTGTCATGTACTTATAAAAATACTCCTCTTGTAAGATGTCACCCATAACATCTGCACTTAAGGACAGAAAAAGATGTAAAACTAATCAATATTCTTTACTGAGATTCAAAAAGCGTTTCTATTTGTTTTGTTCAAAAGATAAAGAAGCTTCCATAAATCATGTATGGAATTGTTGCCAGTTCAAAATTGGCTGGTGAGAGAAACACCTACAAAACTTATAAAAAATAAACTATGAGAGAAATAATGGTAGATTGGAGCAATTGTAGGAAGATTTTTAACCAAAATTCTGATCCCATTTGTGATACCCATGCAGGCATGCAAGAACTAAGCTCATTTTTTCCAAGCCTTTCTCACTATTGCCCCTTAGAGTCCTTGTGGGTCTGGAGCAAGCTAAGTCCACAACTGTGTGTCTTAATGGCACCAGACCTCTTGCTGATATTGGTACAAAGACACTGAGAATTTACTCAGCAGATGGGAGTTAATTTTAGGATTTTTTTCTTTGAAAGTGCGAGAAAATAACAGCATGCTATTTGCTGATCAAAGTGATCTGTTGGTAAGAAACAAGAGAGAAAGAGGTATATTGGTCATCAAGATGATAGGAAGTATAGTGCACCATGCAAACATTGATCTTATGTGGGACACAGAGTTCTGATCAAGAGTATCAGGGGGAGAGAATCCTAATATATGAAGAGCCAGGTGATGTCACAACCGAACGGAGGACTGGTCACCATGAAGTATGGAGCACCTCTAGGGTACCCCCTCACTCCTCTCGGTTCCTGAGCCGCCCTCAATAAGGGAGGTGTGGAGGTGGGCAGGACTGGGGACTGTTGAGTGGCAGTGGCAGTGGCAGGCTGCTTTGTGGGGCAGCATGGAGCTTAGTGGAGCAGTCACTGGGAGGCAGGAGTTTAGCTGAGCAGTGTGGGGCAGGGGAAGTTTCATAGAGCAGTTGTGAGGTAGGGGAAGCCTTGCAGAGCAGTCATGGGGTGGAGGGGGTTTGTGAAGCAGTCACAGGGTGGGAAGCCTTGCAGAGCATAGTGGGGGGAGGAGCCTAGCGGAGCAGTGGTGGGTGGGGGGAGCCTCAAGGAGCAGTCGAAAGGCGAAGAGCATCAAGGAGCATCTTGGGGAGGGGAGCTTCATGTAGCGTTGCAGGGTGGCAGAGGCCAGGGAAAGAAGGCTAGGTCTAGGGATCCTAACCACGGATGGTTTTGTGCACACTGGGCCTCTGGTATACTATAAAGCCACACATGCATGTTTGCACCCTATTTTGTCAATGTCCTACCAAAAAACAAGGACAGGTGAAAGTGAAAATGGTAGCTGTGGTTTTGGAGGTTTTCAGGAAGAGAAAAAGGTTTGAAATACCTTTCTAAGAAAATAAGTGAAAGCCAGTGTAGGTTAAAGTAACTACATAATTATCACATAATGCATAGGACTCCCTAGTAGGATTATTCATCATTTTATAGCAACTTAAAAACATTATTAAGTGGTGTTTGTCTTATGCTATGCTAAGTTGTGAAGGCACATGGGACAAGGAGATGAAAAGTTAGAATGCAGATCACCTTCCCAGGTAATTATAATACAATGAGAAGAAAGAAGATTCAATAATGTCAGCGTACTAGAGGTATTCATCTGAAAAACAGATAGGTGATAGTGGGGATAGAAAAAGCATGAATTGCTTCAAATTGATATTCTGTAGGTTTTTAATTAGTGATTAGTGATGTGGCCAGAATCTAGATTATAATCATGGTGTTGAGTGGTTGAAGGGTCAAGGAAGTGGAAGGATCATCTACGAGGATCTGAAAACAAGGAACAATGACAAAGGTAGTACTGAAGAGAGTGACTGCAAACCAAGGGCAAATAACTAAATGAATAGAGTCCCGGTCTCTGGAATCAGTAGATAACCATCACATGAAAAGGTACTGTCCTTAATTGAACAGACAAAGAATGTGGGAGTATGTAAGATTAGATAGAAAAAAAGCTTACTTTCATGGGTAGAGTCTCATGTGTTATCCAGACTTTGGTGGATTCAAGTTATCAAGTGTTCATTACAAACTAAATTTTCAGCTGAATATAGGATGATAGGCCTTCGGAGATACACTATTAATGATAGCCAAGTTTAAAAGGTGTCAATAAGTGAACTATAATAGCACCTAGTTCTATCAGGAACATACATAGGGAGATGCAAGGATTCAGTATTTCCATAGACCGCTTTTTCTGGTTGGTAGATACTGCAAACAGAATTAAAGCCTGCTATAGTTTTGCAGGAAGTTTTATGAAAAGGATACCATATATATGATAAAATGTAGATCCCATTTGCACATTAATGGTGGCTTGTTGTGTCTGGTTGGGTTAGGCATTTGTAGTATGGAACAGGAAAGAAGACCAAGGTAAGATATTTGAAAGCTTTAAATTCAAAGCTAATGAATGTGTCAGAAATAAACAGCCTTTGTTGAAGCAAGAGTTCAGAGGCCAGCGTTATCTAGAGGACATGTGTCTTTTCCCCATAATCCAATCTTCGTATCCTGGAAGTCTCATTTCTCAACAAAGCTTCTCCAGAATTTTGCCCATAATAATCTCTCTTTCTTTTCTAAATGCCTATTGGGTTTACTCTCTTTACCACCCATGCGGATAGGACATGAGAGATAAATAATAAATGTATGCGTTTTCTATAGCATTGCCTGGTTGGAGTAAATGCTCATTTTCTGGTATAGTATGCCAACTTCAGTTACTCCATTAGATATATATTGTCTCTATAGCCCAGACTTACTAATATGTTGCTTATAAAGCCCATATTTATAACCTAGAAGTACTAATTATATTTCAGTTTAATGATAATTTAACATCTCTGTTGAAAGATGGTTACTGCCTCAGTTTGGTGAGTAGATCGTTGGTCCCAGGGAGGACTACCAAACGAGACTCCACACAGCTCATATTCACCTCATTTGCATAGTGGTTCATTAACACCATTAATGTAAAAAAGAAGCACAGCATCAAAGGCTTTTCCAGGTTTCTTCCTTAGCTCAGATATAAGGCTAAACATTATAGAATAATAGATTGACTGACAACTCTACTTTGCCCATATTATCTACCCTAGTTCTGTTGGTCCTGTTTGGGTTAAAGAGTTTACAGAACCTACCAGAATCTCACAGATGGTTCTAGTGAAAAATTGACTCTCCTGAGAAATAGAAAGGAATGAGAGATTTATTTCAACTTACATACCATTCTTATAATTGGTTTGAGAATAAATATGTTTATTCTGCCAAATAATACATTTTAAGAATCCTTAGTGTCAGTTACAACAAATACCTATAATCGCTATCTTTTCTCCCCGTTAAAGAAATCTACAATTTTAAATATTCCTAAATGTCTAAGGATGCTTGTTAAACAGAAGTTGGGAAGGTAATATATAAGCTGCTAATTAGATATAAATGTATTATTTATGTATGCCTAAAATATTATTTAAATAACCCTTATGATAACACTGCAGAATTAAATTTTAATTGGATATGGTCTCACTGTTTTTGAGATGCAATGAAGTTTATTTTTTATATATACACTAGAGGCCTGGTACACAAAATTCATGCACGAGGTGGGGAGAGGATGTCTCTCAGCCCAACCTGCACCCTCTCCAATCTGGGACCCCTAGAGGGATGTCCGACTGCCTGGTAAGGCCCAGTCCCTTTCACAATCTAAGACTGCTGGCTCCCAACTGCTAGCCTGCCCATAATAATTTCTCTTTCTTTTCTAAATACCTACTGGGTTTACCCTGACTACTTGTGCCTATCAGCCTGATCACCCTCTAACCACTCCCCTGCTAGCCTGTGTGCCCCTAAATGCCCCCTCCTGCAGGTCTGGTCACTCCTAACTGCCCTCCCCTGAAGGCCTGGTCAACCCTAACTGCCCTCTTCTGCAGGCCTGTATCCCTCCCCAACTGCCCTTTCATGCAGGCCTAGTCATCCCCAACTTCCCTCTTCTGCTAGCCTGGTCACCCCTACTACCCTCCCCTGCAGGCTTAATCTCCCCCAACTGCCCTCCCTTGCAGGCCTCGTCCCTCTCAACTGCCTTCCCCTGCTGGCCATATTGTGGTGGCCATCTGTGTCCACATGGGGGCAGGATCTTTGACAACATGGGGCAGCCATCTTGTGTGTTGGAGTGATAGTCAATCTTCATATTACTCTTTTATTTGATGGGATAGAGGCTTGGTGCATGGGTTGGGGCCAGATGGTTTGCCCTGAAGGTTGTGCCAGATCAGGGTGCGGGTTCCCTTGAGGTGTGGGGTGGCCTAAGCGGGCGGCCTGTGGTGATTTACAGGCTGGCCACACACTCCAGTGACCTAAGAAGAGGCTCTGGTATCTGGGATTTATTTATCTTCTGCAATTGAAACTTTGTAGCCTTAAGCAGAGGCCAAAACAGGCCAGGGCTGCAGAAATTTGGCTTCCTCCATCACCAGGGGCTAACCTAGCCTCCTGCTCTCTCCAGCTCTATGGCTGCCACTATTTTTGATGGGATTTATTTATCTTCTATAATTGAAACTTTGTAGCCAGGGTGTGTAGAAAGCTTGGCTTCTCCCATCGCCAGGGAAAGCCAAACCTCCCTCCTGCTCACTGGTTGCCGTAGCCATCTTAGTTTGAGCTAATTTGCATATTCAAACCTGATTGGCTACTGGGTGTGGCTGGAGAATGAAGTAGAGTGATGGTTAATTTGCATATTGCTCTTTTATTAGATAGGCTATTGCACTTTTTTATTATAGACATACAGAAATATTTATCTGTCAAAATTCATTTGCATATGGTCCAGAAGAAAAAATATGACGGTGGAATAGACAGAGGTGTCTGGAGCCTTGTCTCTGAGCAGACAGAGAGAACAACAGCTGAGGGTCACACTGGGAGTGTTGGTTGGGAAATTAAGGGACAGTTATCCTCCAGGAGAAGGTGGGGGACTGCTGGACAGGGCACCCCTGACCAGGTAGCCCCACTGCCATGGTTTTTTTTTTCTCCCTGAGACACCAGTGTGAATGTGGATCTCACGCCATATTGGAGGGGAAAGTGGATATTTACAGTAGCCTGAAGAGCTACAACTGCAGCACCCACCAAACACCCTGAGAAGCTACAGCTGCAGCACCCATCAAACAATGGGAGGACCCAGAACACCGCTCCCCAAACAGTGCAAACACTTGGATTCAGAGGAGCTCCACATGGTACACGGAAAGGTCAGATTTCACCTGGGATAAGGTGAGGTCTTTGGTCCCGCAGAACAAAGAGATGTACACACTGTAGGAACTGGACCAGGAAAAAGCTGCACCTAGAGAAATCCATGGATGTTGGGTAGTATGTGATCCCTGAATGTGGAAGGGGGCCCTCAGAGATGTTAACAGAGGGGAGCTCTACAAAGCAACTTATTTTGATCTGAGGCAGAAGGACAGCCTGGAAGTTATTAAAGTTTCCTGGGTGCTTGAACAGGAATGGGAAAGGGAGAATGCACAGACTGCACTCTTTCCTTTTCAGATCCTGGCTTCTGATTGCTAAGCCCAATACATAGAATCGCACAATTGGGGACATCCTAATAGACTGCAGGGGAAAGTTGTTTTTCTGAAACCTGGTGATCAGAGTGCAGAATAACCATCAGAGAACCAGCTCTGGGGCAAACCAGTCCCATAAACCAATATTGAGTGCCACAGAAAAAAACAAGGTCTAAGCACAGGCTAGATAGGTGCTATAGTTTCACAGGTCAATTCCAAAACACTGCCACCCACTGGATGACTCACCAATTGACTCTTGCATAATCACAAAAGAATAAGGAGATTAAGACACACTACCTACTTAAAAACCAGGACTAGCTTACAACACTAAACAGCAGTGTAATGCAGGGAACTGCAATACAGTCCTGACTAGGAATCAAACATGCCAAACAGAACAGTAGAGGAAATGAATGACCTCAACTATTTATTGCCCATTCTATTCTTTTATTTTTAATTATTTTTTATTTTTTTATTTTTTCATCTTTTAATTAAAAAACTATTTTTCTCTTTTTTTCTCAATTGATTTTACCTTTTTAATTATTACATTTTTATTTTCAACCAGTGTTATTACTACTGCTATTTTAACTATTTGAAAAAAAGGAAGTCACATTTTATTTTCTCTTTATTTTACTTTGGGATTAGAGTTCTACATTCTATTTTCATCTTTCCTTTAGCATCATTTTACTCTACCTTTATGCAAACACTCTCTTCCTAACTTTACCTATTTTGTTTTCTTGTTTCTCTTACCCTTTTCCTACTTTAGATTTTCCCTATTCTTTCTTTTTACCTGGTTACAATTTTACCCCACTTATATATATAATTTTGAAACCCCTACTTCTTCATCTTTCCTCTTTTTTCTTCCTTCTCCCAATTTCATGTTGGCACTCCTTTCTTTTCTCTTCCTTTCTCTCTTTTTTGTCTACTTACCCCTAATTTCTGGGTCACTGGTGGTCACCTTATTTGTGCTTATTAACATTGTAAATACATTTCTGTTCAGTGCCTTGTGCATTGTACATGGTTGTGTGGTATTTTGTGC
Source organism: Lasiurus borealis (assembly GCA_004026805.1). Lineage (NCBI taxonomy): Eukaryota > Metazoa > Chordata > Mammalia > Chiroptera > Vespertilionidae > Lasiurus > Lasiurus borealis. The sequence continues at coordinate 96,920 of PVJN01000637.1, read as the reverse complement.
CTTTAAATCAATGCAGGAGAGAGAATGGCAAAATCAGACACCTGGAGAAGAAAGACCATCAGCAGACAAAGACACAACCCATATATGAAAAAAAAGCAGGCATTGCATGGAAAGGAAGTGAATGAAATCGAAGCAAACAACCTGCCTGAGGAAGAGTTCAGAGAAATGCTAATAAGGTGGCTGAAAAAAAATGGAAGACAAATTCCATAATAGAGTAAGAACACAGAGGAAATTAAAAAGAATAAAGAAGAAATAAAAAAAGATATCACTGCTGTAAATAACTCAATAGAAAGCATCAAAAGTAGACTATAAGAAGCAGAGGACCGCATCAAAGAGCTAAAGACAAGGTTAGAATAAATAACCAAGTACAGCAGCTTGTAGAAAAAAAAAATTAAAAAGTGAGAGGAAAGCCTAAGGGAACTTTGGGATAACATGAGACAAAACAACATCCACCAATAGGGGTTCCAGAAAGAGAGGAAACTGAGCAAGGAATAGGAAACCTGTTTGAAGAAATAATGACAGAAAACTTCCCTGATATAGAAAAGAAAAATCCACACAAATCCAAGAAGCTTACAAAGTCCCACACAAAATGAACACCAAAAGATAAACACCAAGGAACATTATAATTAAATTGGCAAACACCAATGGCAAAGTAAGAATCTTATAATCAGCCAGAGAGAGACAGATAGTTGCCTACAAAGGAACCCCCATCAGACTAACAACTGATTTCTCAACAGAAACTCATCAGGCCAGAAGGGAATGGAATGAAATATACAAAGTCATGCAAAGGGCCTGAATCCAAGAATACTGTACCCAGCAAGTCTATCAATCAAAATTGAAGGTGAAATCAGGAGCTTTACAGAGAAAAAAGAACTAAGGGAATTTATTACCACCAAACCAGCAATGCAAGAAATGTTAAGGGGTCTGCTGTACAAAAATAAATAGGAAGGAAAGAAGGAACACAGGAGTAAGGAATAAAAATGGGGACAGATAAGAACCAATCAATAATAACTTTAAATGTAAACAGATTAAATGCTCCAATCAAAAGATATAGGGTAACAGATTGGATACAAAAACATGACCCATATATCTGCTGTCTACAAGAAACCCACCTCACAAAAACAGATGCACACAGACTGAAGGTAAAGGGATAGAAGATGGTTTTTCAGGAAAATGGAAATGAAAAAAAAAGCTAGGGTTGCAATACTTATATCTGAAAAATTAGATCTCAAAAAGAAGCATATAACAAGAGATAAGGAAGGCTACTTCATAATACTACAGGGAACAATCCAACAAGAAGAAATAACTCTGGTAAACATATACACACCCAGTACAGGCACACTCATATACATAAAAAAAACACCTCCTGGAGGATATCAAGGGAGAGATTGACAGCAATACAATCATAGTAGGAGACTTCTATCCCAATGTCACCACCGACAAATCCTCTAAACAAAAAAATCAGCAAAGAAACATCAATTCTAAATGACTCACTGGACCAGATGGAATTAAATGACATCTTCAGAACATTTGACCCCAAAGCCATAGAATATACATTCTTCTCAAGTACACATGGGTCATTTTCAAAGATATACCATATATTGGGTAGTAGTCAAAGTCTCTTCAAATTCAAGAAGATAGAAATCACATCAAGCATATTCTCATATCTCAGTGGCATAAACCTAGAAATCAACTACAATAAAAACAATTGAAGGAAATGAAACACATGGAGACTAAACAGCTTGCTATTAAACAACAACTGGGTAACCAGAGAGATCAAGGAAGAAATAAAAAATATCATGACAACAAATGACAATGATAACACAACAATACAAAATTTATGGGACAAAGTGAAAGCAGTCTTGAGAGGGAAGTTCATAGCTCTACACGTCTACTGAAAAAAAAAAAAAAAAACAAGAAACAATGTTGATAAATTACCTAACTCTACAACGTAAAGAACTGGAGTGAGAGCAACAAGAAAAGCCCAGTGTAAACAGAAGGAAGGAAATAGTAAAGATTAGAGTGGAGATAAATGACATAGAGACCAAAGAAACAATTCAAAAGATCAACAAAACCAAGAGCTGGTTCTTTGAAAGGATAAACAAGATTGATGAACCTCAAGCCAAGCTCACCAAGAAGCAAAGAGAAAAGATCCACATAAACAAAATCAAATGAAAGAGAAATAACAATAGACACTACAGAAATACAAAGGATTGTTAAAAAATAATATGAACAACTTTATTCCAACAAACTTGACAATCTGCAAGAAATGGACATATTCCTTGAAAAATACTTAATCAGGAAGAATGTAAACAGCTCAATAGTCCAATAACTATGGAAGAAATTGAAGCAGTCAACACAAAGATTCCAGCAAACAAAAGCCTCAGACAATATGGCTACACTTAGAATTTTACCCAACATTCTAGGAATAAATAAAACCTATCCTCCTCAGACTATTCCAAAATATTCAAGAAGAAGGAACACTTCCAAACATCTTCTATAAAACCAGCATCACCCTAATACCAAAACCTGATAAAGACAAAACAATGAAAGCTAATTAAGGCCAATATCCCTCATGAACATAGATCCCAAAATCCTCAACAAAATTCTGGCAAATCGGATCTAGCAGTACATCAGAAAGATCATACACCATGACCAAGTAGGATTTATCTCAAGAATGCAAGGATAGTACAATATCTGCAAATCAATAAATGTGATACATCACATAAAAAAATTGAGAGATAAAAATCACATAGTAATATCAATTGATGCAGAAAAAGTATTTGACAAAATCTAACACCCTTTCTTGATAAAAACGCTCAGCAATTGGGAATAGAAGGATCATACCTCAACATAATAAAAGCCATATATGATGAACCCACAGATAACATCATACTCTCTGAGCAAAAACTAAAACCATTTCCCGTAAGAACAGGAACAAGACAGGAATGACCACTCTCACCACTTCTGTTCGACATAGTACTGGAAGTATTAGGCACTGCAATTAGACGAGAAGAATAAATAAAACACATCCAAATTGGAAAAGAAGAAGTAAAGCTGATCTTATTTGCAGCTCACATGATACTGTACATAAAAAATCTGAAAGACTCCATCCAAAAAATAATAGACTTAATAAATGAATTCAGCAATGTAGTGTAATGCAACATTAATCCCAGGAAATCTATGGCATTTCTATGCACTAATAGTGAATTTATTGAAAGAGAGATTAAAAAAAACAATCCCATTCACAATTGCACCAAAAAATTAAGATACCTAGGAATAAACTTAACTAAGGAGGTAAAAGACCTATATGCATAAAACTACAGGACACTGAAAAATGAGATAAAGGAAGATGTTAACAGATGGAAGAGTAAACCATGCTCCATGGGAGAATCAACAACATTAGAATGTCTATACTACCCAAAGCAATCTATAGATTTAATACACTACCCATTAAAATACCAATGACATATTTCACAGTCGTAGAAAGTACTCTCCAAAGATTTATCTGGAACAAAAAAAGACCCCAAATAGCCACAGCAATGTTGAGAAAGAAGAATTAAGTAGGTGGGATATCAATACCAGATTTCAAGCTATATTACAAAGCAACTGTTCTCAAAACAGCCTGGTACTGGCATAAGAACAGACACATAGACTAATGGAATAGAATAGAGAATCCAGATAACGACCCAAACCACTACACTCAATTAATATTTGAAAAAAGAGACATGAACATACAATGGAGACAAGACAGTCTCTTCAATATATGGTGTTAGGAAAATTGGACAGATAAATAAAAAAAAACACTGAAACTAAGACCATCAAATTATACCATACACAAAAATAAACTCCAAATGGATAGAAGATTTAAATATAAGATGGGAAACCATAAAAACACTAGAGGAATCCACAGGTAGCACAATCTCAGACATAAGCTGATAGAACTTCTTCACTGATACTGCTCCAAGGGCAACAGGAGCTAAGGAGAAAATAAACAAATGGGACTGCATCAAAATGAAAAGCTTTTGCATGGCAAAAGAAACTATCAACAAAACAACAAGAAAGACCACTGTATGGAAGAATATATTTGCAAATGCTATCACTGATAAAGGTTTAATCTCCAACATCTACAGCCAACTTATACAACTTAATAAAAGGATGATAAGTGATCCAATAAAAAAAATGGGCAATGGACCTAAATAGAACCTTTTCAAAAGATGACAGAAGGAAGGCCAAGAGACACATGAAAACATGCTCAAAGTCGCTAATTATACAAGAGATGCAAATCAAAACAACAATGCTATACCATCTCACACATGTAAGAATGGCAACCATCAACAAATCAACAAACAACAAGTGATAGCCAGGATGCAGAAAAAGGAACCCTCGTGCACTACTGGTGGGAATGCAGACTGGTGCAGCCCCTGTGGAGAACAGTATGGAGTTTCTTCAAAAAACTAAAAATGGAACTCCCATTTGACCCAGCAATCCCACTCCTTGGATTATCTCCGATGAAACTAGAAACACCAATCTGAAAGGATTTAGCACCCCTATGTTCATAGCAGCACTATTTACAATAGTTACAATTTGGAAACAGTCTAGGTGCCCATCAGCAGAAGAGTGGATCCGAAAACTGTGGTACATCTACACAATGGAATACTATGCTGACATCAAAAGAAGGAATTCTTAGCATTTGTAGCAACCTGGATGGAATTGGAGAGCCTTATGCTAAGTGAAATAAGCCAGTCAATGAAAGAAAAACACTACATGATCTCATTCATTCATGGATAATAGAGAACATTATAAACTAATGAACCCAAAGATAGACACAGAGGCAATAAAGCATCAAACATACTGTCAAATTATAGCAGGAATGTTAGGGAGAGGTGGGGTATATAAGAGATCAACCAAAGGACTTGTATATAAGCATAACCAATGAACACAAGACACTAGGGGGTTAGGGTATGCTGGGAGAGGGGAGCAATGGGAAGATATGTAAACATGTAATACATTAATAAAAATATTAAAAAAAAGAATATGGTTCATAATTAATCCCACTCTACTTGCACCAAAGAGTTATACATGCATGCATGCGTGTGCCTTGATTTCTCCAGAAAGTACATATTCAAAATTATATTCAAATTTCCTTGGGTACTCTGCCAGATATCAAAAATTCAAGGACATTTCTCAGATGTATTTACCAAATAGTACAAAATGTTATAGGCGAATACTATCAGCATAATTTTCTTCATCTTTCCCAATCTAACTATAATTTTGTAGGAATATAATTAATCTTATATCCTATAAGCAATGAAGACAATACAGAATTTACTTAACCTCTTTTAAAAAAAAATGATGGTTGAAGTCCATTCAACTAAGGGAAAAATCACAATAAAGAAGAGCGAAACCGAGAAGCCATTCTAAAATGAGCAAAGACGCACTAATGCTTAGAACAAAGGCTGAACTTTGACAGATATAGTAATATTTTATATTTTGATTGTAGTGGAGGTTATAGAGATGTATGTATTTGTCAAAAATATAACTCTGTGCATATATAATTGATAAAATTTGTTTTGTATACATTATTCATCAAGAATGGTAATATTTTAAAGAAATGGTTATTCTCTTTCTTTTTACAATGTTTATATTTATTCAGAGAGGAAGGGAGAGGGAAAGAGAGATAGAAATATCAATTATGAGAGAGAATAATTTATCAGCTGCTTCCTGCACACTGCCTACTGGCAATTGGTACCTGACTGAGAATGGAATCTTGACCATCTGGTTCATAAGTCAATGCTCAACCACTAAGTAAAACCAGCTAGTCAAAAAGGATAAATTTTTTAAAAGTTACATTAAGCCATGTCTTTATTTATGTCACCTTAGAACTTAGAACAATGTCAGTGTGTTTTCAAACAATGAAATCTAATCATTTAAGTTTACTTGGTAATTGTCTGTATATTCTGTAAATGAGAATATAATAAATATTCTGTAGAATATTATACAATATCACTTACATTTATATAATAGACATTATAAATATTCTGGATATTTATAATATCTGAAATAAGAATGAGGTCAATATAAAGGTTTTTTTGGAGATAAATATGTTTATAAATATAAAGTAGCTAGAATAGATTCTGACACATACATTTTATATTCCAGGACAGCATGAACATTGCGCAAAAATATTACATTTCTCAAAATGTTTTATGTCAACTGGTTCTATTTAAGTTACAGTGTGAGATGAAAAGCTCAGGAAATATTTTTATGAGCTTCAAGAAACTTCTTATATATGACTAAACATAGGTTCAGATATTTTACCTGATGGAATTTAAATGAGTGTAAGGCCTATGTGCACAAATGTGAAGACACCCACTATAAAAATATAAATATGTTCTTCTTATTTATTTGGCTTTCATTTTAATCTGTCTGGTCCTTCATTCCCAGATCATATAAAAATAAATAATCAATGAATATATTTAAAACTTCATGAATTATTTTTATTATATCTGGATAGGTCTATCAAAGATATTGCAACTCAGTACGAAGAGGAGGGCACACATATTGGGACAAAGTAGATCTTTCCATGGTCTGTGTACAAATACAACAGGTGGGTTGTGTCTATCATCTACATGTACATGGCCTTGGATCAATATTTAAACTCACATTTCTGTGTCACTGTCATAAATGCTTGCAATTTGCTAATTATTATGTTATATGGGTTTTCACTTTATTGAATCTCAACATTTTAAATTAATTTGGCTCATAAAAGAGCTTATAATTTTTTCCCACTTTTTTTGTTAAATTTGTTTTTATTTTAAAGAGAGAAGAAGGAAGAGAAAGAGAGAGATAGAAACATTGTTGAGGGAGAAACATCAATATTTATTGGCTTCCTCCTGCATGCCCCTTCAGGAATTGAGACTGCAAATCAGGCATGTGACCCAACTGGCAATAGAAACAGTGACCTCTTGGTACATGAGTAAATGCTCAACCACACTGGCCAGGCTTGCCCACTCTTTAAACTCCTCTAACCCCCAGTGTCAACTTCAGTGACACAGTCACTGTTATTAAATTCATGTTAAACAAATATGTAATATGGGAAGTAATGACTTGTGGGCTATTTGAGATATGTGTTTGTGTTTCAGATCTATCACTTGAAATCATTTTGACTATGTCCATTTTCATAAGGTCTGCAAGCATTCAATTACTCATTATAATAATGAATAATATTATTGCTACCTCACAGGTTGATCTTAGAGAATAAGTGAGATAATAGAGGTAAGATAAAAAGCGGTATCTGAGATACAGACTGTACCAGTTGTGACCACTGAGCACCATTGTTAACTGTACTTGTGTGTGTGTGTGTATGTGTGTGTGTGTGCATGTGTGTGTGTGTATGTGTGTGTTAGAGAGAGAAAGAGAGAGAGAGAGAGAGAGAGAGAGAGAGAGAGAGAGAAAAGAAGAAGAAGAAGAAGAAGAAGAAGAAGAAGAAGAAGAAGAAGAAGAAGAAGAAGAGGAAGAAGAGGAAGAAGAAGGAGAACTTGCTAGCAAAAATGTGTCTAGGTGCATGATGGGAAGATTGGCATTGTTAAAAGAAGCTGGATTTTCAAAAGAAAGATTGGTCATCTTTCATTGTTTATTACTATGTGTTTTATTTCTCTTTTTCTTATTTTTTGTATAATAATGTCAGGAAAGACCAATTGGAATAAATTAAAAATTTTAACAGAGCATGGGATACCCATGATCTGTGTCAATGAAACAGGTAAAAACGGAGGAGGTATTCTTCCCTCAGTATATTGCCTAGGGGCAAAGTTGACTTGGTAAATAAAAAATTCATCATCTGTTTATTATTAGTGTTATAAATTCACCTATAGAAACTAAATTAAAAAAAAAACATACCAAGATTTAGAAACACAAATCACATCAGAATTAAAAAATATATATATATTTAGTCAGTTTAATAACCGGACAACTTTGACAGTTTAGTTTTATCTATAGTATATTTCTTGAAAATAAGCAGACTTTCAAATGAAATTTTATGTAATATTAATCTTGGAAAAAGGCAATTTAATTATGATGATAAGTAAACATTGATTTTCAGGGAAACAAAAATATATTGTAAAAAGTAATTAACCAAACCTGTGTAGATAGCACTATCTTTTGTAGACTGTCAGAAATTAGGGATTTGTTGTGTTTTCATTTTATACAAGGTTGGAACTTGGATGCAATAAATATGAAATCCCTAAGTTTCTGCATTTTGTATATTCTGGTTCAGTCAGTTACATTAATGGGAATGTGAGGTTTATGAGGAAAATCTTAATTACTTTGTATGCATTATCATCTAAGTCTCACATACTAGTAGTTACACAGTAAAATATTAATAGTAAGGATGATGGTATAGATAGTGTTGTTGACCTATCCCAAAGTCTTTGGAAAAAAGCTATAGTCATTCATTTAAAACATTTACTGAGTTTCTATTTCAACTAAGAATGTATCTTCTGTTTTATGTGCAAATTGACAGGAAATGCTGTAATAAGCCCTCCTTATTCTTTATTGTATGTGTGTGCATGTGTGTATACATGTATTCAGAATATTGTACACGTACACACTAGCATATTTATTTCTTACAGCCTTTTGTGGTCATATATTGATGCACATTTTTTTTCTTTTAGGCAAAAAATTTAATGATATAGAATAATAAATCACTCTAAGTACAGTATTTCAAGTTACTATATTTTCATCTGGCATATAGATTGAAATGGTAAGAATTATACCTAACCATTGAACTATGCATTAAATAGAATGAACAACAAAAGTCTCTTACTTTCTATTCCTTACTCCCGCTTACCCTTCCTTGCCTGAGATGGTTGCTATTGAAGATATGGAGTTTAACCTGACACAAATTTTTTATATCAGATAACTAAGCATTAGTGTGAGGAAATACTTTTGCAGAGGTATACACTTTGCCCATGGGGAATAAGTCTAAGCCAGTGGTTGGACATTCCCTGAGGGCTCCTGGACTGTGAGAGGGTACAGGTCAGGCTGAGAGACCCCCCCAACCCTACACTGAGTACATGAATTTCATGAACTGGGCCTCTAGTTGTAAATAATGCTTCAATGAATACAGGAGTGTATACTAGTATATCTTTTTGAATTGACATTTTCATATGTTTCAACAAATGAAGTAGAAGTGCTAGGTCATATGATAGTTCTATTTTTAATTTTCTGAGATATCTCCATACTATTTTTTATAGTGGTTGCATTAATTTACAATCCCACTGACAGTAAAGAATGGTTCACTTATTCCTGCATCCTTTCCAATACGGTTATTTATTGTCTTTCAAGAAAATAACCATTCTAAGAAGTAAGAGGGATATCTTATTGTTGTTTTGATTTTCATTGTCTTAACAATTAGTGATGTTGAACTTTTCATATTTCTGTTGGCTATCTATAAGTTTTGGAAACTGTGTTTGTTTATATTCTTTACCAAATTTTTAATGGGTGGTTTTGTTGTTGTTGAGATGATTATTAGGAACACGGGAGAAATCATGTGAAAACAAGGTAAGGAGACAAAGTAACAAGTATTTGCTGGATCATTTTCTAAAATTGTGATTCAGAAACAATGAGTGTGGAGTCTAATTTTCATCAATAGAGGTGGTAGGTCCATACAGGCTTGAGTTAGATTGGGACTAAATATTGGAAATCATAGTCAATCAATGGCTAGTACCTAAGATTTTTCTGGATGCATCTTTTTCTCACTTTACTTGCCAATGTCAGATATAGCTTTTTTCTCCTTAGTGATTAACTAATTTTAGAAAACAATTAAAATATACCTTTAAAATATGTATAAAGTTCCTCTACTACAAATTTCCCCAAACTTCTTATAAACAATAAAGAACTACATATTTTAAAAAAGTGAATAAAGTATTGAGGGTCCCACCATCTTATTGGAACCACAAAAGTTATTTGTAGAGTTTATTTTTGTTTGTTTTGTCTAGAATATATTTTGGGCAAAATAACCAATTCAGAAGGAAGCTTCTTTTAATGGTGAATAGGTTTTTATAGCTTTTTACCTAAGGTTCTAATTCCAACTCTTATTATATAATTATGGTGCTTTAGAAAATTATTTCTACTCCCATTATCCAATTTTTCTTCCCTGTATGAAATAAGGATCTTATTGTATATATATAATATTACTTTCATATATAAAGGCTGAAATTCAATATGTAGACTTGATTTTATATTTATATCTACTTTATCAATTTGAAAACATTACAGAGTGTCTATGATTCAGCATGGATCATCCTTTTCTGTGAAAATATTAAGATTTTAATGACTGCTGAATATTTCTGTCTAATTTCTCATCACAATTTTTACAGCCCCATACATATTGATGGAAAAGCATCAAAGTTCAATACCCTAAAACCAGGAAGGAATTAAACTATGACAGCTAGACCATAAATGTCAGATTAATTCACTTTCACTTTAATATTGCAGACATTAAATATTTTAAGAAGTGATTTTTCTTATAGATTGAATGTAGAAGACAAGGATAATGAAAATGCTTTTATAAAAAGGGGAACAATGATTCTCAGGCATGGAATGATTCTGTGTTATATATACTATTGGAGACATAAGAACTTTTCTTCTGAAATTCTTGTTATCATATGGAACTTACTCTATAAGTTCCAGTTAGCTTTTTGTAAGAAATCTGAATATATACTTCATTACAGGTTTTTCCATGAGTAGTTAATAGATGGTTCTGGCAAGTGAGCTCATGAATTCAGAGTAGAGCTTGTCAGTGTTATCAGTTCACTCAGCTAATTGTGCTGCTTCTCTGGCTAAGAACTTCCCTGGCATTCTGAACACTTATAACTTTGGTAGCTAAAGGAATTTAAGTGAGCCTTGAGAACTGAGCACAATCCATGATGTTATTGACAAACAAGTAAGAGTTCATGCACCTTTGAGCATAGGGAAGAATATAACTTTCACACAAGAAAGGTAATGTATTTTAAAAGCTGGATCAGGGTGACCATGATTTAGGAAACTGCCCAACCTGTAATTTCTTGTCCACAATAAAAGTATAGAAGTTTAGTTCTGGGTGATTCCTAAAAAGTTAGAAAATTACAGAAAAGATCTATAACACATAACAATTGCTCAGCCAGTAGAGGAATTAGGAAAAATGTACCTGAGAAAAATATTTGGTATCTGTCCTCTGTGGGGAAAAAAAAGTACTTATTTTCCTGAACACATTCTTATAATCTTAATAGCTATACTATGTTCTATAAATTCTAACAGAAATTCATTTTAACAGAACTTGTAATTTAAAATAAGGCATTATTTGATGACGTGAAAGACACAATATATTATTAACCATGTTTTAGAATTTAAGTAGTGTTTTTCATCATTATTTGACACTGAAAAGAGAATTGTAGAATTGGGAACTAGTAGTAGGTAGATTGCCCCTATGTAATTTTTTTTTCACTATGGGGAAAAATAATTAAATCCTTTTAGTAGTTCCCTATGTCTATAATCAGCTTTTTATTTATTTATTTATTTTTGCCTTTTCTGAGTATCACAATTCATTTTATTCAGGGTAATGTCTTCCCGAGGATACTTTCAAGGGAGGAGAAAGGCATTACCCAATTCTAATATGACATTTGACACTGAACCATCAGAGCTGTAATAGATCTGCGAGATTTCCAGTCAGAGTGAGTGTGTGATGCCTGTGCATATCGAACAACAGCACCCCTATGGGAGCCCTGATCAGAGTACTCCCAATGCTCAAGGCCAATTAATTGGCCATTGCAGGTGAAAAAGCAGGGACACAGGGATTACACTATATACACTGCACAAGTGTGCCTGTCTGTAGCCACCTATTGCTGTCACCATTTGGCAAACAGCCTATTTTACTGACCAGCAGAGGAGAGGCTGCTTTTAGTTAGGGTGTGATGCTTGGTATGGCTCCTATGTTTGCTATTGTATTACAAGGGCTACTTTGTGTGGCTACTATTTGGTGAAGCTACTTTGAAGAACTGTTTTGCCCAATGGTACCTTGTTAGCTATGGCTGCTTTGTCTCCCATAAAGACTCTTCTATACACTTATGTCTTCTCATATCTTTTCAGTCTGATACCTGGAGTCCATGAAGGTCCAGTTCCTGGTAGAGGACCTGTGCACCCCACAGTTAAGTAGAATTCAGGAATAAGCACTCCCACAAACCCTCAGGCAATTTGCAATAAACTAGTTGAATTATCAATATTAGAAAGCAAAAATTTTGCCAAACAAAAAAGTTAACAAAAGTTTTATCTTAGTGTGCCTCTATTTCTAGTCTAAAGAACTGAGCTTTTATAGCTATCCTGGCATCCCCACAAGACTCCTGGGGAGCAGGGACTGTGTTTTACCCACTGCTCCAAAGTCTTTCTCTACAACATTGTCTGGCAGAGCGGGTAGGTTTGAAAGATGGTGATCAAACAAATGATAGAAAGAAGAAGTAATAAATAACTGAATAAATCATGCTACCTGGAACCATAAAAGTGTTTATCACTTCATGCTATCAACAGAACATTAATTTCCATATAGATAAATATGAATTTTAAATATCTATCAATATAAAAGAAATATAGAACATAATAATAATTGGAATGGATTTTAAAGAAAAAAAGACAAACCAAATTAAATAGCCTTTAAGTAATTTTATAACAGATATTGTTAGAATAAAAATCTAAGATTCAGAAAGAAAGTACTTGTAAAAAATATTTAAACAAAAAGTAGTATCCTCTCCAGTATATTTATACAAGAAAGAGACTATATATAGATATATTTTCTGTTTTAACTTAAGCACAGCAATAATTGAAAATCTTAAAAAATAGTTGAACAATGAATAAACAATGAATGAAATTAATAGTCACATTTGAATAGCATGTAGCTATGTATAAAAATACACACATTAGAAATGGTACTTGTGTCAATAAAAACTGGTATGTAAATATAAATCACTAGGAATTAATTTACTCATGCTATCATCTTTTAATATATATTTTAATTTGATTTTGAGAGAGAGAGAGAAGGAAGGATATATAGAGAGAAACATTGATTCGTTGTTCTACTTATTTAGGCATTCCTTGGTTCAGCCTTTTATGTGCACTGATCAGTGGTCAAATCTGCAACCATGGTGTATGCTCTAGCCAGCTGAGCTACTGGGCCAAGGCTTAGCATATTACTTTTTAGGTAGAACAATAAAGGCAATAGCACTCACAAGATGACTTACAGAAAAAAATGGTTGAAATAGCTTCTTCTGAAATTTCAGGCTTCTATTGACAAAGAATAGCTTTGATAACTTTTTACTTTTGATTTTACAAGACTTTTTCACAAATTATATGTCTTTAAGTGATTTATAAACTGGGCACCAGTCCATCTAGCAAATAGAAGCGCATTAAGAGGAGTTGTACAATATAGAAAGTTTTTATAAGAGGAAGGTAGGGCTAAGAAAAAAAGAGGATACTGGTAAAAAAAAATAGACAAAATAAATGAATCAGCAATTCTTATGAAGAAAATATAGCCATCTAAGAAAATAAGAAAATATTTTAATTAAAATTGTTGAAGCCCTAACTGGTTTAGATCTTTGGATAGAGCATTAGCCTGGGGACTGAAGGGCCCCAGATTTGATTCTGGTCAAGATCACATGTCCAGTTATGGGCTCAATCCTTAGTAGTGGGTATGCAGGAGGCAGGAGATCAATTATTCTCTCTCATCATCAATGTTTCTCTCTCTCTCTTTCTCTCCTTTCTTCTCTGAAATAAATAAAAATATATTTTAAAGATTACTAAATTATACAAATGCAAATCAAAAGATAAAACATTCTACTTCATTGGCAAAAACTTTAAAGTCTTACTATATAAACCCTTGACCAACTTCCATTACACAGGAATGTGGTGGGGACTAAGTGTATTGCATTAGAAGTGAACATTTGAGGATTAGAAGCAGTGCTTTAAGTATCTAAATTATTATTTCACTGCAGCAAGTGGGAAATTACATACATATAAGAGGTGGATAATTGCATTTGTGATCTCTGGTGACAGAGCCAGGGCTAGAGAAGCTCCTTTAGTGAGGACCTATCTATAATGAAATCAGGAATCTTCCACATATACTCCCCTGCCTCAAATAAAAGGAAGAAAGAAAGAAAGAAAGAAAGAAAGAAAGAAAGAAAGAAAGAAAGAAAGAAAGAAAGAAAGAAAGAAAGAAAGGAAGAAAGAAAGAAAGAAAAAAAGAAAGGAAGGAAGGAAGGAAGGAAGAAGTATAAGTATGGAACAGCACTAATGCAGCCAGAAAAAAAATCAAATATGACAGATATTAATATGTAAACAACTTTAACATCTTAGCTTTCATATTATGTAATAAGGAAACTTTCCTTATCTGCTTTTTAAAGTTATTTATTTAGTTAAGCCTCATTAATATTATTTTCTTTAAACATTATTTTTGTACCAATATTTTTGCCCTGCCCCCCTCAGGCAGTCATACCTACTACCATATATATTTCTCAAAAGCAAAAAATGAGATAAGAAATTGAATAAGGTGGTTTTTATGCAACAGTGATGCCAGGAAGGAAAAGTGACTCTCAAGGAGAGTGTGACAGAAAAAGAAAATGAACAATAAAGAATATGTTACTACTTAGCAGGTTACCACTATGCAGAAACTTACTTCTGTAGAGAGCCAGGTGAAGCTCCTCTACAGATAAACCATCCAATGGATTCTAAAGCAGGGGATTGGATTCTAGTCTCTGTTGCCTGCTGCTACATCATTAATTTGTTCCCAAGTGAAAGTGTCTTGCATGCACTGAGACAATTCTCATGGCTCCAAAGACAGCTGAGGGGTAATGAAGCAGCTGAGGCACTTAAGTGCTTGAGATAAAAAAAAACTCTGACCAAGCAAAACAAGTGTTCACCAGCTGTGAAGCTCAGTATGAACTCTGAGACATGCTGAGGTGAATGTGGGGTGGGGGACCAACCTTCCGAACTGACTTATTACTCTCTATTCAAGTTCTTATTTTCCAAACTTACCCAATTTCTACACTTCCAACTTTCTCTACCTCTCTTCCATTTTTTAAAGTACCTGATGTACTGAATGGATATGGTAAATTACAAGATAAGAAAACACCCAGATATATTGATGGTAGCCATTTGGATAGGCATGAGATGCTAACTAATAAAACAGAGTATTTTCATTCTCCTAAAAATCTTCTGTTTTCTATCTATTTTCTCCTTCTCCAATTCCTGACCACCACTAATCTTTGCATTGTTTCCACTCATCTCTGAATTTATCTTCTTCCAGTGTATCATATAATTGGAATTATATAGTAAGTAGTATTTTCATATTGTTTTCTTTCACTTAGTAATACACACTTCAGAGTCTCTCATGTATTTTTATGGCTTGATAGCTCAATTTTTTCTTAGCACCAAATAATATTCTATTGTCTGGATATGTTACAGATTATTTATCCACTCCTTATTGAAAGATATCTGAATTGCATCCAAATTTTGGCAACAATGAATAAATCTGCTATAAATGTTTGTATGCCAGTCTTTGTGTTGAAAGGACTAGTTTCCTCCATTGTATTGTTTTTGTTCTTTTGTTAAGGATAAGTTGAAGGTATTTATGTTGGTATATTTCTGGGCTCTCTATTCTGTTACATTGAACTGCTTATGTATTTTTTTTTACCAATACCTGACACTGCAAATCAAAACTCAATTGAGTAAATTTGAAGATTTAATTGTATTTAAGTGATTTATAAACTGGGCACCATTCCATCTAGCAAATAGAAGTGCATTCAGAAGAGTTGTCCAATATAGAAAGTTTTTATAGGAGGAAGGGTGGGCAAGGGATAAATTAAGAGTCTTGTTTTTCACTTTTAAGATGTAATTAGGTGTGATTGAAAAATATATTATTTATTGTCTAAGAAAGTTTCTCCTAATGGGCTTATTTAAAACATATATGGGAATAAATTAAATAAGCACTGGTGTTTAAATTTCACACCAGAGGGAGACTGAAATTAGCAATAAAATATAAATATAAGAAAACACCTCTATTAATATTAGAAAGATGGAGGAATAAAACTATATCTAACAAATTCTGAGAAATTATATTTTATGAATTGCAAAAGCATCAATATCTTAGGAAGTTCCAAAGAATCAAGTGATGACTTATCACCCTGAAAATTAATCTCATAAAGAAGACATGTTGGAATGTTCTTTTTTTAAAAATATATTTTATTGATTTTTTACAGAGAGAAAGGGAGAGGGATAAAGAGTTAGAAACATCGATGAGAGAGAGACATCGATCAGCCGCCTCCTGCACACCCCCTACTGGGGATGTGCCCACAACCAGGATATATGCCCTTGACCGGAATTGAACCTGGGACTTTTCCGTCTGCAAACCGACGCTCTATCCACTGAGCCAAACCGGTTTCAGCTGGAATGTTCTTAATATATCCTTGTAGGATCAAAGAGTAACAGCAAAGGTGAATTATGGGTCAAATCATAACCACTCCATTTTCAACAACTTTCTCTTTCAACTGGTTCAGTGATATTTGAATAAAATATCAAGAGAGAAACCAAAAGGCAAATCATATTAGACTAACCAGAAGAAGGTAGGTAAAAGGTTTGGAGTTCATAGATTAGATCTAAATGCAAAAAGCAGAGGAGAAGAAAAAGAACCAGTAGAGAGATAAGATATGGTTAACAACTTGGTAAATATGACAGATATGAAGTTGTGCAATACACTAACGAGTTAAGGCAGTTCCACAAATCTTCAACCACCTAGACTCTTGTCATTTTTATGTGTAATTTACAGTGGGTGTGGCTTATTATTTCATGGTCGAAGATGACTGCAATAACTCCATCCCTAATATCTTTACACCAGGTTGTAGGCTAGAAAAAGATGTAAGAATGCTATGCCTCATTATTCCCAGAATACTAAAAGATCAATAAATAATACTTCTCTTTGTGATATTGACCTCTCTAATTCTCCAAAGCTAAATCAGTGTATTTGTAAACCAAGGAGATATGATTAGAAATTCTTTTTTCTCACACATTTATGAAGTTAAAAGAAACCTAGTATTCTGTTGTACTAATTGTTGATAAATGTTATTTCATTAAATGAGACAATGTTGGGTCTTTGGTATAATGTATTTGAAACAAAAATAAACTCAACACTAATTTTGGTTCTAATTTATTTCACAAAGAAAATGTTTTTGTTTATTTTTAGATTGAATAGAATAAGATAACATTAGCAAAGGGAAATAGGTGCAAAAATGCTCTAAAGGATTGTCAGAGAACATTATTTCTCTAATTAAATTGAGATGGTCTCATTTGTTTTATAATATTATAGATACAGACAGAGCTCGGAGATGGAATATCTTGTCACTGCTTTGAGAATATGAAGCTGTTGTATTGAGGAAAGCATTAGAAGTATGGTGTTCAGATTTTTATCTTAGAAAAATTTACACATGGGGCAAATAGAGTTTTCAAACCATATTGTGGTTTCAATCTTGAGAATGTTATAAAACATAATCAAAGGGTAAACTAAAGAGTCACATATAGAATTGACAATGACTGAGAAAAATGCAAAATAAAAAGTAGTAAATCTTCAAGGAGCATAATAATGAGATTTGGAGATCACCATCTAGAAAGGTATTTACTGTATTTCTGGAACTAAATAATAATAATGTAGATCTAGCCTAGAAAATAAATGATGTGAGATGTGCGAGAGAGGATTGACTTACAGACCAAAGTAATGATTTTGTATGTTATCTTAAGTGCAAAGAGACAATAAAAATTTTCAGGAAAGAAATGATAACATTAGTTCTGCCTTTAAAAAAAAAACTATGATATGATGAAAGTATTGAAACAAATACATTTGTAAAGCAGGAAATCCATTAGAAATAAATACATTAGTTCAAATAAATAATAAGTAATGATAGCAATGTTGGGAGTAAGTGTTCAGACTGAAAAGAGTTTCAGTCTGTAGAATCACAGGCCTTGAAATTGAATGCATTTGGGTGTGAGGGAGGAGATGTCAATCACTTTTCTCAGCTTCAGCAACTGTCTTTCCACTGTGACTCTTGCCATCATCCTTGTCTATTTTAATACCTACATGGAAAATTTATTCAAAATCCTTATTCCTAAAGAACTTGACTTCATTTCCAATGAACTTCTCTTAATGTTAGCAAATAACTTTCAGTTATCCCTTACACCAGTGATCGGCAAACTCATTAGTCAACAGAACTAATACATTTGTATTGGAACAAATACATTTGTAAAGCAGAAAATCTATTCGAAAGATATTATGTTAATTCAAGTAATATTTTGAACTAATATAATATCTTACAGCTCACGAGCCGCAGTTTGCTGCCCACTCCCCTAGACAAAGCATGTCAAACTCAAAGGCTTACACAGGCCAAATATACAAGCTTTAAGTTTAGATGGGCTGTAAAACACCCCAAAAGCTTCAATTTTCGTTGAAACATAGGTTTATTTTGTTAGAGACATGCTGAATACAAAGGGCTAAAATAAATGAGTAATAGTTAACATAAAATAATAAAACATTTTAATAAAATTATTTTTTCTTGAGCATTACCTTACCAGACACTGAATAACTGCACAAATTAATAAATGTAACGCAAATAAATCTATTTTTCTTGTTCTCTGAAAGCAAAATATTTCCTGTTGCTCACTCCAAACAAGTCAGTCCAAGACTAATGACATGACAATCAGCTGCTAGAACATTTGCTGTTAGTATTAGAGTAAAGAAATGGTGTGCCTGCACATAAGACGCTTAAGGAAAATTACTGCAACACAATTATAGTAAGCAGTCATTAGCGAACATTGTAGTTTGTTATTAATAATTACGAATAACAGGATATTGTAAAAATTAAGTTAAAAAATTTATTAAAACATTTCTTACTTATTGTCTGGGTTGTAAAAATATTCATTTGTGGGACGCATGCAGCCTGCAGGTTGCAAGTTTGACATGCTTGCCCTAGTCTTTGACATTCACATCAAATTAATCAAAATGTAAAGTTACTTAGTTTCAGAGTCTCATTGTATGCAAACCATCTCTTAAAACTATCCTTGCCATGAAGTAAGTATTCTGGTTTATTGGCATGCATGTTTATCTTACTTTTAATTGATATTAGAGGGAAAAAGGGGAAGAGAGAAAGAAACATTGATGTGAGAGAGTTACCTCCATTGATTGCTTCCCATACCAGTCCCACAACCAAGGTATGTTCTCAGATCAGGAATGGAACCCACAACCTCCCAATGCATGGCACAATATTCCAACCAATGAACCCACACAGGCCAGGGCCATATAAATATTTTATATATTAACTTCTGTCTTCCATTTTTTCACACTGGGTTCATGTGATTTGTTATTTCCATAATGTTCTAATTAATATTAAAAAAAAAACAAACTCACATCCCATTCTGTTATTCCGCTGGCATTCTGGTTGTACCCAGCTATTGCTATTCATACTGTTTAGACTTTGATGTTCTATAGGTTTTTGTGAGTTTGTTACCACTTCAGAATCAATCTCCTGTTTTAAGAAGATATTAACATTATCTGCAAAACATTCCATCATTTTAGTCAGCTTTTTGCATTACCTTCAATATCTATTTTAGTATTTCTCCATGTTCCTCAAGTATCCTATTCCAAATATCTTCCAAACATATTAGCAACAAACTTCATAGAAGAAATGTATATGAAATTGAAACTGTGACTTCCAGTTTCTGATCAATTGTGTAAGGAATGTGAAAATTGTCACTGTCGAACAATAAATTTAAAAAAAAAAAGTAGAAATAAACAATTTTGCATAAGTCCATCAATTCTGTCTCCTAAATTAGAGTAACACACAAGCAGACAGAAAATCACAACTTACCAGAGTAGAATTCTTAAGCAGAAGCCTCTGCAAGAACCAGTTTCAGGGGAGAAAAACAAAGGATTGTTGGTAAATTGCTAGAAATTTCAGCGTGGACAAATTTGACATTAAACATTCCCAGGATGGGCCAGTAATAAGAAACTCAGATCTTTGTAAGTTTTACCTCTAACACATCTACAAGTTTTTACATTGAATATCAGAGAAACATTCCCAAGGGCTCTTCTTACAGGAATCCCAGAGAAGGTGTGACAGGACAGCCCCATGAGCGGGAAGGAGAGGGCTGTCCCATTCCTGGTTCTCAGCTTCTCATATAAATGAATTTAAATGAGAGATCCTGATTGCATTATGATAATGCTGATTTATTAAAGCAATTAAAGCAAGCAAGTTTATTAAGGAAGCAAGGAATGCAAATCTAGTTCACTGGCTCAGAGTGCAGATGGGCATCACTCAACTAATCTGAGGAGTGAGGTGTGTGGGGATATGATGTATTTCATACCCTCCTATGTGTAGGTTTCAAAGTTCCTCTGCTGAACTTTCGAACACATTAATTCTCAAGGTCCCTTTTTACTTTGTTGTGGCCTTCCTAGAATTCATGGGGAGCAGGTGGTACAATGAATGAAATGGACAAAATGCATGAACAAATAAGCAAGTAAGCAGAAAGATGGAAATTCTAAGTAAGAATGAAAAATAAATGTTACATTGTAACAGAAATAAATTAAGACTTTGATAGGCTCATTATTAGACTCAACAGGGAAGATTCTATGCTTAAGGATATGAAAATAGAAACCTCCAAACTAAAAAGTCAGAGAGGAAAAAATAATAAAAAATTTGCTGTCCATAGACAAGAAATGAAAACAATGTTTAAAGAAGAAAAATGATATGCATCAGAAACTCAGTTACAACAACAGCAACAACAAAAGCATTGGAGAAGGTAAAAGTAAAATAAAAAAACATTTTTCTCCTTGTTAATTTATCTAAGACAATTTTATAACAATAACTATATTTATGCATCTATATATATCCATATGTGTGCAAATATATAAAATAATGGAAATAAATGACAGCGTTGATACAAAAGACAGGAGGAATAAATTATAATTATTTTCTTATTAGATGTTTGCACTAATTGTAAAGATGTTACTTGAAGGTATACTTAAATTAGTAAATGTATATAGTTCAATCTCCAGGACAAACATTTAAATTTGTTTTAAAAAAGTACGATTAATACTCTAAGAATAGAAACATTAAATAATATAAAAATATCAATTAAGACCACAAATGGGCAGCAAAAGAAAGGAAGACAAAAATAACAGGGGAGAAGGGGAGAATGAAGGCAACAAAAGAAAACAAAAACAAATATGGTAGATATAGCATTAATCACTTTAAGTGTCAATTGTCTTTTTTTGTGCAACTCTGTGCAGTTATACCTATAAAAATTACAAGAGATAAAATATTAATTTCACACCATAAATTCTGTAATCATGCATAACAATGGAGTGAATTGACCTGATTATCAGCAATTAATACATATTTGTTTATGATTTAAAGTTTACAAAGTACTTTTGCATATTTAATCTCATTTAGGCATGGTAATCAGTGGAAATTTTAATCCCCATTATTAAAGCATCAATAATATTTTTAAAACTTGGTATATTGTAAAATACATAGAACAAAGAAAAAATACAAATAATGTTTCTTTATTTAGAAGGCATTCCAGAAATTTCTTTGAATTTTATTATTCTTTAAGTAGCTTATTAAAGTCTTAGTAATATTTTAAACACTGTACATATTTAATGTATACAATTTGAAGATTTTGGGTACATACATCTGCTTGTAAAATTATCACAATTAGGGTAATAGCTCGCAGAGTTTCCTCATGTCTCTTTTTTAGTTTTGTGGTGAAAACACATGAAATCTATCCTCTTACCAAGTTTTTATTTTAGTCTTAAAGTACTAATTGAAACAGAGATTGTTAGGCTGGAACAAAACCAAAAAGGACCTATTTATAACTGTCTGTAAGAAATCCAATTGTATCAAATAAAAGAGAAACTTGAAAATTGACTGTACCTGCACTATGCCCACAAGCCATGACCATAAGCCAATCAGGAGTGAGTATGCAAATTAACCCAACACTTATGGTGGTGGTTACAGAGCTGGAGAAGCAGGAGGCTTGGGTTGCCCCAAGCAGTGGAGGAAGCCAAGCTTCCCACCTGCCCTGGCTTTCCCTGGCCTCCACTCAAGACTCCAAAGTTTCAATTACAGAAAATAAATAAATCCTGGATACCAGGGCCTCTGCTTGGGTTGCTGGTGGCGTGGCTAGCCTGCAAACCACCATAGGCCCCTCTCCCAGGCCACCCTACGCTCTAAGAGAAACTCCATCGTGATCTGGGACACTCTTCAGGGCAAACCAGCCAGCCCTCACCCATGCACCAGGCCTCTATCCTATCTAATAAAATAGTAATATAGCAAATTGACCATCTGATACACAAGATGGCTGCCCCATGTGGACACAAGATGGCCACCACAATATGGCTAGCAGGGGAGGGCAGTTAGGGGTGACCAGGAACCAGGCCTGTAAGGAGGGCAATCAAGCCTGCAGGGGAGGGCAGTTAGAGGGGACCACACCTGTAGGGGAGGGCAATTAGAGGTGACCAGCCTGCAGAAGAGGGAAGTTAGGGGTGACCAGGAACCAGGCCTATAAGGGAGGGCAGTTGGGGGCAATCAAGCCTACAGGGGAGGGCAGTTAGGGGGGACCAGGCCTGCAGGGGAGGACAGTTAAGGGTGACCAGGCCTGCTGGGAAGGGCAGTTAGGGGTGACCAGGCTGGCAGGGGAGCAGTTAGAAATCAATCAGGCTGGAAGCGGAGTGGTTAGGCACCAGTCAGGTTGGCAGGGGAATTGTTAGGGGGTAATTAGGCTGGCAGGCAGAAGTGGTTAAGAGCAATCAGGAAGGTAGGCAGGCAAGCAGTTGGGAGTTAGCAGTCCTGGATTGTGAGATGGATGTCCTACCAGGATCAGGCCTAAACAGGCAGTTGGACATCTCTTGAGGGGTCCAAGATTGGAGAGGGTGCAGGCTGGGCTGAGGGACACACCCCATGCACGAATTTTGTGCACCAGACCTCTACTTTAAATATAATGTCACACTTAAATAAAAATAAATGTGTGGATCCCTGGCCAGCATGGCTCAGTTGGTTTAAGTGTCATTCTATACACCAAAAGATTACAGATTCAAATCCCAGTCAAGGTACCTACCTAGGTTTTGAGTTTGTTCTAGTTTGGGGCATGTGTTGGAGGCAATAGATCAATGTCTCTTTCTCCCTCTTCCTCTCACTCTCACTCTCTCTCAAAAAAAGTAAATTTGTGGTGTGTGTGTGTGTGTATACACACACACATATACATTACATATATATATATATATATATATATATATATATATATATATATATATAAATTGTATGCTTTTTAACCTAAGATCACATCTTTTTAATGTCATTTCCTTTTTATTAAATGGAACCTCTGCTGAGATATTCCTAAAATATACACATAGTAACTTTACTCTGTTGTTACTATGAATTTTATTTGACTTTACCTTTTTTAAAAATAAAATAGTAGAGGCCTGATGCACAAAATTCATGCAATGGCCTTGTTCCTTGCTGTCGCAGTGGCCGCCTCTGCCTGGACCTCTGCCCACCAGAGCTTTGTCCAAAAGGAAGGATGGCCTAATTAGCATATCAGGATTTTATTATTATAAATGATCAATACAATAAGGGAGCTCTGTAAGCAAGGCATTTTGGAGCAACATTTGATAGACCAGATATTTTTCTACTTGGCAGATCTCCAATTGGTTCTTGCTTACTTCACTTTTGGTTTATTTAGTATAAAACTCTAAATTAACTGTTATCCTTATTATATTTTTCTTAGCCAATTATACAAGTTTGTTTTTATCCTCTTATAAAAAATATTTAGTATTATATATTTCTTTCTTCCACCATATAGATTTCTCTGTGATCAATATTTTCCAAAATTCTAACACCCTTAATACCTTTTACTCAGTTGTCTAAACTACATATGATGCTACAAAAACAAAAACCAAAAAACTGAGCTTACAATTTTATTCTTTCCTTCCCCCAATTTTATTTCCTGTTAAATTTAACATTATCTTCCTTGTTCCTTATGGCACAAACATTAATGGAACAACTGTTCCTCATTTCTTTCAGAAATATTCATGGTCATAAAATATGAGTAAAAACACTGTTTAAAGCATTCTTGTGCATTGCGCTCACAGAGTTTATACAGTCATGGACTGCATAATGACATTTCAGTCAGCTATTGAAGTGCTCATTGATGAAGCCTGCAAAAAGAGAAGCAAGCAAAATGAACAAGGATAAAAATGGCTAAGAAGTGGATTCAGCTGAAGTTAAGGCTCAGTCTGATCTCACAGGAAGCTCTGAAGCTTTATAGTAATAGAATACTATCAACTTGAAACAGAGGGACATAATATTATAGACCTTTTCAATCTGTCATTAATGTTAGAAGATGAGGACCTTATCTCCCAGGCATTTTAGGGTGAATCACCTTGTATTGGCTGAGAGCAATCTTAGAAGAAAGATGTAGATATGAGCTGTTAGCAGCCAACATTTATAGCCTTTAGTGGATATGTGCCCCTGTTGAGTAGACTAGCTCTTGACAGAGCACCAACAGTAGTTACTACAGAGTTCAATATTGGAGAAAGGTGGTTGGAAAGAAAAGTCTGAGTTCAATTTTATTAATGTTGAACTTGGAAATTTTCCCATGCTAGATGTTATCTTCTTTGTGCCTTGTAAAATAGTGGTTAGAAGCACTAGTGTAGAAAAGTATTAGGTTTGTAATAGGTATTAGGGAGAAAATAGACATAATTTTCTTCTGGGAAGGCCAAATATGTAATGAGTCAATGTTCCTTATTTTGTAGTTAATGTACCTGAAGCCTAAAGGAGAAAGTGACAAGTATTGTAACTGCAGAACCAGATCAAAATGGTTTTAACCTGTTTAATGAGAGACTGAGTTGCTTCACAGCAGTGATGAGGAACCTTCTTCTGCCAACAGTCATGTAGGTATTTATAGCATCATTTGTGGGCCATACAAAACTATCAACTTAAAAATTAGCCTGATAGAGTTCATGGTGGCCCAGAGTCCAGTTGCCATTCTTCTCTGCATGTGCAGCTTCCTTCACTGCCCTTGAAAATTCAGATCTTTGTGAAGACTTTGACTGGTAAAACCATCACCCTCTAGGTTTAGCCCAGTGACACCATTGAGAATATGAAGGTCAACATCCAAGACAAAGCGTGCTTCTCCCCTGACCAGCAGAGGCTGATCTTTGCTGGTAAAAAGCTGAGAATGAGCACCCTGTTCGACTACAGCATTCAGAAATAGTCCACTCTGCACCTGGTCCTATGCTTGAGAGGAGGTGTCTATATTCCCCCCTTTAAGCTTTCAATCAATTTAATTACACTTTTATTTCAATAAAGTTGTTATTGCATTAGAATAAAATTAGTCTGATATTTTTGGCCAAACATCTACTTAAGTCATCCCTCATGCCTTGGCAGGCCCAAACCAAATGATTTTCTTGGGCCTTTTATGACCTGTGGGCTAGACATTCCCCATCCCTGCTTTACAGAGACAATAGGCCAAAACTGCAAGTCATGCAGCTAAAGTGTACACAGAGGAGAGAACTTTGACTTCCAGCTGCACCTGAACCCAATGTCCTTTCCTCCACCCCTAGCCCCAAACAAACATACAACCAAAGGACCAGGATATAACCAACCGGACTTGACCACTAGAACCCTTTCATAAGCAAAGCGTCTGTTGTCTAGGAAGATCAAGAACTGATGCCCTGCTCCATAAGTGGCCAAGATTTAAGGTTCTCTAATTAAAACTTACCCCACCAGTACTTCTGCATTCCTATTTCCCCTAGCCCCTAGAAACTCTTAGCATAGTCCAGAGAGAAAGATTTGAGGCATTGCTGAGTCTCCCATCTTCTCCACTGGCACCTTCTCAATCAATAAACCTTTCTTTATTCCAAATTCTGACATTATGAGTTTTGGTTTTTTGAAGCATCAGGCACATAAACTAGAGTTTGGTAACCATATGTAGTCAATGAATCAATGAATCACTAACTTAACTATGCACGAGAATCAAAATGCTATCATTGTGCAGTATTAAATTATAATCTATCAAACTAATATAGAGAATGATGGAAGATTAAACAACAACAACAACAACAACAACAACAACAACACATGGAGCCCCTTTCAATTAAAATATGTACTTTTTATAGTAACTTTCTGCTTTTTATAATAAAGTCTTTCTTTCTTATTCCACTGGGGATTCTAGAGAAAGGAATCTAATTTGGTTATAAAGCAGACTCTGGCTACTTCTCAATTCTCTCTAAAGCTGTAGCAGTTAAATCCATCTATTTATGAGGTTGGCCCTAAGGGACCACAAGGGGACTAGTGTGGGAAGTAATTTGTCACCTACTATATCTAGTCGCCATGGAATATTGACTCCCTCATTATCACTCAGTGCAAGTCATCCACTTGCCCAAATGGACACATTTGTCATAGTGCCTATGGGGAAAACTACATTTTTTCAGTGGAATGTTGAATTTTCTTGGATCCTTAATTATACTTAAAACAATCTACAGAAACTAAACTATTCCCCAATTTCCTGAAGGTTCAATCTGCTATGAAATAGTGCTCTTTCTAGGAAGACAGCTTTTTTTGTGTTAAGAAAAAAAAATACATTATTATATTTGATAACCAAAACAAATTGATCTCAGTATTTTTATAGGATCAGGTAAGCAAAAGGTCCTAGAAACATGATCTTGTTATTTTTTCTCCAATTGCTCTAATTACTTTACATTTAATTTTATTATAATTTCATAATTTGCATAATTATGTACATCATTTTAATTATTTTTTAACCATAGGACAAAAAATAAATAAACACAGATTATTTGAGTTATTGATTAAAAGATTTGATTGTTCTTATCTGATGACTGGTGTTGTAGATAATGATAAAATGCAGAATGAATTTCTACATTATTGAGAAAGTGATAAGATTAGCTGCTTTTCTGTTTGCCTAAATAAAGAGGCCTGTTTTAGTTTCTAAGTTCCTTGAGGGGGTAAATAATGGATTATATAAGACAGAAAAAAAACACACACACAGAAAAATAAAGTTTTGGGTAGTTTCACACCAATCCATATAGCTTTTCAATCCATACAGCTTTCAGTGCTATTTATAAAGGCTTTCAAATATGAAAGGCTGAGTCCAATTATAAACTCATATGTTGCTGATCCTTGATTGAGAAGAAAGGCTTAGAACAGAGACCATGACATCTTGAAAAACAGAGCAGCTTGAAACTAGAATCCTGGCCTCAGCACCATCCAATCTGGTCTCAGATGCAAAGCAGGGCTCTGCAGTCACTGGAGACAGAAACCTGCAACCACAGCTGCAGACCTACAGACACCAAGAATCCAAACATCCTGGCTGCAGATTTCTGTAAGTCACAGAGCTCATTCCTCTCCCTGCAGGCTTGCTGCAGTGCTATAGGAACTGTTAGGCCTGCCCCACACATGGGCCACAATGCCCCTGGAGGAATTTGAGCCTCAGAATATGTGGACATTGTGAATCTGTTCCCCACAACACAATTGGGCAACCAAACCCCGTGCCCATGCAGGGTGGCAGTGCCACCTGACTTTGATTCTGGGCAAGCACACACAGAAGTCTGTTTTCCACAGCACAGGAGTTGTCAGCTACTGTGCAACCCAGCCCACCAAACAAACTTGGGACCCCAATTCTCTACATGAGAGAAAGCACTGAGCATGAGTGATTTGACTTTGTTTTTCATCACATGCACATAGGATCTCTGATTTCCAGTGCATTCACACTAAGAGCCAGTGAACCCAATTCTTGGTGCATGCACACATAGGGACCTTGATTCTCGGCATGAGGTCACACCAAGCAACAGAGACTCTGATACTGGATTCTTGTTGCGGGCACATGGCAACTCTGACTCCTGGCACACTCTAGGGGACTCTGATTTTTGGCACATGCCATGGGATCTCTATTTCAGCCTATCCCAGGTTAGGTCCCTGATTCTAGGCACACACACAAGGCCACACTGAGTACTGGTGTCTTTGATCCTGGATGAACATGGCTCTCACCAACACACAGTAGTCACACCTCTTGGTGTCAGACCTCTTCAGTGACATTTGGGTGGTGAAAAAATCCCACTGCTCAAAGCCCAGGTCCATACAACTTGAAGATTAAACCTTCTGGTGATAGAATGGAGAGATGACACAATCCCCAGAGGAAAGAAAATAAGGAGTTGCCAAGAAAGGAAATTAGTAAAATTGAAGCATGCAACATGACAGAAAAAGAATTCGGAGTAATGATTGTACAGTTCATACATTGGATGTATGATAAAGTCAACAACCTATGCAAAAATCAGGAAGAAATCAAAAGTGATATAGCTACAATAAAAAGCAACATGGAAGGTTTCAAAGTAGAATAGAAGAAGCAGAAGACCAAATTAGTGAGTTAAAATATAAGGTAGAAAAACAAGCTAGATCTGAACAGCAACTGGAAAAAAAATTAAAAAAGCAGGAGGAGAGCCTAAAGCAACTTTGGGACAACACAAAATGAAGTAACATGCATATAATAGGGCTGCCAGAAGAACAAGAAGAGCAGCAGAGATTAGAATATCTATTTGAAGAAATAATGACAGAAAACTTTCAGGATATGGGGAAAAAGAAATTACATAAGTACAGGGAGTTGCAAGCAAGAGGAATCCCAAAAGACTCACACCAAGACACATCAAAATTACAATGGCAAATGTTAACAACAAAAAGAAAGTCTTAAAGGCTGCAAGAAAGACCGGGAGTTACCTACAAAGAATTCCCCACCAGATTATCAAATGATTTCTCAACAGAAACACATTAAATTAGAAGGGAATGGAAGGAGGTATACAAAATGATTCAAAGCAAAGGACTGAATCTAAGAATACTCTATCCAGCCATACTATCAATCAAAATTGAAGGGGAAATCAGGAGCTTCACAGACAAAAAAAAAAAAAAAAAGGCTAAGGGAGTTTATCACTACCAAGCCAGCAATGCAAGAAATGCTACAGGGAATGCTATAAAAAGAAGAAATAGAGAGGAAGGAACACAAGCATAAAGTGCACAAATGGAAACAAATATATATATATATATATATATATCAATAATAACATTAAATGTAAATGGATTAAATGTCCCAATCAAAAGACATGGAGTGAATGGATAAGATAACATGACCCATATATATGCTGTCTACAGGAGACCCACCTGACAACAAGGGACTCACACAGACTGAAAGTGAAGATGTGGGAAAATATCTATCAAGTGAATGGAAATGAAAAAAAAGCTGGAGTAGCAATACTTATATCTGACAAAATAGACCTCAAAGTGAAGACCATAATGAGAGACAATAAAGGCCACTTCATAATTCTTGATACAACAAGAGGATATAATTCTGGTAAACATTTATGCACCCAATGCAGGAGCACCCAAATACATGAAACAATTTCTGGAAGATATCAGGAGATGATTGACAGCAACACAATCATAGTAGGGGACTTTTATACTCCATTAACATCACTGGATAAATCCTCTAGACAAAAAAATTAGCAAAGAAACATCAATCTTAAGGGACTCACTAGATCAGATGGACTTAATTAACATCTTTAGACCATTCCACTCCAAAACTACAAAAAACATTATTCTCAAGAGCACATGGGACATTTTCAAAGATATACCTCATATTGGGATGCAGGCAAAGTCTCTCCAAATTCAAGAGGATTGAAACCTTCTCAGAGAAGATAGGTTTAGGCCCAGTGTAAATCCTTTGGAGCTAGTTGCAGAACACACAGGCACACATTCCCTCTTCCAAAGATAGGATTTGTTTCCTTACAAGATAACAGATAACCACACACTGTTCACCCCTTTAATTTTCTATCAAGGTAAACTAATATGAACTAATATAATTTTGGTTATTTAATTATTTAGTCACAAAAGGACAACAGATGAATCTACATCCTGCCATCAGCCGTGAGTTGACAAAACGGAAACAGTCCAAATCTTTGGTGAAAGTTGAAAAAAAGTTGCAATGCAGGGGTCTGTTATCAAGCAGATGAATTTCTGTGGCAGGATATTGCTTGGCTGTTTAGATGACACAAAATCATGTGGACGTGTCTGATATTGATGGATGAGGACAAGGGGGAGGAAAAAGAGATGAAAGAAATTGCAGAAACTTCATTTCCTCTCCACTCCCTCCTTTGAGCTCAGCAGGTAAGAGAATGAAAAATGTATCAAATCTAAAAGCTTCATGTATTAAATCTATATGTTTTATAATGATTTATGTATTATAATCAACACACTAGGTAAGAGCACTGTTGTTGTCAACTTCTAATTTGAAGTCTATCTGGAGTAGTACCAGGATACATAAATAGGTATGCAAAATAGAGAGCTGGGTAAATTGTGGAAGTAAGATGCATGTAAATTTAACTGGTAGGAGAAAGCATCCTTCTATCCCTATATGTTTATACTAGACATGTCAATGTTACTTATCTGCTTTCAAATATTGGTTGTGAAAAATGCTGATTTAATCACTTGACCCAATCTATATTAGATTTTTTTAAAATCATGTTTCAGCTCTGGCTGTTGTGGCTCACATATGCTCCCTCCCCAGAAGAGGGCATGCAGGAGGCAGCTGATTGATGTTTCACTTTTCACATGGATGTTTTTCTTTCTCCCTCTCCCTTCCTCTCTCTCTTAAACTGAATACAAAATCTTTCTTTGTAAAATTATGTTTCAAATATATTGCTACCTTGTAGCAGCTAAATTATCAAGCAGTGGTAGAAGACCCAGGTCTTTTGGAAAGATTATGGTGTTGTTATGAGTTGAATAATTTTATCAATCAACCTTCCCCTACTATATATAGTGAAACCTTAATAGCCACTGGTATTTGAGAGGTAATTATGAACAGATTAGGTCCTGAAGGTGGGGCTCTCATGATGGGATCAGTCCTTAAATTAAGACAAATCTAAGAGGGCTCTCTCTTTCCAGGAACAGGCAAGGAGGAAAGGTTATGTGAGCATACAGGGAGAAAATGGGTGCTACTGGACACTGCATCTACCCGTGCCTTGTTGGTGCACTTTCCAGCTTACAGAACTGTGAGAAATTAATGTCTGCTCTTAAGTCACCCAGGCTATGACATTTTGTTACTGTCACTCAAACCAACTAAAACATATAGACTTTAGAAAAACAGAAATAATTAGCATGAAGCTTTTGGTTTGTTCCATAACCTCCCATTTTCCTAGAGTTTAGCATCCTGTTCTTCCTCAATGTTTGATATTGACTCCTACACAGAAAGTTTTGCATTAGTGATATTGTGAGAGGAAATGGTGTAGCGGCATTAAAACATATGTTGGTTGAGGCGTGTATGGAGTTATAATTGAAGCAGAAGGACAGAGAGGTAATTAGCTTAATGCACATTGAAAAATTGTGTTGTGAACATTTACAAATCAAAACTGAAATATTAATTATAAATATATCCAAACTCATTGATACAGTATAAAATAAAAGAAATAATTGGAAAGAAAAAAAATGCATTTTAGCTGGTGGCATTTTAGCTGATGGCTACCATTTTTTCATCTGAACTATCTTTTATTATATTTTTTAAGATATAAACAAACCATTAAGATACAAACATTTGTAGTTTCTTGGTGTTAAGATACGAAACACATTTTGGCTTCTATTTCTAATCTTCCACATTAAAATTTTAAAATGTGCATATATTTCATCTCATATTTCAATAATTAAAAATGAATAAATCACCTCACCAGGCTTTTAGTCTGGGAACATATGTGTATTTTCTGCTTTCAGGAGCACTCCTCATCCTATACCTCAAAGGAACATTAGGATAGCATGGTCTTTCTTGGTAGACTTCTACTTCATGGTTAAAACTAAATTTTATTCAAGTGGTGGTAATTAGTTTGTGCTTTGTTATATTTCTGTTTTCCTCCTGTTGTGAACATCCTGCAAGAGCGTGATGTTAGCCTGTTTAAAAAAAGATGTTCTTAAATGCTCTCAAACTACCAAATCCCATTTCAGTAAAGAGAATGTAAACACAGTCCCCAGAAGGAAACTTCTTTCCAGGTGAAGAAAACTGATACATATATAGCAGCTATTCTAGCTTTGTAAGACTTAAGAAGAGGAAAATGTTTAGCTCAAGTATATCTCGGAAGATGCCAAGAAGTTAAAATCTAGGAACAATGCAGGGATTTATAGGGGGCCCTGCTGTCTTTCACCTTCAGCAAAGATGGCTATGTTTTTCTGCCAAATGTATTCAAGGCACAGGGCAGTAATCTCATCAGGCGGCTCCCAACCTCCTGATGGAAACTCAATATTCACATCTAAGTTTGTCAGAGACAGATGTTCATAACCATGGCAATAAGAAGCTGCCCAAATCTGATACATGACTATTTTCATAATTTGTCTAAAAAGTCACTTTCAAATTGATTTCAGAATTCATATTAATAGTTAACTTTATCACTGAATATTGTTTTTCTTGTTTTTATGTCTTCAAACTTCAGTCTGTAAAAGAGATAAATGAAGTTGTCAGTGTATATAGCATTATATAGAAAGAACATGAAGAAAAAATTTACAAAAAAGTCAAGGGTGTTAGGGTAATAGAACTACTCACTATTTAAAAATACATATGTTTAAATTGATATTTAGAGAGAGAAAGGGAGAGATAGAGAGAAATAGAAACATCAATGAGAAAGAAGCATCAATGAAAAGCTTCCTCCTACAGGCCTCCCCACTGGGGATCGAGCCCCCCAACAGGGACATGTACTCTGACCAGGAATCAATTTAGTGATCTTTCAGTTCATGGTTCAGTGGTCAACCATTGAGCCATACCAGCCAGGAAGAACTATTTACTTTTAATCCAACTATGAAGATATATGACTCATTGCAGAAGCACATGTGCAATTGAAATTATAGGTGAGTATTAAACCAAAATATCAATGTATAAGAATATATTCAGTTCTCTCTTAATATAAGATAATAATGTCCCTGGTATTTGGGGGAGTATCTATGTTTATTACAGCAGTTATGTCTAGATGTCCTGATACAGAAAACATAAATGACTTTTGAGTAACTGCAGAGTGCATCCTTTACAGTTCTAGTGCAGTAAACTGCTATGACAGTGGTACAATATTATTCTCAGAAAAGCAAAACACAATAAAACAAGACACCAACAATGTTATGTTTAATTCATGGTATTTTGCTATTCTTATTTTTTACAATCAGAATGAAATAGCTTCTGTAAGATAATATATTTGATTCATTTTGTATTAAGTCTTCTTTATTATGAACTCTATGCAATCATCAAATAATTACAATGAACAATTCATTTGAAACTTACTATTGCAAATAACTTCTCCATTGAAATGTTAGCTTGCATAACTTTAGAAAATAGTAACATGAAAGACTGCCAAGTGTTTTAAATACTCCACAGAGTTAGCTAGTATGCTATGATGCTTTTCTTAAAAAGGATCCTTTCAGGATGTCTAATTAGAATAGGAAAGGTATATATTCATTCCATTATTATAGCTATTTTTTTTCCTTTCACTAATTGTTTGTGCGGTTACTATCCAGTTGTGTATTAAAAATTGTGTAAGGCATGTTTTACTAACTTATATATACATATCTCATAGAGTTTTTCTTTCAGCAGAAGTTTTATATAAGTATCCAGATTTTTTTTTTTACTTTGAGGGTTCAGAGCAGTCACAGAGTTCATGAGCTATAAAGAGGTTCAGTAACACAAATTTTAAGTTGCCAGACAGAAATAAGCAAAACTCCCTTCCTAACACACTGCTTATGGTCCAACATTATGGAAGGATAGATGTAATTTAATCATAAGCACATCTCAGTGGTGCCTGGAAAAGTATTTTTGAGGTTGTGAAATTGACTTTGCTGGAAACAATTTGAATAAATAGGAAAATTTACTAAATCAATGGGAAGCTACTAGAAATGGCCCATCTTAGAGTCACAGAACAAGGCTAAAATTATGAAATTTATAGATTATTACTACTCTTTTAAATTTGTCTTCAAGTAAACTTAGAAGCTTTCCTTTCCTATACCTCACTGGTTAAATTGATATATTGACATTCCTGGCACAATCAATAAATTATCAAGGTTCAACACCATAAAGATTTACTATTCACCTGCCTTTTTTAAAAATATATTTTATTGATTTTTTACAGAGAGGAAGGGAGAGGAATAGAAAGTCACAAACATTGATGAGAGAGAGAGATTGACCAGCCGCCTTCTGGACACCCTCTACTGGAGTTGTGCCCGCAACCAAGGTACATGCCCCCAACTGGAATCGAACCTGGGACCTTTCAGTACTCAGGCCGATGCTCTATCCACTGAGCCAAATCAGTCTTAGCTTCACCTGCCTTTTTATAATGGATGTTGGTGCTAAGTGAACATGGTGGAAGGAAATAAGCATGAGGAGATTATTTGGTAATTATTAAAAATCATTAATAAAATAGAAGTGTTGAGAAGGCTGTTGCAATATGAGATACTTTTTTTAATGAAGGAAGTGACTGGAGCTACTAGAGAAAATGAGTTCAAGTTCTGATTTATATTATATATATGCTAGAGGCTTATATCACAATATTCATGCAAGAATAGGCCTTCCTTCCCCTGGCTTTGCTTTTGGCTACTGGCAAGTCCTCGCTCCTGGGCTGGGGAACTACAAAGTCCCCACCAAGTCCTCGATCCCAGCTGGTGCAACACTCCTGTTGCTCCCTCCCCCCAATAGCAGGCATCCTACCCCACCTGATCGCTCTATGCCTGCATATGCAAATCAATCTGCCATCTTTATTGGGTTAATTTGCATACTCACTCCTTATTGGCTATGGGTATAGCAGAGGCATGGTCAAATTACATGTTTGTCTATTATTAGGTAAGATATATGGATATATTTGCTAACGAAACAAAAGTAAATTAGAATTTTAACAAAAATGTTAATTATTTCAAAATTAAAAAGTGA
Organism: Lasiurus borealis; assembly: GCA_004026805.1. Taxonomy (NCBI): domain Eukaryota; kingdom Metazoa; phylum Chordata; class Mammalia; order Chiroptera; family Vespertilionidae; genus Lasiurus; species Lasiurus borealis. The sequence continues at coordinate 61,850 of PVJN01000637.1, read as the reverse complement.
ATTATGCCATTTGGCAACATTTATAACTACTTGAATCAATTGTAGAGATATAATACTATTAATATTCTCTTGTCCATTTATATTTTGCTCCCCTTTTTCAATAATTAAACAGTTGTCCCTCAGTAACCATAGGGGATTGATTTCAGGATTCCCCAGGGATACCAAAATTCACCGATGTCCAAGCACTTATATACAATGGTGTAGTATTTGCATATAACCTATGCATATATTCCATGTACTTAAATTATTTTTCTAGATTGCCTATAATACCTAAAGCAATGTAAATATTATACATATAGTCATTATACTATATTATTTGAGGAAGAATGACAAGAAAAGAATATGTGCATGTTTTGTACAGATACTACTACAATAAGCCTAACAACATAGTACATGTCATCAACAATCTAATTTTTTTTAATGTTCTTAATTAGCAGTTGGTTGAGCTCAGTGATGTGGAATTTGTGGGTACAGAGGGCCAACTATTGTCTTGCTTCAATACTTGCTATAGTATTAACCTTTACTCAGTAGAAAAATACATTGAGCTTTTGTTAATATGAATAATTAATAATTCCCTAAAAATAAAACAAGATTAAGGCAAACCTAATAGTTCCAATCCATTATTAATCCACATAATCCATTATTACAAGCATTGTCCTATGCCTTTTATATATATATATATATTACCTCCTTAATTCATATAGCAAATATATTTCTGTGCCTCCATATATGTTCTAAGAAAACTTCCCTAAGACTAAAATCACAAAGTACAAATATTTTTATTCTAATTCGCTTGAGAATATTTATAACTATGGCTATGAGATTTATCACACAATACATATAATAGTCCTTAATTTCTCATATAATAGTCCTTAACTACACTGGGACAAAAACAAAACAAAACAAAACAAAATAAAACTAGCTTCAAGCTTCAATTAGCTTGACTCTATAACTGAAGCAAATGAAAGCAGAATTTTGTCAAGGAAGATGGTTGTAAGCTATTGAGGGTATTTCTATATTGCTCCATTCTTCTCAGTTATCATCAGTAGTGATGATAATTGTTCATATTTTTTCATGAGGAAAGTACAAATTAAAAGTAGATGTTGCTAAATATAGAAAACTTTCCACTTCATCTATTTTAGTTATCTTTTTATAGTGAAAGATCTAATAATAAAATGCAAAATGTTAATAAATACAAATGAAACTGTGTAATATTATTATTGCAGATATATTTTAGTTATGCATAACTGGCCATTGGATATTGTAATGAAACTCAAAGATATTGAAATATAATTCAAATGATGAATTCTTCCATGCTATATTTCTCACCAATTCTTAAAACACACACACACATACACACACACACACACACACACACACACAAAATAAAATGAAACTAAATATATATATATATGTCTGATAGAAACAAAGTGATAAAATTGAACTAATCGAGAGCATGTTTTTTTTCTTTGTTTACAAGTGAGTTATATTCATCTAATCCATAATAAGAATGTATGTTTCCTTTACTAATTTTCCTTTTTATGGAAGAAAATACTTTTATAAATCTACATGCTTGCTTTATTATTAAAACTGCTTCAAACATACGATTTTTTCTTATATTTTATTTAACTTTGTATTAGTCTATTATTTTTAGTTTGCTATTAACTTCCTATGTGTGGAGTCATTCTGGCAACTTATACTGTAGTTAGAAGACAACAAAGTATCAGAAATTTGACTTAAATGTATTAGGACTTGGTTATGTAAACCAGTTAATTAAAAATAGTACATAAATAAATTAAATGGTCTCTTCTAAAATCTGTCTTATTTCTTTTAATGAAAAATAAATGGATGAGGTATGAATAACTTTACTTAAGTGTATACAGCTCCATACTTATGGCAGTATTAACCAATACCCATTAAACATATTCTTTTATATAATCTTTACAGTTGCCCTATGGTATAGATAAGATTGATATCCCCATAAAGTGGATAAAAAATGATGTTTATATGAATTAAATATTTTTTTATTAAGGGCTTTCAGAGCAGAGCTGCTTTCAGCTGCTCTAGGTCCATGTATTCTAAATTCTTCCTGACTATGCTAGGCCGGGTTCCTTCTAGAACCCTGCTCACCGTACTAACTGTTGAGATCTTAGTCCAAATTCCTCCTTTATCCTCTGCTCACTAGTTACAAGTGTTGGGTTTGAGTGCCTCTGCCTAGGGACTGACCTTCTAGGAAGTCGGTCTTAGACGGAAAAGCCATGAGAGGTTGTGGGTGTATAAGAATGAGTCTTTATTGCAAAAGCCAGTGGCCGTAAAGCCATCAGACAAAAACTGTTCTTTACAAGTGTTTTAATCAGGCAGCTGTCCACTGCTGATAAATACAGCTTTCCCACACAGCAGTGGCATCACTAATAGCTTCTGTACCTACCGCTATTATCAGAGCAGCTGCACGCTGTCTCTAAACTCACTACCTCACATCGTAACAGTATCTGAGCTTTTGTCTTAGCAGCTTCTCCAACAGCCTGAATGGCTCAGCAGCTTCTCCTGTCTCCTCTGCCCAGCACATTGGCTGGTAATTACTAGCTTCACATAGTAACTACCTCTAAGCTTCTCTCTCAGCACACTTTCTCACACTCTAGCACTCTGCTTCACTCTCCAACACACTAGCAGGTCAGTAACTTGTATATCATTCCAGAAAAAAGGAAAGCTTCATGCCAATAGTTACATCAATCGCATTTTGGCTATAGAAGGGTATGCATGCACAGTATACCGTGGGATTGTTGTGCTGGTGTCCTTGTAGCTGCTGATGATATTTTAGCCTAAGAGCAGAGTGGCCTTGGACATGTGGTATATTGACAACAAGGCCTCCATGCTTAAAATGACCTTGACTAGCCCTAACCGGTTTGGTTCAGTGGATAGAGTATCGATCTGTGGACTGAAGTGCCCCAGGTTCAATTCTGGTCAAGGTCAAGTACCTTGGTGGTGGGCATATCCCCAGTAGGGGGTGTGCTGGAGGCAGCTGATAGAAGTTTCTCTCTTATCGATGTTTCTAACTCTATCCCATTCCCTTCCTTTCTGTAAAAAATCAATAAAGTATATTTTAAATGACCTTAACTATCAGGCATCTCTGGTGTGGTTCCCACAAGGTCTCAAAGAAGTGGAAAATTCAGTCTCTGAAAGGTTTGCCTCAACACAAGAAAAGTTCTATTAGGACATTATCCACAAATTATCTGAAAGATGGGAGAATTGTGTAGTTAGTGATGGACATTACTTTGAATAAAGCACTTCTGATGTTTCTTTTGAAATTATCGTGTTTTTTTTTTTTAATTACAAAAAACTGCCATTATTAACCGGTAAAACTAGTAAGTAGGCAGAGACAACAAGTTTCAAACCCAAGTTTGTCTGATTCCTGAAATTATAACATTGAAGAAAAGTGAACATATCAATTGTAATATTTCTGGGGAATTAAAAAAATCTCAGTTTCAATGCATGCTGTGCAAAATAAAACGTCATCTGTGTCCTTGCAGCAGAAATAGCTGGACAAATTAAAAGTAAGCAACTTTCATGGCCCCATCACATAACTGAGTTTGCAGAGCAAATTGCCACCCCAAACTTTGCAGAGATAGGTGAATTCTTAGAGTCACAGGCAAGATCTGCTTACTTAGAAGAGAAGCTGTTAGAGCCATCAACTGGTAGACATACATAAATGACAATTTAGATGAATTAATAAGATATTGAAGACTTGAGTGAGTGTGAGAAGCTCCTGGGAGCTGCACTTTTAGGAAAGCCTTCACATTTTCATGGATATTACTTTTAAGATCCCACAAGGTTCTAATAATGAAAAGCCAGAAAAATGCCCCTTGCGGCACTAAAAAAATTCAACAAAAATGACAACCAACCTAATGTCCAAAAAGAATCCTCAATTTGACATGCTAGAGGAAAAACTTTATTCAAATGAGCAGTTTGAAAAACAGGGAAAGACAGTGGAAGCCAAAGTGCACTGCATGGGAATGCTTTTTTCTGTCAAGTTCTGGCTCTGGTCCCTGATTTGTCCTGTTTTTTGCAAATGAGGAATCAAAATTTGCATAGTCAGATTAATCCAAATAGCACTGTCCTGACTAATAGGAATAATGTATTCTGATTGGTCATTATTGGGATGCTTTCATTAGTCAACAAATGAGGATATAACTCTGCAGTTCCAATTCAGCTCATTGGTTGAAAGAAGAACCCAGGGATTCCTTCTTTAGATTTGTCTAGGACAGGAGCACAGTGTAGGAGGCTGAAGGCCTCTCCTCGAAATGGAGTGTGCATGAGCTGCTAGACTTTGGTTATGACTTGGGACCCAGTTAACTACAAGAAGTACTTCTTGACAGGTATATTTTCTTCTCTGGGTCAACAGAGGTAAAGAGAACAGAGGTAAAGAGAACAGAATATTTTCAACACAAAATTCTAATCTCCAAGATAAACTCCTTAGCACAGCCTCCTTCAAGAGCTATTGGAAAGGGCATTCCTCACACTGCAGCAGCATCTAGTCTGTGTGTCTTATCAACAAGGAGGGAGGAACCTAACAAATAGCAATAATTGTAAAATTTATTTAGAGACACATGCCACTAAAAACTACAGATTTAAGTAAACATAATAGAATGTTTCTTTTTTATCATACCTTCCTACACCACCCTCCAGTATATAATAATGCATAACAGATGAAAGAATTGCAAGACACAGATTATCTCTGAAAGTATTTAGGAAACTCAAATAAGAAAGAAAACAAAAACAAAACAGTAGAAAATATTGCATCCTCAACAACTAAAACTACAACACACATAAAGCAAAATGAAAGTACTAACCAAAATAACATATTTTATTACTTATACAATATCCCTGGCTTTTAGCAACAGCAAAAAGAAATTACAGAGCACATCAAAGTCAAGAATAATACAGTCTGAGAAGGCAAAGCTAGCATTAAGGTCAACTCAGATATGACACAGATGATGAAATTATCAGACAGGGAGATTGAAATAATAATGATACATAAGTTTAGAACTTTGATCAATAAGGCAGATAATGTGCACAAACAAGTAACATAAGGAAGGGAATTAAAATTTTAAGAAAGCTTCTAAAGGAAATGCTAGGATAGAAAACAAAACAAATCACTGCAATAGAAAGGACAAATGCCTTTGATGGACAGATCATTGAACCAATAAACCAAAAAAGGAACCAGTGAGCTTGCAGGAAAGCAAACACAAACCTCCAAAAAGAATTAAGGAGTTGAGGGAAGGTAAATAGACCCCCTGAAACTGAAATTAAAAGATAAAAAGTGAGGGGAAGAGGAGTAGAAGAGAACATCAAAGAAACGGCAAATTTTCAAATGGTGTAATTGGGATAACAGAAAAAGAGAGAACAAAGAAGGCAATATTTGAGGAAGTAATAATCAAGGACTTTTACAAAATTATTAACAGAATACAACACAGAGATATGCCAGGTATAAAGCTCAGAAAATATCAAGGAGAATAAATAGCATAAAATCTATGCTTAGGAATATCATACTCAAACTCCAAAAATTCAGAGACAAGGAGAACATGTTATAAAAATCCACAGGAGGACAAAACATATTATCTTGAGAGAAACAAGAATAATAATTAGAAAATCTGTGGTTGAAAGCCATGCAAATAAGAAGAGAGTATAATTAAATGTTTTAAATGATTTAAAAATATCAATCTAGAATATATAATCAATATTTTTTAAAAGAATAAATAGACTTTTTCAGACAAAATACATTCTGGGGAGTATATTATTAGCAAACATTACTTTCAAAAATATTAATAGTTTTATTTATTTTATTTATTTTTTTTACAGAAGGAACTTACATAAGCCAGAATATTGGTTATACATAATGAAAGGACATCAGAGAAGAAATAAATAAGGACAAATAAAATGTTTCCCTTTTCTTCCTTAACTGGCCTAAAATATAACTGCAGAAAATATATAAGCTAACTATATTTTGGTTGATAATAGCATATTTATATTGAAGTGACCATATTTTCACAATAAAGGAAAGGTGAATTTGGTACAAATTTGTTATAAATGACAACTGTACCACATATAAAGCAAAATCTTATTATTTTAACATTTTTTAATGTTTTTATTGACTTTTAGTGAGAGAGGAAGAGAAAGGAATAGAGAGAAATACCAATGAGAGAGAAACATCATCAATCAGCTACCGCCATCACACCTGCTACTGGGGATCAAGCCCACAACCCAGGCATGTGTCCTGATTGGAAATTGAACCATGACCTTTTGGTTCCTGGGTCAAAGCTTAATCACTGAGCAACACTGGCTGGGAAAAATCTTATTATTTCAAAGTTGAATTATATTAGTTAAAATGTATATTGAAAACTCTAGGGAGTTTTTTTTTCTGAAATATTATTATGATATATTAACATATGGCATAAAATGGGATCATGAAAATCAGAGAGGGCAGAAAAAAGTTTACGACAGGGAATAAAAAGTTACATAATGGTCAATATTAATCCAAACATGTAATAATTATTATAAGGTGAGTGTTCTAAATAAACCAATTAAAAGATGGAGATGGTCAGAGAGGAATAAAAAAAAATCACACAAGACTATGTTTCTATACAAGAAACCAACACTACACATAAAGACAAGGTAGATTAAAAGTGAAAGGATTAGGGAAAGATATATCATGTTAACATTAATCAAAAGAAATCTGAGATGTTAATTTCAGAGAAAGCAGACCTCTGAAAAAAGGAAAATTATCAAAAATAAAGATGCTACATAATCATAAAATAATTATTTTTTGAAATGTGCAATAATTCTAAAAGTGTGTAAACTCTGAGGAATGGAGAGTCAAAATATATGAGGCAAAAAAATAATAATAATGCAACTAAAAATGTAATAAGCCAGTCAAAGAAAGATAAGTATCACATGATCTCACTCATATGTGGAATCTAATTAACAACATAAACCAATGAACGAAAATAGACTCAGAGACATAGAAACGTGGGACACACTGTCAAATTTCAGAGGGAAGGCAAGGAAAGAGTGAGGGGAGAGATCAACCAATGAACTCTTGTGGTATATGCATAACCTATAGACACAGACAATAGAATAGTGAAGGCCTGAGGGGATGGTATGGGAGAGGTCAATGGGAGGGTGGGGAAGGGGACATATGTAATACTTTCAACAACAAAGATTTTAAAAAATATAGTAGAAAAATCCACTACTATGGTTGGAGACTTCAACACCACCTCTGTCACTAATCAATAAATACATAAAATTAATAGGGGCATAATTGACTTGAATAGTATTGTCTATTGATTCCATATAATTGACATGTATGGAATATTTCATTTGGCAAAAGCAAATCTCACATTTTTACCAAGCATTGATGCAACATTTACTACCATAGAGCATATTTGAGGAATAAAATGTACCTCAAATTAAAACAAAAACAAAAACAGAAAGCTATAAAGTACATTCTCAAACTACAATTAAATAAAAATATATTGACTACTAGGGGGCAGATGCTCAATACACTAGTGGAAACCACAGACATGAAAACATGGAACAGACTGATGAATCTCAGAGGAAAGGGAGATGGGGAAAGGCGGAAGAGATTAACCAAAGATCTTATATGCACACTAGAAGCTTGGTGCATGGATTCATTCACTGGTGGGGACCATCAGCCTGTCCTGCGCCCTCTTTCAATCCAGGACCCCCTGAGGCCAGGCCAAGGGACCCCACCTGTGCAGGAATCTGTGTACTGGGTCTCTAGTAAATAATGTAACTAAGAAAATCTCAAAATATTTATAAATTAAACTAAACATCTCCAGATAACACATACAAAAACAATTTTCTCCCAAAAAATTAAAGTATATATGTATATTTTCAATGTTCACATGAGGATATGTTTTTATTGATTTTAGAGAAAGAGAGAAAGGGGAGTGAAAAGAGAGAGAGGTGGGGGAAAAAACACATTGATGTAAGAGAGAAATACCTATTGGTTGCCTCCATTATGGCCCTGGACTATTGATCAAACCTGCTACTTGGGTATATGCCCTGATCTAGAATTGAACCCACAACCTTTTGATGTAGAATACCAGTGTGTCATCTGTAGCCTGTCTCATGAAAGAAAATAATGATAAGGTGATCTTCTTTAAATTATTTTTTTCTCTCTGCAAAAGTCTCTTAAGGAAGTGAAAATACAAGACACAGACTGGAAAAAGTATCTGCAAAACCTATATAAGGGACTTTTTTTGCAAAATGTACAAAGAACTCTTAAGATTCAACAATATGCACAACCTAAGTATAAAAATGAACAAAAAATGTCAATATAGACCACAGTAAAGAAGAAATAAGATAGAAAAAAAACATTATAAAATGATGTTCAACATTTCATAGTTAGCAAAAATGAGATACAAATATACATCTATTAAAATGGCTCAACTGAAGATATCTTCCAATACCAAATACCAAATGCTGGCAAAGATATAAACAACAGGAACTCTCATTTCTTGCTGGTGGGAATGCAAAATGCTACATCCACAGTGTAAGATAGTTTGGCAATTTCTTACAAGACTAACATAGTTTTATCATACTCTAAGCATTCAATGTCTTAATTATTTATCCAATTTTTTTTGAAAGTTCTGTCCACACAAACACCTGTATATAAATGTTTACCACAGTTTTATTTATAGCTGTCAAAAACTAGAAGCAATCAATATGTCCTTTAATAAGTGAATGGATAAATACATTTTGATACTCCTATAAAATAAAATATTATTCATAATTAAAAGTAAATATGCTACTAAGCTCAAGAAATAAAGAAATTAATCTGAAATAAGCAGAAATTGTTAAGTAGAATAAACCAATCTGAACAGGCTGGGTACTTTATGATTTCAATTATATGACATTCTGAAATAGACAAAACGATAAAGTCATTAAACAGATCAATTGTTGCTATGAGTTTGGTGATAGTGGAGGAGGAGTTTATAACATAGTGAAACTATTCTGTATGATACTGAAATGATAAACCCAAGGCATTAAGCATTTGTCAAACACGTATAACCTCTCAACAGAAAGACAAAAACCTCAATATATTTAACCTTTTCCATCCCACAGGGCATGCACATTATAATAAAGAATCTATGTATTTCAAATATATGACACAGCTCACTGAAGGAGATGCAGTTTTTAGTTGCTGACTTTGGTAATTTGCAGTAATTGTGGAAATAAATGAAGTCTATGATACTAAAGGCAAAATAAATTGTACATTTTCACTGTGCTCTAGTGAATGGATTTGCTTCCCATGGGGTGTAAGCTAACAATTCTGGTACAACTATACACGTGTACTGTCTTAAAGGGATGTTCCAGAAAGGGGTGCAGTAATACTGCTAGAAGTGTTTGAATGGTGCTACATATAAGGCAGAACCATCTGTACACCAGGCCCAAGTTTCTTTCTTATTCAGTTGGTAACAGGGAATGCCCTATGTGTTCACAGGTCTGGGCTGGGAGAGAGAAAATAATATATCATGTATAGGGGGCACAGGCACTTAGGGTATTTCCCAATGTATTTTCTGTGCTTTCAGGGTCTGTGTAAGTCTGATTTCTTATATATCACTTTCATTTGAAAAGAGATTGCTGCTGTGCATGCCCAAATTTATGGTTTGATGGGTCAGACAACACCCAGTCCATGATGGTCAGCTGAGCTCACCTGATAATTTGGTGACTTATGATTAAGCTTTCAGTCTCTACTAAGGACAAAGGCAATCCAAAGTCTGCTTCTTAAAAAGAGAGCAGTTATACACATAACATGTTAGGGTTATGTGTACAAAACCTAGGTGTCTCTGCTTTTTCCATAGGGGCCTAAAGGATCAACTAGAGAATATCTATCTGCCACTGACACTTCAAGTACCACAGAATCTTCTGGGTTATGTGATCCAATTGCTCAACAGTTTGAACCTGATGCAGTGCCTTCTCTTTTCTGGATCCTACTCTAATGTAGTAGCATTTTGTATTACTCAGTAAATTTTTAGGAGTAGCACACCTCACTAAGTAACATGTTATCACTAATCTAAAGTTGCCCACTAGGTCCTATGTCAGTATTGTAGATACAGAAGAGAAGAGGTGACTTATCCTTCTCCTTCTTATAAGAAATGGCTGAATATACTCAACATGTCTGGGCCTCTATAAATTTCACTGAGGTAGATCTCTAAATTTTTGTTGAATTATATTTCCACCTTCTGCCATGCAAATCTTTTGCCTATATGTCTAGGATGGTTGCTACCTCTTGCTAACCAGGTCCAATCAGAATATCATGAAAATACTGCGATGAGTCTGATGCTTTTTGGAAAGGGTAGGTGAAGACTAAATTATGGTGTAACGATGGAAAGTCATATACCCTTAAGTAGAACACTAAAATTAGATTGCTATCTTACCAACTGAAAAAAAAAAAACTGCTTCCACTGATCTTTACTAAGGTATTGAGGGGAAAAGTATTTTTCTAGATCCATAGTTGAAAACCAGGTACCAAGCGAAATATTAATTTGCTTAAGCAAAGAACCCACATCTGGGAAGCAGCTGCAATTGCAGTCACTCCTGGTTAAGTGTATGATAATCCCATCTGTTTTATGCACAAGTCAAATAGGCAAATTGAATGGGAACTTGGAGGGAAGAGTGGGAAAATCACTACCCATGCATCTCTTGAGTCCTGGCACCAATCACCAATCTCTACAATCTCTCCAGGAATGTGTCATTGGTTTGGGTTTACTATTTTCCTAGATATAGGTAGTTGTAATAGCTTCCACTTACCTTTTATAATATAACTAGAGGCCCGGTGCACCAATTCATGCACTGGTGGGGTTCCTTAGGATGGCATAGTGGGATTGGGCTGAAACCCATAATTCAATGCTGCCTGCAGTTCCTATCTGCCATTCCTGCTCATCCTGGCCCCACTGTGCCTGCTGAGGGCTCACACTCAGTCCTGATCATAGAGGCTTGTGCAGCAGCAGTGCTCACCAGCCATGAGCCATCCATTTGGCACCCTCCCAAGGGAAGTGCCCTGTGGGATCTGGCCAAAACTGGCTCTCCAATATTCCCCAAGGGATCCCGGATTGTGAGAGGATCCAGAACAGGCTAAGAGACCACAACAGTGCATGATCAGGGATGGGGAGGGACTGTGGAAGGGCTCCAAGGTGTGTCTGACCCACCTTGCTCAGTCTTGATTAGCCAGACCCCAACAGCAAGCTAACCTACCACTCAGAGCATCTGCCTCCTGGTAGTCAGTGCAGATCATAGTGACCAGTCAACCAGTCAATTGTCTGCTCTCTGGTGGTCATTGTGAGTGGTTGAGAGAACTTAGCATATCATTAGCATATTACGCTTTGATCAGTTTAACAATCAACCAGAAAAACCAGACACTTAGCATATTAGGCTTTTATTATATAGGAGAGAGTTCATTCCACCAATGTGGCTACACTAGGGGATGGATCTGAGCTAAGACTCATTTGAGTATTTGACTTTCATAAGCTCCATTTCTGACAGTTGGACCTTCAGGAAGTTTGGGAATCCTTGATATAGTGTCAATTCAGTATTCCAATAATCTATTTCCTTTTCCATAATGAACAACAACCCTGATCTATGGTGATAGGAATCTTTGAAGAATACCTGGGAATTTTTTAACAATTTAAGTTATAGCAGAGTGCTTTCTAAAAGGGACCTAACTACCCCTTAATTCAAGGGTTTTGGAGCCTATAAACCCACTTGAGGCTGGGAATTGATTAAAAAAAAAGTCTGTGGCTATTTGTGTTGATGATTCAGTTAGAATTATGTACATTTAGCTTAGAATTCATATACTTACATCACTTATATAGATCCAGTAAGAATTATTAGACTGCTTATTTGTCTCATTTATATGGATACCATGATCAACTAGTCAACAACATGGGTTTCTGTGAATTTGAGTATTCTGACAACTACCTTTGACTGTGCTATCTATTACAGAGAACTAACCATGACCACCTTGGCTTTGATGATTAATTACTGACAATTTGTTCCTTGACATTCTGCCATCCGATTTTCTCCACTGCATTTGAGGACACCAGTTCAGTGGCAAAGTTTCCATTATAGTTTCTGATCTACATAGAAGAGTAACAACAGAGCTCTTTAAGGATGCTGATGTTCTCTTCCCATAATAGTCATGATGAAATTTGTGTCCAAGAACTTCCAAGAGCAGGTGGGAAGGTCTTACTTGAAAAATATGCTCTACTATTTCATTCTTCCTGATTCTCTGTACTGTATACCTCTCTGTACTGTATACCAAGGTAGTTCTGGAATTTCAACTTTAATGTAGGCCACTTTTTGGTCTACTTTCTGCCAACCAACCAAATAAATTGTTAGAGCCTTTTGTAATCTCCCTCCTAAAACTTTACATCCAGAATAATCTCATATCAATACATTGCCTGATTTCACTTTATTTTCTTCTTACCATTATCTCCCATTCTTAATACCCACTCCCAAATATATTGCCCAAGTTTCTTTCTGTATAATGTAGATATATGCAGTTATTTATCATAGGTAAAACTCTACCTCAATCTTTGGGGTCTCTTAGTACTTGAGTTTATATAAAGATCTAGAGGCAAAGAAGAATGATGAGAGTGGATCATCTAGAGAATCAGCAGTTTCGAGCAAAATCAGGGAGTCCATTACAAGTTCTTCAGACAAAATAGGATTAAGTTCCTCAGAGGAAGTTGGAAAGGCTGCTTCCAAAGGCAAAGAAGACTCAGAAGAATTTATTGGTTCTATATTCCCAACTTTATTGGGATCTCCCATATGTCTTTATTCACTTCCCAAGATGCCATTCATTGCTAATAAATGATGCCACTTTAACAGTGAGTACTCTGCAAGGTTAGACATTCAGCTGCATTATAATTCAACCACATCCAGGATGAGACTCTGGGTTTGAGCTTCAAAAATCTTAGTCTTGCACCTACAAGAGACAGAGGTCGCTTTAAGGTCATTTGTATGATTTGACCCAGTGATCCCACTGCTAGGAATATATCCAAAGAAGCTTGAAACACCATGCAGAAATAATGTATGCAACCCTATGCTAATAGCAGCATTATTTACAATAATTAAGATCTGACAGCCCAAGTGCTTATCAGTAGATGAATGGATTAAAATAAGCTGCGGTAAATTTACACAGTGGAATATTATGTAGCTGTAAAAAGAGAAGTATTTCTTAACTTATAATACAGCATGGAGAATCTGGAGAGTATTATGCTAAGGAAATGAGCCAATCAGAGAAAGACAAATATCATATGATCTCACTTATGTGTAAAATCTAAGAATAAAATAAACTGATGAACAAAACAGATCTAGTGACACTGATACTTGCAACAGATTGATGTACGGTGGTACATCAAGATATGAGTTTAATTCATTCCGTAACCTTGAGGCATGGGAAACTATGAGATGCTCGAGTCCTGGTAAACTGGCAGTCGTGTGCAGCTGGCCGATCTGTGATATTACTCTTATCTCAAATGTTGCTCGTATTTCAAAGCAAAAATCGCTTGCTCGACGGCTCGTATCTCAAAAATCTCGTATGTTAGGGCACTTGTATCTCGAGGTACCCCTGTATTTCAGAAGGTGGAAGAAGGGAGATTCAATACAGAACTTACATGCATTCTAGAGGCCTGATGCATGAAATTTGTGCATGGGTAGGGTCCCTAGGCCTGGCCAGCAAAAAAGGCCAATCTCTGGAGTGACCACTAGAGCAACAAGATGGCCCCCACTGGCACCTGCCTTGGCAGGCCTAGCACCACCTGCTAGCTGGCCAGCCCTACTCCACCACCACTGCCAGTCTCCTTCCTCTGGGGGCAGCTCCTGCATTGAGTGTCTGGCCCCTGGTGGTCAGTGCACATCATTGCAACCAGTTGTTTTATTCTGCCAATTTGCATATTATGTTTTTATTATATAGGATGTACATAGCCCATGAACAAACAATAGTGTAGGGAAGGTGCATGAAATTTGTGCATAGGGGTGGGGGCGAGTTCCTCAGCCGGGCCTGCACCCTCTCTAATCTAGGATCCCTCTCACAATCCAGAACTTCTGGCTCCTAAGAGCTCACCTGCTTTCCTGATGCCCCTAACTGCTCCCTTGTTGGCCTGATGGCCCTAACTGCTCTTCCCTCCTGGCCTAATCTCCCTAATTGCCTATCTGCTCTCCCCTCCTGACCTGATCACCCTAACTGCCCATCTGCTCTTCCTTCCTCTTTGTGCCTTCAGACCCCAGCACAGGAGTGCTGAGAGCTCTCTGAGGCCCAACCCCAGTCCTGATGTCCCCCACTGTGCTCAGCAGCACCCAGTGGCAGTCTTATGTCCCAATGGCATTCTTACGTCACAGTGGCACAAGTCACTGCCCCTATCTCTACCCACCAGCTCCTGTGCATGTGCAGACTGTTGAAAAGTCATAACTGGTACACCATTAGGACAAATTAGCATATTACCTCTCTCTCTATATATATAGATTTCTCCTACACAGATAAGAGGAACCAACCAAATCCATTATATTCAAATTTTTTAAAACCTTGAAAATGGCAAAATTTAAATGGCAGGTGAAATACTGGACTATGTGATTTTTTAAAATTGTCCTGCTTTTTTATTTAAGTATAATTGACATAAAATGGTATTAGTTTCAGGTATACTACATAGTCATTATACTTACTAGTTTATTAAAATTTTCTAAAGTATCAAATACTCAAGTACCCAGAACCTTACCTTTCATAAATATTGGATTAGGAGTACCCACTGGAGATATTTTTGTGTACCTTTATTGACATACAATGACATGGATAATCATTGCCCTATTTATCACTGGAAACAGAATCATAAATGTCTTTAAATAGAATCAACCTATCTAATAAAAGAGTAATATGCAACTTGACTGTACCTCCACTATCTATACTCGCAAGCCACGCCCACCAGCCATGCCCACTAGCCAATCAGAGCAAATATGCAAATTAACCCAAACAAGATGGCTACAGCCACAGAGAAAGAAAGAGGATTGGGTTGCCTTTGGCAATTGAGGAAGTCAAGCTTTCTGGGAAACCCTGACCAGCCTAGGCCTCTGCTTAAGGCAACAAAGCTTCAATGGCTATGTGAGCAGAAGGCTTGGCTCCACTCCAGGCTACAAGTTTCAATTGTAGAAGATAAATAAATCCCAGATATCAGGGCCTCTACTTGGATTGCTGGGTTGTGTGGCTGGCCTTCAACCACCACAGGTCCCTTGCCCAGGCCATCCCATGCCCCAAGGGAACACCCACCCTGATCCGGGACACCGTTCAGGGCAAACCAGCTGGCCCCCATCCATGCACCAGGCCTCTATCCTATCTAATAAAAGAGTAATATGCAGATTGACAATAACTCCAATACACAAGATAACTGCCCCCATGTGGTCAAGAGATCCTTCCCTCATGTAGACACAAGATGGCCACCACAAGATGGGAGGGCAGTTGGGAGGAACCAGGCCTGCAAGGGAGGGCAGTTAGAGCAAACAGGCTGGCAGGGGAGCAGTTAGGCATCAATGAGGCTGGCAGGGGAGTGGTTAGGGGTTTGTCAGGCTGGCTGGTAGAAGCAGTTAGGGGCAATCAGGAAAGCAGGTGAGCAGTTGGGAGCCAACAGTCCTGGATTGTGAGAGGGATGTCTGACTGCCAGGTAGGATTGGGCCTAAACGGGCAGTCGGACAGCCCTCAAGGGGTCCCAGATTGGAGAGGGAGCAGGCTGGGCTGAAGGACACCCCTCACCTCATGCATGAATTTTGTGCACCAGGCCTCTAGTATGAAATAACTAACATCAGAAACCCAGAACCAAATTCATCAACTTTTTCCTTAAAATTCTGATCCTATAAATCCATTCTTGGTAGCAAATTCTGCATCAATAAGGATTTCACTAGAGAAACTGAACCAGCAGAATTTCATGGAACATACACCCCCCCACACACACACACACGAGAGAGAGAGAGAGAGAGAGAGAGAGAGAGAGAGAGAGAGAGAGAGAGAGAGAAGATATTGGAATAATGTGTTGATGATAGATGATGCATAGGTAGACAGATGATAGGATAAACAAATAGATCTGCTTTGATATTATAGATATCATACATATAGGAAAAGGTCCTCTGAGGAAAACAAGTAAAAGAAAACCAAAGAAAGATAAGAAAGGGTTCTTTTGATTAAAAAAGGAGAGAGAGAATAAAATATCAAAGATAACATTAAATTTATATGTTGCTCTGGGTAATATGGACTTAGCAATATGCTCTTAGCAATAATGATATTTTATGTGAAAGCATGTACAAAAGCAGAAACAGTGCAAAAAAGCAAGTTTGTAATGCATATGTGTGTAATGCCTGATTTTCAGCATAAACCACATTAAGTAAAGCGAAATAGTAACATATTCTTTATTCTTTCCCATATTACTTTGACAGTAGCCTCAAAGTTACATGTGTAAAGCAACATTTATAAAAATGACACATAACTTACAGGTATAACTTATAGGTATAAAGATCATATAAAACACATTAGATCACCTGACTCTTTCCATTTGGCACTACATCCTTCAGTACCACTTTGTTCATAACAAAGTCAGTTATATTATTTATCAGAGCCTTTCCCTTATCAATGATGCTCATATAATTGTATTTGTGTATGTTTGTGCCCTATTGTTGGTACTTTGAAGGTAGAAAAACTGTTTTCTCATTTTGTTTCACTCTTCCATTTGAATTTAGCAGGATTTGGGTATATAATGGGCATCCAACCCACATAGATTGAAGGTGTTTGATTTTTATGTTTAGTAAAAAGATACTGAGAATTCACAATTTTCAAGTAGTCCCTTGTTGTGAGTGGCATATGATGCTTTTCTACCTAACCAGCCATAGTGCCACTCAGAACATCCCTGAATTGCCAGTGTAAATTAAGCATAGAACAAACACATGTCCTTATTCCTAGCATTAAAATGACGCAAAGACTACATAATATAATTAGGCAGTGGCATGAAAGGGAATTTATTATATTCTGTTTTTCTCTCCTATTTGCTTTGTTTCAGTAAAAACATTTGAGAGTAAAATTCTACTTTATGGTAAAGTAGGCATCTATTGAATATAATGGATATATTGATTTTATCCTTTAAATTGTATAGGTTGACTTAAATATTTGAAATCCTAAAAAAATATATTTGATAATTATTTATCATTCAGAAATTCATACTGAGCTATTATTTCAACATATTTTAAAATAATTTTTCTTCAAAATATACCCCTGTCCCTTTAGAGAGAATTAAACAAAATGGGACCTACAAACCAGACAAAACAATAAGGAACAGAAATAAATTTAAGAAAGAACATCTGCGCAATGGAGCAATATGTGTCATCCACCAAACTAACGGGATTATAGACAGTAAACACCTTAGGAAAAGAAACTGGCAAGCTCTTCTGAATCAGAAATAAACTACAGGGCGCCTCGCTTAGCTTGATTAGCATCCAGTTCCCCATGGAAACTGCATTATGTCACAGTTTAAATAAATTAATTGAATACTTCCAACATAAATATGACTTTGTACGGCATTAGGCATCAATCTGTTGTTATGTATATTTCATTTAAAAAGATAGCTCTATGTAAGTCTGCAAAATTATATTAGCACATAGCCACTTCAAAAGAAAATAAAAAGTCATATACAAAGTTCATTAAAAAAATCAAGGTGAATATTTATTTAATGAATCTAAGATAAAATGTGCAATAGAATTACAGGATAATTTTAGTTTGTTGCTTAGCTACAAATGTGTGACAGTGAGGATTTTCAATTAACTCTTCATTTGCCAAAAGAATTCCTTTTCATACTAGTTGAACATATGGCTAGATTACATACTCCTTCCACATTCATAATTTCTCACAGCCATTTTTTTTCTGAAATAAGAGAAAAAAATAAGCTCAAGGAAACTCCACAAATTCATCCTGATCATCATCATCACCTGTCAAATTTTTGCCATGTCTAAAATGTTTTTTAAATTTACCATCACATAGAGTTTGCTTAACAATATAGGGAGGAAAGTATTTTCTTGCATTTTAAAAGAAACAATACTAAACCAGAAATAAATAAATTACTTACCTTGTTCATAAAATGAAAACAGAAACAGTGGTAACTTAAATGGAAGAAAGTCACTCTGATTCTAAATCAGTAGTGCTTTCCACTTCTTAGCTGTGAAAACTTAGTTCAATCACCTACAGAGTTATTTACAGGCATCCTGGAGGTGAGATATGAGAAATCATATTGTGAAATAAAAAGCATAGTATAACTGTAAAATACTAAGAAAGGAGCCCAAAGAAGCCACTAGAATAAAAAGATGAAAAACATTTTTTAAAAAACCAAGTTCCAATTTTGTAAAGCCCGTAAGAATTTTTTTAAGTTTATAAAGGGTGTAAATAATTGTAGAGGTAGCATTATGGAAATGATTAACTAATACAAATTAAATAGTTAATATTTACCTGCTGCTCCAATTTTTATTCATTCAATTTAATGTACTTAAACTTGGCCCTCTTTAACATCAGCTAGATGTTAATGAATATAAGCTTTGGTCTACTTAGTGTTTATGGTCTACATGACCATTATCTGTACACATCATATACATTGTCTTTATTAGTAAAGTTGCACACAATTTCATATATTTATTTGCCATTTGATTCTTTTGGACAGTTGGATTTCAAATGTTGTATCAATATTCTATTGATGTTTTAATCAGGATTTTTGGTGGGGGTGTTAAACCCATTCTGGTTGCCCCCAACTTTCCTCCCCTGCTGGCCTGCTCTCCCCCAGCTGCCCTTTTCTGCTGGCCTGGTCACACCTAACTACACTCCCTGCTGGCCTGATCACCCACAACCACCCTCCTCTTCAGACTTGGTCCCCCCAAACAGCCCTCCCCTGCAGGCATGGTTCCCCCATAACCACCCTCCTCTGCTGGCCTGGAACCCCCTAACTGCCCTCCCCTTCAGGACTGGTGCCCCCAAATGCCCTCTCCTACAGGCCTGGGTCCCCCACAAGAGCCCTCCACTGTAGGCCTGGTACCCTCTCCCACTGTCCTCCACTGCAGACCTGGTCTCCCCCAACTGCTCTCCGCTGCGGGCCTGGTCCCCTCTCAACTGAGCTTCCCTGCAGGCCCAGTTGCCCCCAACTTCCCCCCTCTGCTGGCCTGGTCACCCCTAACTGCCCTCCCCTGCAGGCTTGATTACTCCCAACTGCTTTCCCTTGCAGGCCTGGTCTCTTCCAACTGCCCTCCTCTGCTGGCTTGATTGCTCCCAACTGCTCTCCCTTGCAGACCTGGTTCCTCCCCTGCTGGCCATCTTGTGGCTGCCATCTTGTGTCCACATGGGGCAGTCATCTCATGTGTTGGAATGATGGTCAATTTGCATATTACTCTTTTATTAGATAGGATTAGATAGGATTTTCCTTGAAGTCGTCTGGAAATAAAATGCTGTTTATCTTCCTTCTTCATAGCACTGGAAGGAACTGCACTACAGTTTTTAGTAAGTGAAAGAGTCCTCTGTTTTTCCCAAGTTCAGAGGAAACACTTTCAAGTTTGTATCCACAATGAGAACTGCTATCTTTTTTGTTGTTATTGATGCTGACATCTTGGGGTCCACAGCCTCTGAGATGACTCCCAGTGATTACTGATTTCAGAGATCCAACACCTTGTGTAATCTGCAGCCCTTGTGTGCCCCTCATTCCTAAAGAATACAGCACATGGAGGTGAATTGTGAGCTATCACTTCCACACTAGGTTACCCATTCTCTTGCTTTTGGAGCCCTATGGGAAGCCACCTGCATGTTTTGAGTGTTCCTCTAGGAAGATTCACATGATGTCTCTCTGGCCAATTGCCAATGAGAGCCTGAGCCTGCCAGCAACCATGTGAGTGAACTTGGAAGTGGAACCACCCCAAAGTTGAAGTATACTGAGGTCCAGTGCTACCTTGACTGTAGCTTGTTACATCCATGGAGTAAGAAGTATCCACCTAAGCTGTAATAAATTTGAAGACCACATAAACTGTGTGGCTGTGTTTTTAAACCACTATATGTTGGGGTAATTTGTTAAGAAGTGAGAAATAACAAATGCACACATTTTATTGGCTTAATGTAGTTTTCTTTCTTTTCTTAATTTACTGAACATTAGAAAGTAAAAATTGGTCTTGAAATTTATTGAGAAATGTTTTCTCTGAATCAATTAAGATATTAGTATGTTTTTCTTTTTATCCTGTTAATATAATGTGTTCCAATAAATAATGTTTAATGTTTAACTAACTTTGGATTCTTTATAATGAACTCAAATTATTTTTTATATATATTATGAATTTTATATATTAACTAGAGGCCTGGTGCATGGAATTCATGCATGGGGAAGGGAAGGGCCCTCAGTCTAGCTTGCACCCTCTCCAATCCAGTACACCTGGCTCCTAACCACTCACCTGCCTGCCTGCCTGATTGCCGCTAACCACCTCTGTCTCTGCCGCTGCCACTGTGGCTTTGTCTGAAAGGATGTCTGGAAAATGTCCTATCTATCTGGTCTAATTAGCATAGATAGATTCTTTTATTATTATAGATAGATTCTGTATACTAATTTTTTTTAGAGGTTTTATATCTGTGTTTATGTGACATTGACCTAAATTTTTTCTTTTAAACACAGAGACATGCTGAGGTCGTAAAACCAAGTGGACTTTTCATCTTCTTTTTTCCAAATCATATATATATATATATTGATTGATATATTGATATATATATATTGATTTTTTTACAGGGAGGAAGGGAGAAGGATAGGGAGTTAGAAATATCAATGAGAGAGAAACATTAATCAGCTGCCCCCAGCGCACCCCCCACCAGGTATGTGTTCACAACCAAGGTACATGCCCTTGACCAGAATCGAACCTGGGACCCTTGAGTCCACAGGCTGATGCCCTATCCACTGAGCCAAACCTGCTAGAGCTTGACTTTTTATCTTTATATTATCTTAGGAAAAAATGAGTTTACTTTTGGCATTACTTTTTTCTTCATATATCTGATTTCACTGGTCAAATTGTTAGAACCTGAAGATTAATTGAATGGCTTTAATCATGGAATTAATTTATCTCTCTCTCTTTTTTCTTTTGAAAGATGTTTTTAGTCCAGGCCAGTATCACTCAGCTGGTTGAACATCATCCCATGCACCAAGAGGTTAATCACCAGTTTGATTCCTGGTAGGGCACCTGCCCATGTTCTGAGGTCAACTCCCATTGTGAGTGTGCAAGAGGCAGCCAATTGATGTTTCTCATCTCTCTCCATCTTCCTAGAAAAATAAAATAATATAAAATAAAATAATAAAATAAAATAAAAACATATTAAACAGTAAAATGTTTTTGGGTACTTTTGATAAGTTGTATTTTTCTGTGACTTATATTTCCCCTAAATATATACATATTTTAGCACAGAGCTTTTTCTATATTTTTTTGGTTTCTTTAATCTTACTAGATCTATGTGGTAATGAATTCTTTTCATAACTGATGTTTTGTCAGAGACGTTTTCCTGTCTCTTATTAAACAAATTATAATTTGTAGCATATGTTGATTTTATTATATATTTTTTTTCAGTTTCACTTTTTTCTTATTTTTAATGCTTTACTCATTTCTTCTACTTTCTTGTGGGTAAGTGATCTTCCTCTTAATAGCAGAAAAAAACTTAATTTATTGATTTTCTACATTTATGCTCTTATAATGAACCAATTTAAATCTATTTCCCTGCAAGGATATATTTAACAGCACTTCACAAGTTATAATATGTATATAGCTTTTTCAATTAAGTATAACTTCCAATTTCTTTAATGAGTTAATCTTTTACTTATGAGCTATTTAAAAATACATTTCTAAATTTCCAAGAATGTTGGATGTGTTTGCATTTTTATTTTTTTTACTGACTTCTGATTCACCTTCATTTGTAATATTTCAGTGCTTTAAAATTTCTGAGTCTTGCTTTTTGGATATGGATATGAAAATGGTTTTTATGTGTTAAATGTGGAAGTGAAAATAATATGCTTGTTAGATTGCAGATATTGAGTGCAAAGTTCCTCAGGCCAGGTAGTCAAGTTTGTCAATTGTGTTATTCCAATGTCCCGTAGCTTTATAAAATCATGGTCTGTTTTATCAATACAAAGATAGTTGTAAATATAAATGTTATCAATAATTTATCTTTCCATTTATATATCTTGAGGATTTATTTTCAGGTACATTGCAATGCATTTTATATATTAACTAGAGGCCTGGTACACGAAATTTATGCATGGGGTGGGGGGAAGGGAGCAGAACTCTCAGCCTAGCTTGTAATATATTATGCATTTTATATATTAACTAGAGGCCTGGTGCAAGAAATTTATGCATGGGGTTGGGGGGGGAGGGAGCAGGGCTCTCAGCCTAGCTTGTAATATATTATGCATTTTATATATTAACTAGAGGTCTGATCTTTAAAATCATATCTTACTGGTGAATTGATTCTTTATTACCATGAATGACCCTCTCCCTTAAGTATTCTTTTGTTTTAAAGGCTACTCAGTTTTAGTAATATAGAATCATTTTCTTTATTTTATGAGCATTTGAGTGGAATATTTTTTCATTCTTTTTTATTAAATATTCCTATATCTTGATATTTTATGTATAGCATACAAGGAACACATGAGAACATATATTAGCACCCTCATCCAATTTGCAGTTTCTACACTCAAATGAAGCCTTTATTTCATTAACATTAAAAAAAAAATTACTCAGTGGAACTTCAAGCAGTAAGTTAATTGAAGACTAGGCAGCAGTCCATGTGAGGTCCCTAAGCTGGGTTCTGTGTTCCTCTAATGGTTGCTCTACTTTATACCCACCTGGTGAGGCAAACTTGCTGTGACTCCTATGAGCACTCTTTCACAGTGAATAATGTTGCCTGCATGGGAGCAGATTGCCACCTGTAGTTTGTTTGTTTTAATGACAGTATAGTGGTACCTCAAGATACGAGTTTAATTTGTATATCAAGTTGATCGTATCTCAAAACAAATTTTCCCACTGAAATCAATTGAAGTTCCGTTAATCCATTTAAGCCCCCAAAATGCCACCACAGTTTTTCTTGTTACGTGTTTTTTGAATAAGAAAAAATGTATTTATAAATGACAAATATTGTATAAAAACATAATAAAAAAGAATGTAAAAAAATAAACTGGTTTTATAAAGTGTATTTACCTACTCGTTACACTCTTAATGCTACACTTTATCCCTAAACTGAATGTAATTTAACTAATCTTCACTGAACTTAATTGCTACTGGTCTTTGCATTTTTGGCCAATTTCAAAAACAAAACAAAACAAAACACAAACGTGTCCAACGAGGTTTGCCTCTTCCTCCCTTTCAGAATGTTTCTGAAATGGGTGAGGCAAGTTTCATTGAACAGCTCCGATGCATGACCAATAGCAACTTTTTCGGGGTGTTTCTTTTCCACGAAGTGTGACACCCTCTCCCACATTCCTAAGATCTCCTT
This sequence comes from Lasiurus borealis, assembly GCA_004026805.1. Classification (NCBI taxonomy): domain Eukaryota; kingdom Metazoa; phylum Chordata; class Mammalia; order Chiroptera; family Vespertilionidae; genus Lasiurus; species Lasiurus borealis. Next base: position 38,254 of record PVJN01000637.1, on the reverse strand, counting down.
TATCTCACTTGTAGAGATCTCCTCCACCTCTGGCTCCTCCTCGAAACCAATTTCTTGGAGAACCTCCACATGTTGCTAAGACGACAACTCTTGTAACTCCTCTGTGGTGAGTTCCAGAGAGTGTTCCTCAAGGAACTCATTCACGTCTCTCTCATCCACCTCCAGGCCCATGGATTTTCCCAGAGACACTATCTCCTCCTCCACTGGCACCTCGGGTTCGAATCCTTCTAAGGTCCTTTTGGCTATGGCCTCAGGCCACAGCTTCTTCCATGCAGAGGTCAAAGTCCTCGTTGTAACACCAGCCAGGCCTGATCAATAATTCTGAGGCATATCACGATGTTAAAGTGGTTCTTCCAGAACTCTCGAAGGGTGAGGTTTGTGTTCTCCGTCACCTCAAAGCAGCGCAAGAACAGGTGCTTTTTTAAATTAGAAATCAACTCCTGATCCATGGGCTGCAGGATAGGAGTGGTGTTAGGAGGTAGGTAGACAACCTTTATAAACTTGAATTCATCGAGGAGTTCATCTTCGAGGTTGGGTGGGTGAGCAGGAGCATTGTCGAGGATGAGGTGGGCTTGCATGATTAGGTTGTTTTTCTGTAGATATTTCTTAATAGAAGGACCAACCAGGTTTACCCACTCCACAAAGAACTGCCTGGTAACCCATGCCTTCGGGTTTGCCCTCCATATAACCTGCAGTTTATCTTTTAAAATCTTATGTGACTTAAAGACTCTGGGGTTTTCCGAATGGTATAGGAGCAGAGGCTTGATCTTGCAGTCGCCACTCACATTGGTGAACAGTGCAAGAGTTAGCCTATCCTTCATGGGTTTGTGGCCTGGCATTGCCTTCTCCTCTGCCATTATAGAAGTCTTATTCGGCATCTTCTTCCAGAAAAGCCCTGTCTCGTCACAGTTGAAGACTTGCTGGGGGATATATCCTTTGGCTTCTGTCAGTTCGGAAAAAGTTTTGAGGTAATCCTCAGCTGCCTTCACATCCGAACTTGCTGCCTCACCATGCCTGACGATGGAGTGAATGCCGGACCTTTCCCTGAAGTTATCAAACCAGCCTCTACTGGCTTTAAATGAGTCTTTCAATGCTTCGTCTGTGGAAATGCGTGGGGTTTGCTCCAGCAAATTACCGTAAATCGCATGTGCCTTCTTGGATATGATGCCCTGTGTTAATGTATCTCCTTTAAGCTGCTTCTCCATTACCCACACCATCAGTAGATTCTCCATCTTTTCATGGAGAGAGCTACAGAGCTTAGAAATTATTGTAACGCCCTTAGCTGGCGTTATACCCTTTATCGACTCCTTCTGTTTAAGCACAGTGCATATCGTTGAAGTACTAAGCCCACATTGCCTCGCCAGGTCAGCCACTTGCACACCTTGCTCATATTTTTCTATGCTTTCACCCTTTAATTCAATAGACATCATCCTCTTCTGAGCACTGACCTTTCCACTCGCTTTCTTCAGACCCATGGTTATAAAAAGAAATGTGATAAAGTATGTAAATGCACAAAAGATGCTTTGACAACGAGGTAAACAAGCACACTGACTGAGGCGTGGGGAAACTATGAGATGCTGGAGTTGCGATAAACTGATGGGTAGTGTGCAGCCAGTCGATCCGCGTGATTATTTGTATCTCAAATGTTGTTCGTATTTCAAAGCAAAAAATCGCTCACTCAACGGGGCTCGTATCTCAAAAATCTCGTATGTTAGGGCACTTGTGTCTTGAGGTACCACTGTATTCAGATGAATAAGAAATATATTTGTAAATGGACACTTTTCTGACTAAAAAGACAAAAGCTAATGTTGTAGATGGAATGGTTGTGTCTCTCTCAAAAGTGTAATAAGGACTTTCATAAAAGAGTCCCAACAGAGCCCTGTAGCCCCTCCACCATGTGAAGACATAGGGAAATGTCTGCCTTTGCAGTCTAGAAGAGGGCTTACAGCAGCACCTGGACACACCCGTACCCTGACCTTGGACTTCTATCCTCCAGACTGAGAGGCTATAGTATGTCCTTTTAGACAACCTCAGCATCTGGTATGGGCAGTTTGACCTCCCAGTCAGGCAGTGATACCTTTTAAGATTGGGTGGTGGGAAACACTTTAACACACTATCCCTATGCTGATCTCTTTTGATTTAGAGCATAAAATGAGATGATATTAATGTTATATGAATGCTAATACCACTTGAGAAGACAGATTCAAAGTAAAAGAAGGTAGTGTTTACCTTCTACTTCCCTGCACCCTTTTCAATATACAGATGAGCTGTTAGAATCGCATACCTGACACCTGCTTAAAAGGGGGAAAAAAGGGAAAGGTTATTCTCAAAATTAGGTCAGGCCTCTGTTGTTCTCTAAGAAAAATTTTTCCCAGGAGAATGCATCCTCCCTTGTATTTACTTGATTTGTTTGAATATTAGACATTTCTTATTCAGCTTAAATGTAAGAATAATTCACATTTTCTCCCCTCCTGGTTGTGGCATAGATAGCCGATTGGCTTATTAACTGCATTATTGACTTCATGCCAATTCCTCTTTTGTATATTTTCTAGCAGATGCTAGAGGCTGGACAGTTAACAATTGCCTTCCTCAAATAACCTTTCAACCCAGTTTCTGCACATTCCTGAGTTGTTCCAAGTAGAAGCACTCATGAAGTAGAAATGAAGCTGTAGTGGTGGCTCTATTGATTCTAATATAAGATTCTGTTGGGGTGTTTCTGTGTGTCTGTGTTCATGGTCATTATAACACGTATTTCACTGAAGAAGTGAATGTCAAGAAGTACCGCAGCTCTGGCCAGTGTGCCTCGGTTTTTTTGAGTGTTATCCCATGCACTGAAAGGTCAAGTCCCAGAGAGGGCCACATGACCAAATTATAGTTCATCCCCTTGTCAGGGTGCATTCAGTAGACAATCCATCAATGTTTCTCTCACACATGGGTATTCCTTTCTCTTGCTCTCTTTCTCCCTCTCTCTCTCTTTCTCTCTTTCCAATCAATAATTTTCTTTTTTTTTTAAATAATAAGTTTAGCAGAGAGAATCTGCTTTTGTTGCTATGGGATCACAGCTGAGATAATGTATTAGAACAAGTCACTTCCATAAAACCGAGCTCTCCTTCCTTACAATGGTAGCTGTTGCATTCTCGGGGGAGAGTTGTGAATGCCACAGAAGTATTTCTAAAGATTGGCCTACAGCTTACTTCTGCAACATATCTAATGTCCTAGACATCTACTTCCACAAATTACATCTTAAACATTAGGAGAAAGGAGATGAGACAGATTCCAAGGTGCTGAACAGAGCATGCAATGGCAACCAACCACACTCTAATCCCATACTGCTTAACAGGCTTGCAAATGTTAATATAAAGAAGTAAATTGACATAACAAAGTAAAGTTTACACAACTTTGTGTAGTTTAAGTGATTGTTACTGCTATAGTAGTATTTATCACACTTCCTTTACACAATATTTAAATTATGTAATTTTCTTATTCAGTGTAATTTTAAACTTCTTGAGGGTATAAGTTTTTTCTCATTCATCATTTCTTTTCCCCAAAACTAAAATTGCAACTAAGGTTTAGGAGTTACTTAATAACTACATATTGGATAAATTTAATAAATGGTGTGTAAACTCAAGCAAGGATTTCAGGCAAGTTTGAGATGTTTTCTTCAAATTTACACACACAGAAATGTTGGAGTACAATTACTTATGTTTTTTAATATCCTTGCTTGAGAAACAGTGGTGTTTCTGTCTCTGTGTCTCTCCTCCTTCCTTCTACTCTCTCTAAAAAAATCAATGGGAAAAATAACCTCAGGTGAGGATTAACAAAAAAAAGGGGGAAGGGGAGAAAGAAAATAATAATTGAGTCACATTCTTTGTAAGCTGATGGGAAAAATAAGCATGTGATGTACGCTGCTTAACCCAATTAGGTCAGCTTTCATTTTTCTCATAGAACCAGAGCAGGCCTCAACATGTCCATGTGCTTAAAATATCTCATTAGGACAGCTTTGAGCTAAGAACTTTGTATGATCAACAGTGTGGAATTAAATGTTAAGGGAAATTTCCTATCCAAAGTCCCAATCCTGTATCATGTAGGTGCTATTATGAATTCTCATCAATTTTAGAAAATAATCCTTTTGTTAAAACATAAATAACCTAAAGAAAAAAATGTTACTTGATAGATACTTTTATTTGAGTTGCAAAATTAGTAATTGCATTAGATTATTTTCTACTATCAGGATTTTTTTTTTTTTTTAGAAAAAGCATCCTTCAAAGAGAAATATATTCTATCTAATAAAGAAGGAATATGCTAATTGATCATCACTCTGTTACAAAGATGGCTGCACCCACAGGTGAGGCCAAGTTCCCATAAGGAGCCTTAAGGAGCATTCAGCAGGAACCTGAGGCAATGCCCTACCCTTACCCCTTGAGGCTTGACAGGGGACCTTAGGCTATGCCCCTCACCTATCAGGGCTTGACAGGGGAAATCAAGGTGCACCTCCTGTCCTGGTGCTGGGCTAGGGGACTTCAGGCTGCTCCCCAGGCCCCAGCACCAGGCTGGGGGATCTCAGGCCATGCCCCCCACCAGGTGGGGCTTGACAGGGGACTTCAGGCCACACTCTCCACCCTGGCACCAAGTCAGGGACCTCAGATAGTATCCCCTGCCTGGCAAAGCTTGGCAGGGAACCTCAGGCCATGCCCTCCACCCATTGGGGCCTGATGGGGGACTTAAGGCTGTGCCCTCTTCCCAGTACAGGGCCGGAGGATGTGAGGCTGTGCCTCCCTGCCTTGTGGGTCTTAATGGGAGACCTCAGGCCATGTCCCCCACCTGGCAGGGCTTGATGGAGGACCTCAGGCCATGCCCCGATCCTGATACTGGGCCAAGGGACCTGAGGCTATGCCTCCTGCCTGGCAGGGCTTGACAAGGTGGGACAGGCCAGGTCTGGATCTGGCCTAATGGGCGGGAGGGGGGGAGGACAGCTGGGTCTGGGTCTCACACAATTTTGAGGCACATGTGGGTGGGTGAGGACTTGACTCTGGGTCTTGTGGTAAGCCCTAGACTCTTATAGGAGGAAGGTTTTCATATACATTTTACTAATGTTCTTTCATCTCTGACACTTCTATTATAAAGGGCAAATAGCAATATTAAATTATTTCCTCTAATTAATCCCCTTTTAATGTGCACAGATTTTGTGCACAGGGTCACTAATATGTATGTATTTCTAGACACAATTTATTTTACCACTAATAATCTGAGAATGCAGACTTGTTTTTTAAAGTATTTTGTATATAATTTGTGAGTACCTATGATTGATAGCTAGCTGCTAGATATCCTATATAATAAAAGCCTAGGTGGCATCACACCCTCATGTGATACACTCACTTGATATTATCATAAGATGGCTGCCACAAGATAGATGCCAAAAGATGGACACTCTCACATTGTCACAAAATGGCTAGCCTCATGTTGTCACAAGATGGCTGCCCAAGATGGCTATCACAAGATGGTTACCACAAGATGGCCCACAGGGGAGGCAGTTGGGGGTAACCATGCCTGCAGGGGAGGGAAGTTTGTGGGCACCAGGTCTGCAGAGAAGGGCTGTTAGGGATGACTGGGCTGGCAGGGGAGGGCAGTTGAGGACAATCAAGCCAGCAAGGAAGGGCAGTTGGGGGCAATCAGGCCTTCAGGGGAAGACAGTTTGGGATAATCAGACTGGCAGGGGAGCAGTTAGGCATCAATCAGTTTGGCATGGAAGTGGTTAGTAAGCAGTCAAGCTATCAGGGAGAAGAGGTTAGGGGCAATCAGGCAGGCAGGTAGGTGAGCAGTTAAGAGCCAGCAGTCCTGGATTGTGAGAGGGATGTCCAACTGCCAGGTTAGCCCGGAACCTATAGGAATAGGACCTAAACTGGTGGTCAGACATCCCCTTAGAGGTCCCAGATTGGAAAGGATGCAGGCTGGGCTGCAGGAAAATACGCCTCCCATGCATGAATTTTGTGCACTGGGCCTCTAGTGTATTATGTATTATATGATTGAATCCTTCAATCCTAAAAGAAAGACATTGCTAAATATGTTAAAGATGAAGGAATTGAAGTTTATTTTATTTGAAAAATTCAAGTTCCCAGTAATTACTGGAGAGAGACTTTAGACTAGTTAATCAATCTAGCTCTTAAACTTTTGTTTCTAACTACTCTATTAGTTTTTATCACTTTACTTAATGGAACTCTCACAGTTACTCTGTGGAATGAATATCACAATCTTTTAAAAAATGAAATAACTGAGACAACATTAAAAGCAACTTGCCCGCTGAGACCGGTTTGGCTCAGTGGATAGACCGTCGGCCTGCAGACTGAAAGGTCCCAGGTTCAATTCCAGTTGGAGGCATGTACCTTGGTTGTGGGCACATCTCCAGTGTGCGGCATGCAGGAAGCGGCTGATCGATGTCTCTCTCTCACCGATGTTTCTGACTTTCTATCCCTCTCCCTTCCTCTCTGTAAAAAATCAATAAAATATGTTTAAAAAAAAGCAACTTGCCAAACTCATGTGCCTAATTATGATTGGTCCTACTGGGACTAATTTTGAATGTCAAACCCAGTAAAATCCCACTGCTTTTTTATCCACATCAGACCTGTTCTTTGACACTTTGACCTGGGGAAGGGAGTGTTCCTCAAGTGTTTCATTGTATATCTGAGAGACCCATAAGGACATATCAACATCATCATTACCTTTGGACTGCTAACCTGGGTCAAGAATTTTGCTAGCACTAAGGAAAAGAAAATATTTCAAAAGGTAATCATTCTTGGTTCTTGTCATATGATTCTGCTAGTTTTTTTTTACAACCTAAAAGAAAACTAGATATATTGGATTTGCATTATTGCCTCTCAAATTATGCAAGCACAAGAACTAATTTCAGAGGAGCAAGGTCAAGTTTGTTACTTGAGACAAATGCCTAATGGCGATAACATCGGTGGCCCACACAATCCAACTCAGATCTGGTAGGATGGGGAGCTCAGATCTGGATATATCTTACCACATATCCAACACTACAGAGGGAGGAAAATGTGAGGACTTGAAAGATTTTGCTAAAGCATTAAATCTTGATGCTGGAGATGACAATCAATCTGACCTGAAGGCTACATAATGAGAAAAAAACATTATATCCTGACTTGCAAGCAGGACAAAGGAGTTATTTATTTGTTGTGGACAGCAAAATCATCCTTCAGATTAATAGCTTCACTGCAGGTGTCAAATGCTCTCATGTCTAACGAGGCCAGTGCAGGTAAGTAAATGCAAGAAGAAATTGTTCTTAAGAAGAAATACAATTTGATCACCATGTCTATAATAATAGTTTACCCTAATAATAATTATAATTAACCCGTTTCCTGAAAAATGCATACTTCTCTGACTTTCATTGTTTGGAGTTTGAGTATTATTTAAGTATCCCTTAATTTTATTACATAAAATACAATAGTGCAAGGGCAATGATAAATACCAACTGAGATTAATTTTTGTTATGGGAAGAAGAAAGAGATGAGGACTGTGTGCACACTTCTTCAAAACCAATTCTGAGAACCCGCCATATTTTGCCATATAGGAATATGGAATCTGTCAGCCAGATATTACTTTTCCAAAGAAACAGATGATATCCTGGTATTGTAAAATCTATTCATTTCCACTTGGCAACAAAATGGTATTAAACAAATTCCATATGGATGAATTTATGCAGATCATGACAAATGCTTCACTCTGCATCTGTCCCAGAAATCCCCATTTTTCAGCTTCCACTGCAATGCACAAGATAATAGCGATCCCAGGGTATTCACAAATTTTAGTTGAAATCTGGGAGAAAAGGTCAAGTATTGATGAGTATGTATTAAATCATAGTTGGCCCAAGAATGTAGCCATTCATTAACTAACTAGTGAACCACAACCTGCATTTAACTCACAGCCCCCCTTCCTGTATTCACTTCTTTTGACCTGCATAAACTTCTAAAAAAAAGAGAAAAGAGAAAGATTGAATGGATTGTAGAGAACAAGTATTTCCAGAATCACTCTAATGTTAGTAATTAATATTCCCTATAATTCAGAATTCCCTATCTAAACTATTCTCAGCCGACAGTTGCCTCAAATATTCACTCTGGTTATTTCAAAAGCTATTTCAAATTTTAAGCTTAAAAGTCATAGTAGTTTTTTTTTTCTGTTTTGAACTAATTCTTATTAAAAACCAAGGAATAAACCAGAAAGGGAAACTATTTACATGTTATAAAATAATTATTTTTTTTCCAAGAAACAATAGTGAGATGTCAGGTTTTTGTTGTTGTTGTTTGTTTCAATCAGGAACACAAAGCAAGGAGAAGAGTTGTAAGGGTTATCATAAATTTGACAAGAATAAAATTGTAAACAATAAGATGATTTGAACTTATTTGTATTTTAGAATGTATTTTGCTATGAGTGCTACAGGAATCCTTCTCATTTCTATCATCTTTATGTAATGTCTGCTGCGTAAACTAATATCACACTGTTCATTGGCTACATTCCTCAGAATTCCTTTCAACCAATTACAGAACTCAGATGAAGAAAATGGTGGTTCCTAGCAATTCTGCCCTATTCCATTGAGAGTATGCCCCTCAGTATGGACTACATGGGAAGAGGTGCTAACTTCTAAACTGTCCCCATTGTCTGTGTATAATAAACATCTTTTTTCAAAGCTAAATACCCAGTCTGTTCCATCAATTTATGTATTCATATTCACTAAGGATGGGAAGATGCCTTACCTATTCTTGAAGGGGTGGTTCTGGAGTTACAAGTTGGATGTTATCAACTAAGAGGCAAAAAAGGTTCTGAGCCAAGGTAGCATTGTGAGAGCCATCAGCTTTATCAATATTCAGACTAAGATCCTCTTACCACTGACAGATGGAGTGTTATCACATTTCATCCTATGCTTAGAGAATGTCTAATATTATAGTTCCAAATACAAATTCATGAACACAAAACTATTTGTTTAAAATATTCAGCCCAAGTCCTCACACCAGTTTTACCTCTTTCCATTCTCTTGCATTACTTGTGCAAAGGAAAAATAATTTAGTGTAGTTTTGTTTATCAACTCTCTCCCCTTTTGCCCAGATTTCTTTCTCAAGTTAAAGCATGCTAGTTTATTTAATATTTCACTTAAACTGAATTAGATCACTCCACCTCTTTCTCCAAGATTATAAGTCCTTCATTAATGTTTGCCTCCATCCATATTTACAATAGCAACAGCAGATAGGCCACCAGTTTAAGCCTTTTATTAAAAATAAAAAAATGGAATAAAAGCTTATCAAATAAGCCTATTGTGTGACTTTTAAAAATTATGTTGGAAGCATCAGCTGTTAATAGAAACCGAATATTGCCCTAACTGGTTTGGCTCGGTGGATAGAGCATTCATTGGCCTGCAGACTGAAGGTTCCAGGGTCAATTCTGGTCAAAGGCATGTACCTTGATTGTGGGCACACCCTCAGTAGGAGGTATGCAGGAGGCAGCTGATCAATGTTTCTCTCTCATTAATGTTTCTAACTCTCTATCCCTCCCTCTTGTTCTCTGTAAAAAAAATCAATAAAATACATTTTAAAAAATAGAAACCAAATATTATCATATTTGATATGTAAAATTAAATACAGTATCAAATCTTGCATCTATTGTCAAAGAAAATTATTATTTAACTAGAGGCCTGGTGCATGAAATTCATGCAAAGGCGTGGGGGGGGGGGTAGTGTGGTTCTCAGCCCAATTTGCATTCTCTCCAATCTGGGGCCCCTTGTGTGATTGGGCCTAAACTGGCAGTCAGACATCCCTCTAACAATCTAAGACTGCTGGCTCCCAACTGCTCACCTACCTGCCTGCCTGATTTCCCCTAACCATTTCTGCCTGCCAGCCTGATCACCACCTAATCACTCCTCTGCCAGCCCAACGACACCTAATTGCTGGCCCAACTTACCCTCCCCTGCTGGCTTGGTCACCCTAACTGCCCTCCCCTGCTTGCCTGGGTCCCCCCTATTGCCCTCCCCTGCTGGCTTGGGTCCCCCAACTGCCCTTCCCTGCTGACCTGTTCCCCCACAACTGCCCTCTCCTGCTTGCCTGATTGCCCACAACTGCCCTCCCCTGCCAGCCACCTTGTGGTGGCCATCTTTGACCACATGAGGGCAGCCATCTTATGTATTGGAGTGAGTGTCAGTTTGCATATTACTCTTTTATTAGATAGGATATGCTAACAAACTACATTTAAAACAATTTTAGGTATGACTTTTTTTCTCCAAAAGTAGTGCTACTTAACTAATGGCCAGAGTGCTATTAAACAAATATCTAAATAAAATTTTATACATGGCATATTTTCACCAAACATATATACTATACTGGTAAAGTCTCTGAAAGATATTTTTAATTAAAATATCAGCATTAATTCCATGTATATGGTTTGAATTTGAATATAAATGATTGATTTTAATGTCATTTAAGATTAAGTCAAGGAATCAGAAGTTAAGGGTTTTAAAGCAATAAAGTAGAAAATCGGGCCTATGTTGGGAGAAGGAGTGAAGGTCAAAGAAGGTGTCCCTAAGGGCTTCACCTGTGATGCCAGAAGGGCTGAACTTAAGAGCTTGAATTTAGTTTGCTGAAGTTGCTCAAGAATTTCTGAGAAGACATAAACAACTACCAACTATCCCTATAATCTGTAGCTTCATCATAGCTTGCCCCTGAAGCCAACGTGAAGCATTAACATCTGGGAAATTTCCACCAACTCTCAGGCTGCTCCATCTCTATATCTAGAAGCTGCATTGAGCCTGAGGAATGGTGACCTCTTTTCCCTTTCTGCCATCGACTCCCACCAAACTTCAATTTAGATGATTTTTAGAGTCACATTGACTTCTTACTAGCAGAGTCTAACCTGGACCTCACAGGAACAGTAAATATGAGACCACAATCTCCTCTACTTCCATGTTTTTCCCCATTGCAGCCATCGGAACATATTCCCAGGAGCTTCTGGGGACAACATAGAAAGACAGTGTTAATTCTATGTATGTATGTATGGTTTTGCATGCTGTACACTAGAACAATGTTGATACAAATACATTTTAAGTCAAACTTAGATACTTAAACCTGTTTCATGCTTGAGTTCAAACATTTGAAAAAAACAAAATTATACACAATTTTACAATGATACACATATTCTTATTTGTTGTGCTATTTTTCATTTCTCCCCCCTACCCACTTCAATTGAAATGTGTTAGGCTTCAGTGTGCTTCTGTTGCAGGTGGAGATAGGGTTCTTTCATGGATCTCAAGGGAAGCATTCCAGAGACCCAGGTATGGGTGGTTGTGAGTGACATGATGGGATTTATTTGGGTAGAAATAGAAGGCTGCCCCTGGTTCCCAATGTCTCATTTCCATCTGTCCTGCTGTGAAAGTTCAGCCTTGTCTTCATTAAGCCCAGAAATAGAGCCAATGTCCAGAGATTTTTGTGCTATTTTGTTTAGTCCACGTCTGTTCCCATTTGGCTAAGCTAGCCTGTTCTGAGCTGCACTCTCCCTGGATCAGGGTGACACTTGGAGTCTATCAGGCTTCTTGACCCCACACCATGGCTAGGGTCACATGACTGCTATGGAGAGAGACATGAGAGCAAACAGAGCAAACATGAAAGAGAGAGGGGTGGGGGGCTGGGAAGAGGCTTGGATTAAATTATCTTGGGCTTGGGAAGGATCAGGAGCCCTTTAAAACTAACCAATCAATGTCCCCAGCTTTCCTAGGTTTGTGCTAGGTCCTCCCATAACCAATCAATTTCCTAGATCTTTTGGGGTTCTGTGTCCCTTATTCAATCTGATCCTTTTCTCAGGCTAGACATGCAGGACTTTATGGTTGCCATCTAAGTTTCTACTATACATGACTCATTCTAGAAGCATCTCCCCCTGCTGCCACTTTGATTCTTACTGGTCATGCTTCATTTCCCCTTCTCTTTCTCCTTATAAGAGGAAATGGTACCTTTGGGCCAGGGAAGTTCCCTGGGGATGTTGGAAAGCTGATCCTTTCTCCCTACATAGGGAAGGGAAGGATGTGGATCCTCTTGTATCAGCAATGCTGTGATTCCCTGGGGAGTGTGTGAAGCTGTAGCTCCCTAGTGAAGGAAGACTATGCACCCCAGTTGATTATACTTAATAATTTTGATTCCTTTTGCTTTCTTTCTTTATTAATATCTAGCTATCAGGAGATATGCTTCTTCCAAAGGAAGTAGTGATGCCCAGGGGATTGGAAGACTTTCTAGATTCCAATATAATAAGCCTGTTTTATTTTATATCGTAACTGGTGAAGAAAACAAGAAAAATGGGTCAGAGACCATGCAGATCACTCACCTGTGTTTCCATAGACTATTTGAAACTACTTCAAAAGCTATGAAAAAGTTAGTTGAAATAGAAATACAAGCAACCTGAGTGAGAAATTGTCTTGCTCTTAAATCTTTTAGAGATGTTCTCTCAAATAATAGTCATATAAAGTGCCCACAGTCAGATATTAGTTCAGGTTTGAATTCTTGTGAGACTGATAAAAAATTCCTGCCGCTCCACAAAATTATAACTGCCAAGCTAGTGCATCATGGAACTGGCAGGGAATGCAATAAATGGGGGACAGAATAGCACAGAGGGATTACTAATGGCCAGGATACTGAGCTTCTTAGCTGAATTCAGTCCAGCTTGGTAGTGGTTAACTATCATCAACATCAAAATTCCTGTGTCAGGGTTCTGTGCTTCATGAGTTATGGCTTTCCAACTCTTCCTCGAGGGAGGCATAGTAAAGGCAGTACAGCACTGATGGCCTCTGTGGCCTTTCTAAGGCTAAGCTCAAACATTTGAAGACACTACCCTTTATTTCCTGTGTTAATCTATGTGGTCCAGTGAACAATTTCTGTTCAGCAAAAATAAGGACATACTATCAATGACTCATGCACATAAAGACTGCTTCCAGCACAGCACCCCCAACTGTGGGAAAGGGGATTCCATTATGCTTTGGTAGAGCAAAGCTTTAGAAAAGGCACTTCCAAGTTAAGAAACTGAGTCTTTTAACCCTTCCACTGAAGAATGCTGTCCAGATTTGACTGTTGTACACATTACCTTTTGGAAATCTCTAATTCAAGCAAAAGAAAGAAAAGAATAAAAGAAAAGTAAACATAATGCCCTTTATAGACAGTATACTTCCCCTAAATACTAGAAGAGTAAATAGTGGCAAAAAGCTTTCTTTTCACTAATAACATGTAACTTAAGCAGGTTTATAAACTTTCTATATGATGAAAACTCACCTCAATAATATTAACATTGAGCCTATCAATGTTACTCAGTGGTTGAGCATTAACCTATGAACCAGGAGGTCACAGTTCAATTCCTGGACAGGATACATGCCTGGGTTGCAGGCTTGATCCCCAGTGGGGACTGTGCAGAAGGCAGCCAATCCATGATTCTCTCTTTCTTCATTGATGTTTCTCTCTCTCTTCAACAAAAAAATATATTTTTAAAAATAATATTAAATTTAGGAAAACATTACAAATATTTATGAGAGCATTGAGCAAGATTTATATCTATCTTTTGGATGGAGCAATATTCTATATCAGATACTGGTGATTTTGTCTTAACATTTCATATGTAAAATGAAACGAAGAACCAATTAATAATTAACCTACCAACATGCTAAAGTAGGACCAGATAGAAAAAAAAAATCATATTTTAACTTAACTTAGGCCCTATAAGATCAGATAAGCAATATGATCAACTACCTAATAGTTATCAAAAAAAAATTCATTAGGTTTACTTTTTACCTTTTGCCTGTGAGACACTGAAACTAGCCTTTGACACAGATTCTATAGAGGGATGTTCAAGAATTTGGGTAACTAGAGATAAAATAAATTTCAACACATCTAAAGATTTCAGTGTTTTGCTATATGTGTGGAAAGTTAGCTTCCATGAAAGTTCTGAATGTTTAAGAAAACATTTGTCTTATTAAATTAAAATGCTGACCTTTCATAAGTTTTTAAAATAAATGTAAAAGTGTGACTCAATTTTTTTTTTTTTGATATTTTACTGCTGTTAGTTTTTAAAACTCAACCTTTCCTCTTTCCCTATACCCCACATCTAGACAAGCCAACAAGAAGACCTAGTGGCACTTGCTGATTTGGCTTAGTGGGTAGAGCATCAATCAGTCTGTGGGCTGAAGGGTCACAGGTTTGATTCCGGTCAAGGATATATACCCAGGTTGTGAGCTTGATCCCCAGTAAGAGGTGTGCAGGAGGCAGCCGATGAATGATTCTCTCTCATCATTGATGTTTCTCTCTCCCTCTCCCTTCCCCTCTGAAATCAATCTATCTATCTATCTATCTATCTATCTATCTATCTATCTATCTATCTATCTGTCTGTCTGTCTCTCTGTCTATCTGTCTGTCTATCTGTCTATCTATCTATCTGTCTATCTATCTATCTATCTATCTATCTATCATTTAATTTTTTTAAAGGTCTAATGTTCTCTCCCTTGGAGCCAAAGGGAGAATTTATCCATGCCAACCCCTGCCTATGTCACTTAATCACAGTTAAAAATGGCTGATGCTGTCTGAATAGTAGCCAAATTGAGTGTTGTAATGAGAAGGAGCCCAGGTTGTAACAACACCAGCTGGAAATTGTGCCATTCTCAGTTTCCTATATCAGATATGTGTGCAGAGTTTGGGAGAGACACTCTTGATATATAGTTTCCATTCTTGCTGGGAAAAAAATGACCTTTTTAAAGTTATTGGTCATTATATCATTTTATTCTTTCTTTCAACATATGTGTATTATTGTGCATTAATTCTTTGCCAAGTATGTGTAATTTTTTCACCTAGCCATAGTGAAAAATTTTAAATAGTGATAAACACTAAGAAGAATTTAAAACAAAGTGATAAAATATAAATTTATAGAGCATTTTGATATTAATTTGGTATTATAAATAGAAAATATGTTTTAACCAAATCTTGAAAGATGAGAAGAACCCAGCAATATAAAGATTGGGGGCCAGTGACTCCCAGGAGAAAGAATACAGACAGAATGACCTGAACACCCAAACAAAATTAATTATTGGAGAAGAGCAAAATGTAATATAAGAGATCTGGGTAAAGCATAACCATAAAGAAGTAGTTGGATTTCAAATTAGGTAAGGCTTTGAAAGTTATAGTTACATGTTTGGATATTATTCTAAGTATAAATAAGAGGAAGTGGTTAGTAAACTATACAGGGACTAGCAAAATTAGGTTTTCAGTTGTAAGTACATGAAAAATTCATTCTAGTATTATTATTTATTAATTATTTTCAACAGGAATAACTGTAAGCCAACTTTTGCCTACCCCTGTATTGTAAGTGAGAAATAAAGTGGCTCGAATTAGAATGCTAAGAGCTTAATTTAAAACTGTAGATCCATACAGGGTGTATTAACCTGTTTATGGATTGCTTGTACTTATATAGTATGTGGTATGAGAGTATGGTAAGTATTACTGAAGGCTGGGTAAGAGACATAGAAATATTAAAAATAATTTTGCCTTAATGGATAGATGATTGGCTAGTCAGATTTAGAGAGGAAATTCAAGAATTCTGTCTTCCATACCTTTAACTGAAACTCTAATTGAAGCCTTTTAGAGATACTGATGTAGAGCTCAGAGAAGGATAAAGCCATAGATTTGAAGTCAACTGTATGTAAATGTGATTTAAATTAATGAAACATAATTGTTTTATCTGAAAGATATGTATATAGAGGAGGCAGCTCTAAATTAAGCCTAACAAGATTTAAATTCTTAGTTATCAACTGAAAAGATAATAATTTTTAGTGAAATAGAAAACATTTAATGACAGAATCAGAGAATGGGCAGCCACTGAATAAGGAGAAACACCCTGAAATTAGGGAGATAGAACACAACTGATCTTATCAGGGTAATGATACACAATAAGGAAGTGGAAAAAGTAATCAGTATCTCTCTTAAGATATTTTCCTGTGAAGGATAGTGGAGGGTTATAGCAGTAGCTGGAGATGAGATCAGAAGAGAGGATTTTTGTCTGTGTTTATTTTTATCTTTTTAATGGGATACACTAAAGCACTTCTGTTTGATGATGGAGTGATCTAGGAGAAAGGGAGAAGTTGAGAGCAGAAAAAATGTGTCTGCAGAAATAAGTTATTTAGAATGTGAAAAGGACAAAGTGGCCTTTATATAAACAGATGAAATCACTCTATTTTAACATGAAAATTAAAGAGATTTTATAACAAATGATTAGGCAATTAGGATTGCAATTTCATTTTAGAATGAAGAATTATAATATATTTTTAAAAGCTTCTTTTTTTTTTATTTTTAGTGATGTCAATTTTCACACACAGTGGAAGGATGAATTATCCAAAAAAGGAATTATTTTATTTCATTTTTGTATTTTCCCTCAAGGATCACTGGTTTGGAATATAATCCTTTATCTGTGAAATGATGGGATTAGCAAAAAAAGGCCAAAATGTCCCTTTTGTCTCTTCAAATTTTTTAGAAGACAGTTATAACCAAAACGTATTTCCTGAAATTGCTTATAACCATTGTCCTTTCATTGTGGAATTTTGACTTCAGGGTCCTCATACAATTCATTTTCCTAAATTTAATATTTAGGAACTTAAAAGTTACTATTACACAAGAATAAATTCAAAATGGACAAAAGACTTAAATGTAAATTGTAAAACCATGAAAAATATAAAAGAAAACATAGGCAGCAAAATATAATGCATCTTATATAGGATTTTCATTGATACAATACCTAGGGGGGAAAAAGAAAGAAACAAAATAAAAAAATGAATAAATGAACTACATCAAAATAAAAAGATTCTGCACAGCAAAAGAAACTAGCGTCAAAATGAAAACTCCCACCCTAGCTAGTATGGCTCAGTACATAGAGCATCAGCCTGTGGACTGAAGAATCCCAGATTTGATTCTGATCAAGGGCACATGTCTGGGTTGCACGCTTGATCCCTAGTAGGATGCGTGCAGGAGGTAGTCTATCAATGATTCTCTCTCATCATTGATGTTTCTCTCTCCTTTCCTCCTGAAATCAATAAAAAAATATATTAAAAAATAAAAACTTTACATTGTATCAGAGAATAATACATTTAATAAAATGTTAATTTCAAAAATATATAAATTACTCATACAAAAGAACGACATAAATAAACACTTCTCCAAAAATGACATACAAATGACCAAGAGATATATGAAAAAATGCTCATTACTAATCACCCAAATGATGCAAATTAAAACAACAATGAGACACCACTTCACATGTGCTAGAATAACTATCATCAATAAATCAACAAACAACAAGTGCCGGGGATGATGTGGTGAGAAGGGAACCCTTGTACACTGCTGGTGGGAATACAGACTGGTGCAGTCACTATGGAAAACAGTGTAGAGTTTCCTCAAAATAATTAAATATGGAACTGCCATTTGACCAGGGATCCCACTTCTAGGAATATGTCCTAAGAAACCCAGAACATCAATAAAAAAAAAAGTGTATGCAACCCTATATTCATAGCAGCATAATTACAATAGCTAAGATCTGGAACTGACCCAAGTGCCCATCAGTAGACCAGTGGATAAAAGAGCTGTTACAAATTTATACCATGGAATACTGGTGCAGAAAAGAAGGATCTCTTACCCTTTGAGACAACATGGAGGAACCTAGAGGGTATTATGCTAAGCAAAATTAGACACTCTAAGAAAAACAAATATCACATAATCTTACTCATATGTGGAATCTAATAATCAAACTGACAAAAAAAAAAAATAGATCCAGAGATATAGAAGCATGGAATAGACTGAGTATTCCTAGAGGAAGGGTGGTAGGAATAGATTAATCAAAGAAAGTATATGCATATATCTTTATAACCCATGATACAGATAATAAATACTGCAGTGAAAGGCTGGGGAGGGGTGGAAAGAAGAATGTTAATGAGAGAGGAATAAAGGGGGCATTTGAAATACTTTCAACAATAAAGATGAATCCTAGCTAATAAAAGAGTAATATGCAAATTGACTGTATCTCTGCTACACCCACCAGCCATGCCTACCAGCCAATCAGAGCGAGTATGCAAATCAACCCAACCAAGATGGTTACAGCCATAGAGAGAGCAGGAGAGAGGCTTGGGTTGCCGCTGGTTGTGGAGGAAGCCAAGCTTTCCACACACCCTGGCAGGCCCATGCCTCTGCTTAAGGCAACAAAGTTTCAATGGCCCAGCAAGCAGAAGGCTTGGCTCCACTCCAGGCTACAAAATTTCAATTGTAGAAGATAAATAAATCCCAGATACCACCACCTCCGCTGGGGTCGCTGGTTGGTGTGGCCAACCTATCAACAACCACAGGCCCCTTGCCCAGTCCACCCCACCCTCCAAGGGAACACCCACCCTGATCCAGGACACCCTTCAGGGAAAACCAGCTGGCCCCCACCCATGGACCAGGCCTCTATCTTATCTAATAAAGGAGTAAAATGCAGATTAACCAACATTTCAACACACAAGATGGCTGCCTCCATGTGGACAAAGATCCTGCCCCCATGTGGACACAAGATGGTCACCACAAGATGGCCTGTAAGGAGGGCAGTTAGAGGTGACCAGGCCCACAGGGTAGGGCAGTTAGGGGCAAATAGGGGAGCAGTTAGGCATCAATCAACCTAGCAGAGGAATGGTTAGGGAGTAATCAGGCTGGTAGACAGAAGCAGTTAGGGGCAATCAGGAAGGCAGGAAGGTGAGCAGTTGGGATCCAGTAGTCCTGGATTGTGAGAGGAATGCCCGACTGCCCATATCAGCCGATCCTACCTGGATCGGGCCTAAACGGGTAGTTGGACATCTTTCAAGGGATCCCAGATTGGAGAGAGAGCAGTCTGGGATGAAAGACACCCCCGCCCCCATGTACAAATTTTGTGCAGTGGGCCTCTAATTCTAAAATAAGCTATTGTTCCACAATCAGCCAAATAAAACATTTAAAATTAACTCATGGTATTTGTTAACTACAAACAATATTTATACTCTTTACATGTGTTCAAAATGAAACCAGTTTGAGAACTTCAGATATAATTTCATCCCAGAGGAATTCCATTTGTTTTTCTAAACCTTAGTATATAACAAATATTGTTAAGTGTATTAATCCCAACTCAAAGGCACTAATCAACTAATATTAAAAAATTTTAATTATACTTGTCTTTCTATGACTGGTTTATTTCACATAGTGTAATTTTATCCAGGCCCATCATCTGTTGCAAAAGATATTTTTTTTTTTTTTATGAAAGAGTAGGTTACCACAGCATTTTTATCCACTCATCTAATGATAAGTACCATATGATTTCATTCACATGTGGACTACCAAGCAAAATAGAGACAAAATCATATTCAGAGAGCAGGCACACAGCTCTGGTGGATGTGGTAGAGGTAGGAGGTTGAGGGGTGTTGGAGGCATTAAGGAAAAATAAAGAAAAATAAAAAATACCTATGGACAATGGACACGGGCAACTGTGTGATGATTTCCGGGAGAGGGAAGGAGGTGGGTAGATGTAGAGAGTGCATAAAGGGGATCAGTGGTGATAGAAAAAATGAAATAAATAAAATATGATGCCTAACAAATTTAAAAATAAATAACTTGATTTTAAATTTTGGTCAGCAGTGTTTCTATTATGGTACTCTGAACAAAAGTTTAGGTGAGGGTTTGGCGAACTACTACCCAAAGACCAAATCCTGCCTGTTGCCTGTTTTATAAATAAGACATGCCCATTGAGTCAGATGCCTGTGATTACTTTCACAATACAGAAACAGAGTTCATATAGCTTTAAAAAACAAAAACAAATATCTAAGATATGTCCTGTGCAGAGCATTTGGATACTCTTGGTTTAGTTGCTTCTTTCTTTCTCTCCCTCTTTTCTGGCCCTTCTTCTCCCATTCCTTCTTCTAACCTGTAACACTGAGGAAAATATATGGCTTTGCTAAAGTTTCTTGCTGTGAATTGGAAGGAGATTGCATAGGTTGCTTGTTGGGAACAATTTTTAAAAATTACACAGTAGTATATACCAAATTTTGAAAAACCCTGTGTGGTGCTGCAATTCAGCTTATTTATTGCTACAGACCCGGTACACATGTTCATTCACCCGTGGGGTCCCTCTGTCTGGCCTGGGAGATTGGGCCAAAGCCAGCTTTCTGACATCCCCCAAGGTGTCCCAGTTTGCAAGAGGGCCCATGCCAGGCCGAGGGATCCCACCAGTGTATGATCAGGGCCAGGGAAGGATTCAGGAGGTTGGCCAGCCAGGGAAGGACCACAGGAGGGCTCCAGGGAATGTCCAGTCTGTCTCATTCAGTTCTGATCAGCTGGACCCCAGCAGCAAGCTAACCTACTGGTTGATTGCCTGCCCTATGGGGTTCAGTGCACATCAGTGCAAGCAGTTGAGTGGCCTTAGCATATTGTTAGCATATTATGCTTTGGTTTATTGAACAATGACCAGGTGACTGGACAATTTGCATATTAGGCTTTTATTATACAGTGGTACCTCGAGATACAAGTGCCCTAACATACAAGATTTTTGAGATATGAGCCCTCAAGTGAGCGATTTTTGCTTTGAAATACGAGCAACATTTGAGATAGGAGTAATAGCATGGATCGACCAGCTGCACACGACCCACCAGTTTACCGCGACTCAAGCATCTCATAGTTTCCCACGCCTCAAGGTTACGGAACAAATTAAACTCGTATCTCAAGGTACCACTGTATAGGACTAAAGGCTCTGTGCATGAAATTCATGTACTCGGCAGGGCAAGGTACCTCAGCCCAGATTGTGAGAGGGTGCAGGCCAGGCTAAGGGACCTCATTGGTGCATAATTGGGGCATAACATGGGGTGTTGGCTAGCTGGGAGGGATTGCAGGAGGGCTCCAGGGCATGTCCAGCCTTTATTGCTCAGTCCTGATTGACTAGACCCCAGCAGCAAGCTAACCTACTGGTCGGAGCATCTGCCTCCTGGTGGTCAGGGCACATCATAGGAATTGGTCAACCAGTCAACTGTCTACCTCCTAGTGGTCAGTGCACCTTAGCATATCATTAACATATTACATTTAGATTGGTTGAATGGCTGACTGGATAACCAGACACTTAAGCATATTAGGCTTTCATTTTAGAGCATATGATAAGCATTTGATATTTAACTACAAATTTAAAATTGTTTTTTCTTCTCAATCAACAAATATATATTTGTTACAAATTGGATCAGAATTGCTAAGGAAATATTCAAAAGATAATATCTCCATCTAAAGCTAAATAAGCTTATCTCATAGATTGATTAGAAGTCTTTGAACTTTGTCAATCACCCAAACTCCTACATACAATCATGACATCATTGTCTATTAAGTCTGTCTACACTGAATGCCTGCCACAGTATATTGACTTCCTGAACTCAGTCTTATTTTACATTTTAACCACTGTAAAGAATAGGTAAATTCATATCGCAAATATTAATTATTATGGTTGCAGGCAGAATTCAGTCAGTTTAAAGGTTGTTTTCACAACAAATCATGTATATTAGAAATAATTTGTGCTCTAAAGATAGATATTAATTTAAAAACCATGTCTGAGAAAAAACGTTAAAATGACATTACTCAATAAAAAAGAAATGCAATGAAAAATATTTAATATTTTGACCTTTTCCAGTTTTTAACTGTGTGGGCTATACACAAGAAGGATGAAGCAGTGGATTACAAATAGAAACATCAGAGTAGCAATGGTAGTAAGAGAGTAACAGATTCAATCTATATGATGTGAGTAACTACATATGCAGAGGAAGGTCATTGGATTTGTATTGTTAATTGTTTTTATTACTCTGCCACACAAAAAAACAAAAAACAATTTCCTTTTTCAACTGTGACCCCAACCTATTCATTTTTATTCTTCTTTGTTAGATACACACACGTGTGTGTGTGTGTGTGTGTGTGTGAGTGTATAGCTCAATAGTAATTTCCAAAAGACTGAACTGTCTTTGTTGCATCTGCCTTTTTCATTTTATTTTTTTTATGTTGGTGGCAGAAATAATTTATGTAAGAGACAGTTTATATAATGTGGAAAGCAAGCATGTCAAAATCAAAGGCTAACCTGGGCCAAATAAATAAGGTTTAAGTTTATGTGGGCCACAAAAAAACAAAAGCTTCAATTTTCATGGAAATGTAGGTTTATAGATAAAGACACCTAGAATACAAAGGACTGAAATAAATGAGTAATCATTAACATAAAATAATATAACATTTTAATAAAAATAATATTTTTTATTTAACATTAACTTACCAGAGACTGAATAACTGCACAAATTAATAAGTTATGCAAATAAACCTATTTTTCTTGTTCTCCAAAAGCAAAATATTTCCTGTTGTGTACACCAAACTAGGCAGTCCAAGACTATTGATGTGGCGATTAGCTGCTAAAATATTTCCTGCTGGTCTTAGTGGAGAGAAATGGTATGCCTATACATAAGGCATGTAAGGGAAATGAATCAACACAATTATAGTAATCAGTCATGAGCGAACATTGTACTTCATTGATAATAACTAGAGGCCCGTTGCAATAGGTCTTCCTTCCCCTGGCTGCCAGCACTGGTTTTCCTCCAGCATCTGAGACCCAGGCCTTTGCACTAGCCCCTGCATTCCCTCTTCACTCCTGCCTGAGTCTTTGTTCCAGCTGGACAGAGTCTTCACTCTGGCAAAAGCCTTCAGTGTTCACTCTGTCCAGAGCCTTCAGTCTTCTCTGCTCTGTCCAGAGAACCACTCCTGTAGCTCTCTCGGCTCCCTCCTCCCTTCCTTTCATAGCAGGTGATCCACCCTGCCCATCCACCCTGCATCTGTATATGCAAATTAATCTGCCATCTTTATTGGGTTAATTTGCTTACTCACTCCTGATTTGCTGTTGGGCATCGTGGAGGTATGATCAATTTGTCTATTTCTGTTTTATTAGTGCAGATTATGTATAACAGGATATTGTAAAAATAAAGTTATAAAATTTGTATTAAAATGTTTCTTACATACCTTTTCATTGGCTGGGCCACAAAAATATTTATTGTGGGCCAAGAGTTTGACATGCTTCATCTAGAGACAACATAAATCAAGACACTGAGCAGCAGTGTCCTCATCCATCTTAGCTAATATTTTTCAGATAGCACTCTCTGAACTCTCTCTCTCTCTCTCTTTCTTTTTCAGTCCCTTGCTGTGTGTCTCCTTCTCTCCTTCCAAAATGAGGATGTAGTCTTCTACATGGTAAGATTACTTTAAATTTCCACTTCTTCTCTATTATGAAATGGGCTGATGATCTGCTTGACAATATAATTTGATCTATAGATCTATCATCATTAAACACAAGTGTGTGCTTGCTAGTGTGCTTAACTAAAACCTCTCATGGCACATTGCAAAGCAGATAAATCTTTTGGTGATTGACTAACATTCAAATAGGTAAAGAAGACAGGAGGTATCAATCTATCCCAAGGTTATGGCTCACTAGTAATGAATATTTTTAGCATCTGTTTGAGTGTTTAGTTAAAATATCCATCAGCCCATCTGTTTCTAGCTGATACGGAGTTTTCTGCAAAGGAATAATTTTTAAAAGTTTGCACACCTCATTTAATAGACACAGAATTAGAGCCCAAGTTGTTACATTTTTCAGAGGAGCCCACTGTTTGATTTACAGCATTAATTAATTTATTAGCAGTTCCCAAGAAGTCTAAATGCTTATAAGACTATCATAGACTCAAGCCAAAGTTATACAAATTATGTGAAAAAACACAAGAGTCCTAACTCGTTAACAAGCCAGCAGGCCTTCTTGATCAGAACATCTTGATTTGAAATCATGTCAGGGAAAGTTGTTCTGTGAGCCTCTGTGTCTCCTTTAAATTGCTTTATTAGAATAAGCTATTGCAGTGGGTTGTATAATAGGTTCCCAATACTTTTTTTTCCCCTATCTCACATTTTATTTTTATATTTTTATTTATTTTTGTTTTTATTTTTATTTTTTTAATAATTTTTATACATATCTCCCCATTGCCCCCCTCCCTCCCAGGCATACCCAACCCCCCCAGTGTCTATGTTCATTGGTTATGCTTATATGCATGTATACAAGTCCTTTGATTGACCTCTTATCTACCTCATCTAACTTTAATCTTCCTGCTGTAATTTCACAGTCTGTTTGAAGCTTTACTGTCTCTGTATCTATCCTTTTGTTCATCAGTTTATAATGTTCTTTATTATCCACCAATGAGTGTGATCATGTAATGCTTCTCCTTCATTGACTGGCTTATTTCACTAAGCATAAGGCTCTCCAGTTCCAACCAGGTTGCTGCAAATGGTAAGAATTTCTTCTTTTTAATGGCAGCATAGTATTCCATTGTATAGATGTACCACGGTTTTCTGATCCACTCATCTGCTGATGGGCAAGCAAAATGAACCCCAACAAACCTCTCTCACATTTTAGTCTTCTCTAGTCAACTTGTATGTTCATTTAATATAGGTAGTAGAACATTTTTACTCTCTTCATCAAAAAAGTAAATAATCAGTTCTAAATACAGCTTCTCTATTTATTAACTGTTCAATAGTGGACAAGTTAGTTACTATGTTGATATTTCAATTCATTTACCTATAATATGATAATAAGTTCAATTACTTAACAATGATTACAATGATTAAATGAAATAGTCAAGATGAAATTGTCTCAGGAACTCAAGTTTTGTTTAACATTGAAATACAATCAATGTACTTCAACACAATGATAAAGTATAGAGAAAAACATGTAAATATATCAAAAGATGATATTTTTATATAAACTATAACAACCACTCAAGAAAAAAAATCATATATATATATATATATATATATATATATATATATATATATTTCAGAAAGTCACCTTCTTAAACTGTATGGAGGAATCTATAAATAACCCATAGCTCACATTTTACATCTTACAATAGTGAACTATTGAACACTCCCTTTCTTCCTTCCCTCCCTACACTCAAGCAAGGTTTTTTGTTCTCTCAAAGTTGAGATTAAAACAGAGATCCTAACAATTATATTACAGGAGAAAATAAAACACAACATATAAAAATTGAAAAAAAAATAAGTAGATTTTTCTTTACAGACTAGAGGCTCAGTGCACAAAATTTGTGGACTCTGGGAAAGGAGTCCCTCAGCTGGGCCTGCACTCTCTCATAGTCCAGGAGCCCTTGCAGGAAATACTTAGCACTACCACTAAGGATGAACCCCTCCTACCACTGCTGCTATGCTCACCAGCCATGAGCCCAGTTTCTGGCTGAGAGGCGCTCTCCCCTTGGGAGTGCACTGACCACTAAGGGGCAGCTCCTGGTGTTTCACCCCTGGTGGTTAGTGCACATCATAGCAACTGGCTTGTTCTGCCGTTCAGTCAATTTGCATACAGTATTTTTCTCTTATTGTAGAAAATCCTAAGGTACTGTTATAAACTATTTTAGAAGTAATAAGAGCATTAAAAAGTATTTATGATTAAAAAAAGAAAAAATACTATTTCTATTATTAGCATAAAATAAATGAAAGATGAAATATTGGAAAAATTATAGCAGCAACAAAACAATAAAATAATTAAGAATAAATATATGAAAGACTTGTTATAAAAGTCCATACTGAAAACTATTGAATATTGGTGAATATAAAACTCATTAAAAATAGAAAAATAAACTACTTTAATTAGAAGAAAAATAGCATGTACATTCTCTCAACATGCTTTCTATTCTCTCTGATTTTAAAAATTCCAACAGATTTGAAAGAAAATGACAACAAAATGCTAAGGATCTGGAATAGCTAACATAATATTAATTTTTAAAAGTCATACTATCTGATTTCAAAGACTACCCATACATTTGTAGTAATCAAGACAGTATAGTTTTGTCATAATAAGCTTCAATCATTGGAACAGGTTAGAAAGGAACAAAAAATTGACACATTTGTATAATCAATCTAGTTTTTACAAAGTTGTTACAAATATTAATGGTGAAAAGAAAACTTTCACAAATTGTGCTGAAATAATTTGATATCTATGTGGCAAAAGGGTGAAAACCTTCAGTTATACCACATACCATACCAAAAATTAACTTAAATGGATTATAGGTATAGAATTTTTTAAGATAATGTGCCTAGAAAAAAAACATAAGGAAACCTTCATTGTGGAGAGCAGCTACTGTGTTTGGACAGGTTCAAGCCTCAGACTAATGAGAGATAATGATTCTCTTGTGGCAAAGCCAGGGCCCAGTTTGAAGGGCAAAACCCTCCTACCACAATTATAGCCAAAGGCTATGGTTGTAAGCTTAACTTTATGGCTTGAATCTGTGGTCCCAGGTAGCTGAGTTGTGTAGGCTGCGGGAGGTGTAGCAAGTGCTGCCAAAACAAAGCTTGGTAGAGTTCTCAGGTGGATGTAATTAAGTAGATTTGAAACTCACAAAAACATTGTAAATATCTTGACCACACCCTTGCTTTGCCTCATGGGATCTGACTATAAAATAAAGACTCAGGTTACAGACTCTGGCAGTTTCTCTCCATTTGACAACAGTGTTCCAACTAGCCTCAACTGTATTCTCTTGTCTGTCTTCTTTCATCCTTCACCACCCCTCCTCAGGTTCACCCTTGGCAGTGCTAGATGCAGTTCACTTAATAACTTTTGGGTAAATAAAAATTTCTTAGAAAGGCCAAAAACCTTACAAACTATCAAAGAAAAAGTGGCAAATGTTATTACATCATATTTTGAAACATGTTCTTATAAAAGGCACCACTCAAAAAGTGTGTAGTGAAAAAAGTTACATATAGCCAAAACCGGTTTGGCTCAGTGGGCAGAGCGTTGGACTGCGGACTGAAAGGTCCCAGGTTTGATTCCAGTCAAGGGCATGTACCTTGGTTGTGGGCACATCCCCAGTAGAGGGCGTGCAAGAGACAGCTGATCCATGTATCCTTCTCAACGATGTTTCTAACTCTCTATCCCTCTCTCTTCCTCTCTGTAAAAAAATCAATAAAATATATTTTTTTAAAAATTACATATAGAAAAATGTATTATATGTGTGTAGGTCTCTATGTATCTTTTTCCCACACTCTCTCTCTGTAATATATGTTAAATATATCATATCATATATAAAACTGGATAGAAAATATAAATATATTTCTACATCTGCAGAATTGGGGAATTAATTATGCTTAGAATGTATAAAAATTCACACAAATCAATATTATGACATTATCTAATGGAAACGAACAAGGAATTATATGGACAATTCAAAAGTTCTACTTAATAAGCATATGTAAGCATTGGTCAGTTTGGTACAGTGATTAGAGTGCTGGCTGTGTACCAAAGGGGGTCTCAATTCCAGTCAAGGGAAAGTACCTGGGTTGCAGATTTGATTCCTGGCCCCAGTCAAGTGTGTGCAGAAGGCTACTAATGTGTCTCTCTCATCCCATCTCTCTCTCTCTTTCTTTCTCTCTCTCTCTCTCTCTCCTTTGCATTATCCATAAAAATTAATGGAGAAAATATTCTCAGGTGAGGATTTTTTTTAAAAAAGCACATATAAGTTTCTGCACATGTGAGTCATCAAGAAAATGCAAATTAAACTATCATGGGACACCACTTCACATTGACTAAAATAGGTAAAATTTTTAGAAAATGCATAAATTTAAGAATGTGGAGCTCTCATATAATTTTGGTGTAAAATTCTATTACAATTTCAGAAAAAGTTTTTAGCATTTTTAAAAGCTATGTAGAAACCTAACCTAAGTTTTAGAAGCCCTGCCAGTAACATTTACCCAAGTGAAATATAACAAATGTCTATAAAATGACTTGGAGGGGAATATTTGTAGTATGTATTTGTAATAGCTTAAAACTATGTACAAATTAAATGCCTATCAACATGGAAAATATATGGTAGCCATGCAATAAAATAAAAATAAATGAGCTACTGAGAAATGTGAGGCACAAATAAAAAAGAAATGGCTATTTAAAAATAAGATACTGTTGAATTTCAAATTGTTTTCAAATAATTATTTTATAATTATATTTTCTAGCAAAGACATACTGTTAGAGAATGAAAATTTTTGAGTATGCCCCATTCCAGAGAGGCTGTAGACTATGCCCCAGATAGAGTTGTCAATGCTGACTTCAGGCCAGGCCTTGAGATACAATCTCATGGCTCCTTCTCAGCACATAGGTCTTCTTTCATAGAACACTGTCAGTTTTCTGAAGAACAAGATGACCCTGTAAATATCATGGTTGTCAACTCTGACATTGCTTGGGAAAAACTATTTTGTCTTGAGTTGTTTGCTCTGCAAAAACAGGATGTGGTAAATGTACTTAAAAGTGGTCCTTACACAAAGGGCCGCTGCTACTCTCTGGACTCCCTGCGTGGAGAAAGGCAGAGCAGTCGCTGGCCAGCTTAATAAATCCTTGCTTACTTATTACCAACTTAGCAGTCTCCGTGGTCATTTGCAATTGGTCACTTGCATTCACTCCACAACAATACCTGGGCTTTCATTTTGCAGAGGTTCCAGAACCTTTATCCTTCAGGTCAATGTTCCCTGGTTGATCTCTGATGCTGGAACAATTGTTTGAAAAGTGCCATTCCCATTGGTTGATAATGTAAGTTATTCTGTGCACTGTCTGACATAAACAGAAAGAAGAAACCATCACTTTCTCTTTCTGGGCATCATATTTCTCACAATATATCATTATGTCTTTCTCTTTTGTTTGGATACCTTAAAATGTGAGCTTTTTTTTATTATTTTTTAAGGGTTTCATTCATTCTTTTATTAAACAGACGGAATTTTTACCATATGCCAACCTCCACTCCCAGCCCCCATTTTCTGCTTTTAATTTTAGACAACTGAAGCCTGGAAGATGTGCTATGTACTCAATTCTAATGGCATTTTCAAAGCTACTCCTAGACTAAACTAGGCCATAAAGATAGTGTGTAACTGGCCCATGTCCCGCCTTCTGCAGGCTTGCTGCCCCAAGTACTCTCATGAATTATTTATGATCTGACTGGAGGGAATGATGAGACACTGTCCAATAAAATCTGATGCTTCATTAACTATGATAAACTTAATGGAAACAGAGATTAGGATCTAGAGAAGCTTGTCTCTTTGTTATAAGAAATAACACTGTCTCTTGACTAAGTTATATGCTCTCCAAATCATAGATCTGATCACCTTCCTCTCTTGACTTGTTTATCAGAAAACTCAAAGCTAAGATATGTGATATTCTCTTAAATGTAAAAGTATTGATATATAATTATAAACTAAAGCACCATGGAGACCGGTTTGGCTCAGTGGGTAGAGCATCGACCTGCGGACTGAAAGGTCCCAGTTCAATTCTTGTCGGGGGCATGTATCTTAATTGAGGACACAACTCCAGTAGGGGGCATGCAGGAAGCGGTTGATAGATGTCTCTCTCTCATCAATATTTCTGACTTTCTATCTCTCTCCCTTCCTCTCTGTAAAAAAATCAATAAAATCTATTTTTTTTAAAATTAAAAGAAAAAAACAACTAAGGCACTGAGAAATTAGTGATCATGTGGATTTTTTAAAAAATATATTTATTGAAAACATTACATATGTTCCCTTTCCCCCCACATTGACCCCTTCTAGCCCACAGTCTTCCCCTGCGCCACCCCCACCTCCTCACCACTCTAATTCTTTACCACACCATGGTCTGTTTCCATGGGTTATGCTTTAAAAAAATGTTTTGCCACTCCTGTCTTCACTCTGAGATTATAAAATTGAAAGGCTGATGCCTGACCAGTGTTTTTTTAGTGGTTGAGCATCAAACCATGAACCAGTAGGTTATTGTTGATTCCCGGTTAGGGCTCATGTAGGGTTGATCCCCAACAGGGAGGTAGCTGATGAATGATTCTCTCTTTCTCCCTGTCTCTCTCAAAAATCAATAAAAACATTTTTTAAAGTAACAAGCTTAAAAGTTCAGAAATAACTAAAGTTCACTCTGTATTTTAGTTTACTAACAAACACTACCTCAAATTTGGCAAAGGTATATTAGATGGAGTAGGCAGAGTTTCAATTTGGTGAAAAACAACATCTAAATTTCAGTGACCTGATTAAACAACAGTTCATTATCATTCATACCACTTGTTTTATATTGGTTGGCAAGCATATGGGGGTGTTTGAGGGTCCTATCATCTTTCAAATTCACTATATAAAATACAGTAGGTCCTCAGGTTACATCAGAGATCTGTCCCTATGGCTCAACTCCACGCAATTTTCGGCATAAGTCAGAACCCACCTACATAAGCACCTACCTACCTCACATGGAACACATACACAGCAGTAATGAAGTGAAACAGTAAAGCAAATTAAAAGAAAGATAACAATCCCTGACCTTTACTTGTGGTAAATAAATAATGAAAAACATAAAGCACATATGCACATATGTCAAAATGATGGAACTTTATTTATAAATAAATGGGAGATGGTGATGTAACCATGAAACGAAATACATCGAGTCTGTAACATGAGGACTGCCTGTACATATATAGAAAGGTATCACTTTTTTTTACTGCACTCTAACATAACAAAGCACAGGTTATTTCTGTTTCCAGCCTACTGACCAGAATAGGTCAAATAGGACATATGGCTCAGTGTTCCTGGAAGGACAATGAAGCAAATATAAGGAGCACAAGTAATTTCTATAAGAATTAGACAAGACAATGCAGACAAAGGTATAGTACTTTGCCTGTCTCAAACACAGTCAGAAATATATGGCTATTAGAGGTGAAAGGCATCTGATAATTATTCACATCTGATAATTATCCTGATAATTATTCATATCACTAACTATAGATATGAAGTTTTCTTACAGACTCTGGAAACAGGAGGATGAAAGAGACCTGTAAAAGATAAGACACCTCAGAGCCCAGACGGGCCCATTACTCAAAAAAGAAAAAATATTTTGAGAACACATCAAGGACACACTTTGATTGGCTGCTGCACCTGAACTCTGACCCCCTACAGGAGTTTTTCTCCGCTGACTATTCTCCAATCCCAGGAATGAGCTGAGCTGTTTGTAACATCATAGAAGATTAGCCATCTTTTTATCAGTCTGAAGGCCAACTGCAGATTCTACCCTCCCCTGACCATGTTAGATTTGTAGTTTGCAGCTGCATGTAGGTATCTTCTCCCTTGCATGTATATAACCAGCCAATTGGCAAGGGTGTCAGAGCAGATTTCTTTGGATGATCTGCTGCTCTCCCATACTGCTGGCACTATTGGAATAAATGCTCATTTATGACTCAACCCTGTCTCTGCTTTATTGGCCCAAATAGCAACAGGCAGCATGGAATCTTTGGTTGTCAACTTATACAGCTACTTATATTTTAATTCATAATATTGTAAATTGTATTAGTATTCTACACTTCTCTTATGACATTTTAGGCTTTGAAAGGCAACATGGTATAGGTAAAACTTTATATTAGAAGTTAGAGTTGGGTTCTAGTTATAGGTCTGCAACTCAAGAAAAGTTATATAATGTCTCTGTGTCATATTTACCAATTAATTCGATTTTATTATACACTAGTGGCTCAGTGCATGAATTCATGCACATTGAAATGAAATTAATTAGAAGAAATAGTTTAATTTGCTACTCGCCCTTTCTCTATAATAGAAGTGTCAACCAAATTCTTGATCAACAATGACATATTGAAACACACACCTACAATTGACACCAGCAAGAGCTTTATATATATT
Organism: Lasiurus borealis; assembly: GCA_004026805.1. Lineage (NCBI taxonomy): Eukaryota > Metazoa > Chordata > Mammalia > Chiroptera > Vespertilionidae > Lasiurus > Lasiurus borealis. Next base: position 6,452 of record PVJN01000637.1, on the reverse strand, counting down.
GCACATGTGCAAGTCAACTTAGCCTTTTATAGATGTAGAATAAACTTGCTTAATTACACCTGCTTTCTGATTTAGCTAAACTTTTTCCAGCCCAGTGAAGCACCCCACCTTCTCTGTCAGGTAATTGTCAGCAATACAACAATAAATGTTAAAATGAAGCAAATTACTGTTGTAGATCATGCAGGGAGAACAAAGGGTAAAATATTTAATTGCATCAGTGTTTGACTATATTCTGCACAGTGAGAGTCATTTTCAAGGTCCACCATTTTTTACTTCTTCTCCATCAGGTCAAGTTTCTAAACTTTCTAAATCGCCATTTTCTGGTTAATGAAAAGAAAATAGAATTCTACCTAGTCTCCTATCTACCTACTCCAGGACTTCTGTGCAGATTAAATGAGATAAGGCACAGGAAAATGCTTCACAGATATTTGGTTAAAGTGTGAAATGTTTGCATGTGGCTATAAAGCAAGTCATATTCTTGGGCTGAAGAAATTGCAAGCAGGCTAGTCATTAGGGCAAGGAAGCCAGGCGTGACATCATTATCTGGATGGTTGGACACTTAGCATATTAGTCTTTTATATATATAGATTAGTGGCTCAGTGCATCAAATTTGTGCACATTAAAAAGGAATTAATTAGAGGAAATATTTTAATATTGCTATCTGCCCTTTCTCTATAATAGAGTATCAGAGATGAAAGAAAATTAGTAAAATGTATGTGAAAACCCCCCTCCTTTCAGAGTCTGGGGCATGCCACAGGACCCAGAGTCAAGTCCCTGCCAAACGGCACATGCCTCAAAATTGCACAAAGCCCAATTCAGGTCAAGCCCGTGGGGTCTGGGGAGCAGCATTACGTCCCCCAGCCTGCTGCAGCTTCAGATTCTCTGTCAAGCCCCAATGGGCAGGAGGCATAGCCTCAGGTCCCTGATCTCAGCAACAGGGTGGGGGTGCAGCCTCAGGTCCCCTGGACTGGCCTCAGGTCCCCCTGTCCCCAACCCAAGGGCATGAGGGCATAAGGTTGTGAGGGTGTGACAACTATTTGTATATTAGGTCTTTATTGTATAGGATTCTTCTACAAAGTTTCTTCCAGTTTAATATTATCTAAAGATTACCTTTGACTATGTAACTTTTTATTATCCTTTTAAATCCTCTTCTGAGGATATATTTTTTATTTATTTGAGATACAGAGAAAGAAACACTGATAGATTGTCCCAACTAGGAATCAAACTCACAGCCCAATTATGTGCCCAGATGGTGAACCAAAATTACAACCTTTTGGTATACCAGAAGATACCCCAAACAACTGAGCAACCCAGCCAGGGCAATTACGTCTCTTTATAGAGTAATTAGATGTAGCCTCTTTGTAACCTAAATTTTAGCAAGTAAATTTTACTTTTTAAAATTTATCCTCTAGACAACATCACACTTAAACCATTTAAGTCTTTGCAAAAATATATATAGAAGTACTAAAATATTATTCAGTTCTTTATGAATATAAATCTGGTGGAGGGGTGGACTGGATGGATGAAAGAAAGTGAAGGGATTAGCCAAAGAACATATATGCATAACCCAGGGACACAGGCAACATTGTGTTGATGGCCAGAGGGAAAAGGGATAGGTGGATAGAGTGGAGAGGATGGGTTCAATTGTAATAGTGTCAACCATAAACATAAAGTTAAAAAATTAGTAATTGTTAGTTATAAGGCATACACAGAGATTTATAATTTTGAAAATATTTGTTATCAAAAAAATTAAATTTTTTTCAGGTAAAAAAAAAGTAGTTAAATCTTAGTCTTTTTAAAGTAATTTTCTCTTCTAACTTAAACCTCAAATTCAGTGGGTTGTCTATGTTTGCCTTTAAACCTGGAATGATATTCAGAATACATTGCAGGTAAAAGAGAGGCCATATCTATTTACAAAGAGTTTATGTTGATGACTTTAAACCCAGAAATTTCTTTAGAGAAGAATTTTCTCAAGGAAACCATGGTTGAGAAGAAGACAAGATAAAGTCAAGATTTCTTTGTGTTTGATGAGATTTGGTCCTTAATTACTGGTTTGGAGAAATTATTTAGTATTTCAAGTTTTCATGGCAAACAAAATTGGGTGTATCTTTGAGTCATAGCTAGAAAATAAAAGATATCAGAATGAGAAAATCCATATTCAACATTAATTATACTATTTTTAAGTTTGATATTCAGTAAATATCTGGTCTCTCGATCTGTGTCTACAAAATTAAAATGGCCTAATAAAATTCAACATTGAAGATATTAGAATGCAAAGACTATACAAATTATAAACCACTGTAAGATATAATAATTTATAATTTTCCTTGCTTAGGGTCTCATGTAAAATATGTAATCAGTATAAGCCAATCGGAGAAAGATAAATACCATCTGATTTCACTTTTATGGAATCAAATGAGCAAATTAAACTGAGGAACAAAATAGAACCAGAGGCATGGAGACATTGAACAGACTGACAGCTATCAGAGGAAGGTGTGGTGGAGGGGTGGACTGGATGGATGAAAGAAGGTGAAGGGATTAGCCAAAGAACATATGTGCATAACCCAGGGACACAGACAACAGTGTGGTGATGGCCAGAGGGGAAAGGGATAGGTGGATAGAGGGAAGAGGATGGGTTCAATTGTAATAGTGTCAACCATAAACATAAAGTTAAAAAATATTATGGTTAATGTTTTTGGAAGCAAATTATGAATGTGAGGATAATGTGACAGTCAGGGCCTCCTTTAAATTCAGGTCCTATATATGGTAAACCTGTTTCCCTATACCAAGGACTTGTTCCTACATGAGATGATTTTGCTTGAGCTCAATGATGTTTTCAATAAAGTTACTAGGTGATGCCTAAAATGATTAATTATATTTTTACATTTGTAAGTTTAGCCTAAATCCATGCACTTCACCCTTCTATATAATTGTGTTAAAATTAATATTTACACTATTTTCATTTTATCCCTCAAATGATATGTAAAAATATGCTGTAGTCTGGTATTCAGGGCCTTAAAATACATTAAGTTATTTGGTTCTTTATATTAGAATGGGGGGGGGGGGGCGTTGAAAACTAACTGATAGAGAATGGTGAGCAAGAATTTTTTACCTGATTTTTCATTCCTGCTGCCCAAGTGACTCAATTAATGTCAGGCCCCTAGAAGAGGCTCAATAAATTGTGTTGATTAAATAAATAAAGGATGAGAAAAATAATTGGTTAAACATGTATAAAGAAATGGAATGTGAAAAGGAAAAAATAATTAAAAAAAAAAGAAGTAAGAAATACACAGTGAAGTGGAGCAACCAGTAGGATGTTGGAAAAAATGCCAGGAAGGGAGTAATCAGACATTTTCTTAAAGCCAGGGTGAACCAAAAAGAGAATAAATGGAGCAAAAGCAGGACTGATTGGGGATTCATTACAATCACTGCATCATCTCTTATAAAGCCTTCTAAGATAGATTGGGCTACCTCAGGAAGTGGAGTTATCAGTCATCAGAGACATATGACAATAATACTATGTGTGTGTTGTAAAAGGAATTCAAAGTCTAGATCAATGCCCTTGATTTTGAAGGTAATTGGAGAGTCAGAGCCTCCTTTGAATTTAGATCACTTATATAGAAAATGAATACAATGATATTAAAATTTTATGTTATGGAAGGCAATTATTCTGTGAGAATGTGACATGGAAGAGTTATAGTGTGTTGTGAAAGAGTCAGAGAAAAGTGAAGGACAGACTAAGTAACACTTTCCTTTTTCACTTACTCATCAGGAAGATGAAGGAGATACGGGAATGGAAAGGAAGGACAGGTTCTCTAACTTATCCACAATAGAACTGGCCCTTCTCTGACTTCTTTGAACCAAATTGAGACATTTGGAATAAAACATCAAGCAGATCTTTGTCAATATTATTTTTATTGCATTTAATTCTTCAAATAATATATCACCCTATTATTTTATAAATTTCATGAATTATTTTAAAATCACATATTTTATATTTGGAATAATATTAAATGCTAAGAATATTCATTTGTAATAAAGTATTACATATGTTGGTTATTTAAGTCAAGAATCTAAGTATTCAGCCTAAAGATAATCTTTTGTAGTTTTATCACTTTCAAAAATGAAAATAGATGGAATAGTAATCAAACTTTCACCAATGTCTTTTATCACATTTTTAAAATATAATCACACTTTTTCTGCCTTTGCCCAAAGGAAGTATATTAATAAGAGCCATCTGTTTTAATTATAAATCAAGAGGCAAACGTTATATAGCACTGCAGTGCTCAATACAATTTTAGATTTAAGGAAGAAACATAGATTAGAATTAATTGATATACAAAGCATAGATGACACCATGATGGTAGTGTTTTGCTAGAAAATAATTTTGAACTTTAATGAAAAATAAATAATATGCCTATATAAAATACTCAGTTTCAATATAAAATATATATCAGGATATATAAAGAGACGGTAGCACAAAATATTACAAAATAAAATTATCTGAAATTCAGAGAATTTTTATACCTAAACATTAGTGTAATGGAGCAAAACAAGTAAAATAAAAATGATAAATTCAAAGAAATTCCCAACCTCAATATATTTTATCATATAAAAATACGTAAAGTTCTTTCTGCTTTATGTATCATGCATGTCCTGGCTCAGAAGATCAGTATCTATATTAGGCAGAAATATTTGAAAAAGTTTAACCAGGATATCATAAATATAGGCTGTCCCCAAAATATATATACAGACTTTGAATAATTATTATAAAGGCATGGTTTGTTAAAATACATTTCAGTTTCAAAATGTAATGGAAAAATTTAACACATATTATGTTTTATATTCCTTAAGATAAAATTAGACAATTCAAATATTTTTAAAAATAAATAAATAAATAAATAGTATGCTTCTAACTTTTTAGAATTTAATATTTTATTATTAAAAGTGTATAAAAGGAAAATTAGGTAGTATTTTAAAATTAATTGTAATGAAACTGTGAGAGGTCAAACTTCTAGATTATAGTTAATGCTGTGCTTCAGGAAAGCTTTGAATCCCTAAAAATATTTGTAAAAAATGATGTTGCAAAAATTATTGAGAAATACAATAGCCATCTATGAAACATACACACACTCACCAGTTGGAAAAAGAGCAATACTATAGAATAGAATGGAATTTCCTCAAATGATATATAATATAGAGGATATAGCTTATCACAAATTGTATTTAACATCAATGAATTAACATTTTAATTTATAAATGAATTAAAATTTTAATGTCTACCATACCAAAAGCTATTAGAAAAAATAAATAAATAAAAATCTACTGCATTATGGTAGCAATAAATATTAGAAAATGTAATAATCAAATTGTATGGTCTATATATGAATAATTACTTTGTTGTTCATATGTAGACCATATGAAACCAATATATTACATGTTAACTACATTTTAATAAAAAGGAAAAAACTTATAATAAAAATGTAAGCGTTTAAGAAAATGTCTTTTATGGACCATTGTATACAGTTTTTATTTTAAGATCTCAAAATAAAACTACTTGAAGACTGAAAAAAGTAATAATAAAGTCCCTATAAATTTTCAAAAAGAATGAACTAAAAATTATTATTTTTTAAAATATATTTTTATTGATTTCAGAGAGGAAGGGAGAGGGAAAGAGAGATAGAAACATCAATGATGAGAGAGAATAATTGATCAGCTGTCTCCTGCCAGGGATTCAGCCTGCAAGCCGGGCATATGCCCTTGACTAGAATTAAACCCAGGACCCTTCAGTATGCAGGCCAAGGCTCTATCCACTGAGCCAAACTAATTAACACACACTAAAAATTATTTAAATTTTATAGATGATCAAATGACACTTTGCAAAAAATGAACAAAATTCTTGAAAACACATTCTCAAAAGAGGTGTTTAAATCAACACTGAAAATATGCTGAGCATCATTAGTTAGTGGGGAAATAAAAATTATAAACACAGTCATGGTGCACTCCCACTTAGAATAGTTAAAATTTAAGAGATTGTATAGCTCATCTCATGGTAAAATTACTTAATATGTAATGAACAGAAAACAGGCATATTTGTGTACAAAATGAAAATTTAAAGTTATAAAGATTGCATTAAAAATTTTTACCAAATTCTCCATTAATCAAAAAAATGGGGGAGGAGAGTAGGATAATAGCATGTAAGGAAAATATCCGGTAAGTAAATTACATCTAGAAAATTTTCACTTAAGAAAATTAATTTCCATTTATAATGCTAATAGCAAGACACCCATGAAAAACACACATGGTGTCAAAATAAGCCAAAGGAAAAGCGGGTAGGCAAAAATAAAAAGGCCCCCAAGTCAATTTTATAGAAAAGATTATTTTATTAACTCTTGGTCAAGAATATGTTTATATACTTTCAGAAAACAACTCCAAGATCAAGTGGACTCTGC
>PVJN01000636.1:0-184140 GCA_004026805.1 Lasiurus borealis | reverse complement strand
CCCCCCCCCCAGGCAGCCTGGTTGTAGGCAGCCATCTTGTGAGGGTTAATTTGCATATTACCTCTTTATTATATAGGATAATATGTATTTTTGGAAAATTATACCATCATTTTTTAAAAGTTTAGACATTTAAAATGTATATGTTCTTTCAAGATGTCAACCCTGCTTTATTCTTTAGGATATAGTGTGTGATTAGGAAAAGTTCTTTTTAAAATAATTTGTAAAACGTATTAAGCAACTTAAATATTATGTTGACTTTGACTGTGAATCTAATGACTTTCCAGATGTTCCAATCTAGAAATATGCCAAGACCTTCACTTTAAAAATTTTTAACTATTTCCAGCCGAGACCGGTTTGGCTCAGTGAATAGAGCGTCGGCTTGCGGACTGAAAAGTCCCAGGTTCGATTCCGGTCGGGGGCATGTACCTTGGTTGCAGGCACATTTCCAGTGTGGGGCGTGCAGGAGGCGGCTGATCGATGTCTCTTCTCTCATCGATGTTTCTGACTTTCTATCCCTTTCTTTTCCTCTCTGTAAAAAATCAATAAAATATATTAAAAAAAAAATTTAACTATTTTCAAATTTTCTTAAACATATAAAGCATACACTTTAGTTACATTCTTCCATAACCATTCTGATTGGAAAGCAATATCTTAGAGGTTATATGGTGATAGGCCTTGGGATCATTTCCTTAGTTTGAAGTCTCACTTCACTATTTCTCAGCTGTGTGACCTGGGACAAGTTATGTAACCATTCCATGCCTCTTCTATAGAAATTGAATTATTGTAAAACTCTATTAATTTAATCCTTGCAAAGTGATTAAACAAGTATCAAGCCCATTCATTATAAGTCAATAATTAATATTACCAATTAATGCTGACATTTTATAACCATATTTACAAGTAAATTACAATATAAAGTAATATTCATATTTTCTCCAAGCAGTATTTTTTGGTAGAAAGAATACTGGCCTGGGTTAAATGCAGGAAGAACTAGGACTTTTAACTTCTATAAATCAAGGAGTTTATTAACTTTATAGATTTTATCTTAGCTAAGTCTTATAAGAACCCATTTTTATAGATAAAGAAACTAAGACTCTGAGAGGGCAAGTAGTCAACATTCAAAGGAAAAAATGGAAAAACTATCATTAACAATGACACTGGACACTAACTGGGTCCGAAACCACCCGTGACTGACTACTTGACCCAAATTAAGCACAGGCTGGATTGAATCATATATTAGCATTTATTCAAATAATGCCAACAGTATAGAGAGCAATAGGTCATCCTGAAAATTCTACTCTGCTCCCTTGCCAGCTGGCTGATTATAAAAGGGTAAGGAAGAAAGCTATGTGCAGCTGTGAGTGTAACAGAAAAGGAGAGGGCAGAGTCAGCAGTCTGATCTTCAGGAGCTCAAAGTTGCTAACCTTCTATGATATTGCAAACAGCTCATCCAATCCTGGGACCAGAGAATGGTCAGCATTCCTGAGACAAACTCCCGAGGGGGTAAGGATCTAAGCATAACAACCAAATCAAAGCATGTCATATCATTGGTCTGTTTTTAAAATGTATTTTCTTTTCTGAGTAATGAACCCATCTAGGCTCCAAGGTATCTTGTCTTTTACAGCCCTGCTTCATCCTCCAGTTTCCCACGGTCTGTAAGAAAACCTCCTATCTATAGTTACAAGGTGAATAATCATTAAACAACTGTGGCTCTATTCTTATTACTATGTGCCTTTCCCCTATCAATAGAACATGTACTAAGTGTCAAGTAAGTACTGGTAACTTAGCATACATTAGCTCACTTAATGTTTACACAACTGTTATTTACATGGGAACTTTACGATCTCTACTTGTCAGATCAGTAATCAAAGCCTAAAAAAATTAGTTAATTTAACCAAAACATACAAAATGTTTAAACTTATGTTGCACATAAGTTTAAAATTATGTAACAGTGTCCTGATCTTACTACATAAATAGATAAGTTGGACTAATTAAAAAGTCTAAATCAGATAGTTCAGCATGTCTAAATCTCTTCATCTTCATTAATGCCCATTAATGGGATCACCATCAGAGAGGTTCCAGAACCTTATATTTTAAGGAAGTCTATATATTTTCCTGAACATGGGTGGGATTGTTCTCCTTTATCACATATATCATTGGTTATTATTGCAGCTCTTCTACTTCCAGGTTGGGGCCAACTTAGGTAAATAATAAATGTAGTGAACAGCTTACATTCTTTTAGTGCATGTACCAACTTTTTAAAACTTACTAGTAAATAAATCAAGGTAATTTTTGGTTAAAGACTGTGGGATAGATCAGAGAATTGAAGAAACAATTGTGCAAGCCAGCCTTGGGAAGCAGAAGCTCCAAGGATCTAAGCAACAAAGGCTCATGGAACTTTGTTCCAGAGAAGTGGCCATTAGACACCTATGCCCCCAATCTTGCCATTTGTGTGTGTGTTGGTACAACGTTCAGTCTCAACAGGAATAATCCTGATTGGCCTTTCTTTAATCAGTTGTCTATCCTGTGATAAAGCAGCCATATTAGAACCACCATGAGATTCTTGGTAATGAACATTAGAAGGTTCTATGCTGTCTCCTTCCTATTACACTTCTTCCGGGTTGGCAAGAGGTCTGTCCTTGAGCCTAAGTAATTTACTTCATAATTTTTATAAATTTTGTATACAAAAAATGTAATGGTTTTGTTTTTTTGTTATTCCCACACCTTATTTCTATGGGATCAATGCTAATAAACTCTTCGGCTTTAGGTAACTCTTGATTTCTCCTTTCTAGTGCAAATATACATGATGAAGTGGGGATATCTATAGTGGGAGACAGTCTACAAGAGTAATTTTTAATTCTTTAAAGTAAAAAAATGTTAATAGAATTTATTTCTTACATATTACCTCATAAGACAAATGTGGTTTTGGAAGTTTTGGATAGCTGAAAATTATAAGCATAGGTTACTTGTTAACAACATTTTTGTACTTTCATTTATATTAAAAAAAACACAGAAAAATTTCAGTGAATTAATGAAGAAAGTGTTTTCAGATAATATATAATATTTTATAGAATTTTAGAGGGAAAAGACCTAACAATCCAGAGTGTTTAAGTGATTTTATTTCAAATATTTTAAGGTTTTACAAATATAAAAATAAGGCCTACTATAAATTTAGTGACTAACCTATCATTCCATAATGGTTGTAAGAGAAATAGAAATAAGCAAACATAATTGCTGACTTGATTAATAAGATATAAAAATTATAGTTTTCAATGTGGTCAAAATGAATAAACTATTTATTACATGTTATGTAATTCGTGCATCTGTGTGGTCCCTCGGCCTGGGGATTGGACCAAAACTGGCTCTCCAACATGCCCTGGGGGATCCTGGATTGTGAGAGGGCACAGGTCAGGCTGAGGGACCCACTGGTGCATGGGGAGGGACTGCAGGAGGGCTCCTGGGCTTATCTGGCCCATCTCACCCAGTACAGATCTGCCAGAGCCCAGCAGCAAGCTAACCTATCAATTGGAGCATCAGCTCCCTGGTAGTCAATGCACATCATAGCGACTGGTTGAATGATTGAACAGTTGGACACTTAGCATATTATGCTTTTATTATATAGGATATTTTAAACTGATATTTTGAAGCAAATGCTTCAGTATAAATTTTATGCAAAAGTTCCTGAACAGCCCTTGCCAGTATGGCTCAGTTTGTTGGAGCATCATCCCACACACCAAAAGGTGGCAGGTTTGATTCCTGGTCAGGGCACATATCCAGGTGGTGGGTTCCATCCCTGGTTCCTGGGGGTGTGCACGGGAGGCAACTGATCGATGTTTCTCTCTTACATCAATGTTTCTCATGTTTCTTTCTGTGTCTTTATCCCTTCCTATCTCTAATATCAATGGGAAATATATACTTGGGTGAGGATTTAAAAAAAAAAGTTACCTGAGCAAAGAAAAAGACAAATGTAATTAAATACATAATTAAATTTGCTGCCTTTATCATTCCCTATCAGATGTCTATGACATTGGTGCTTTATTGTATAACTTTCCTCTTATACCACACTCCACTGGAGTGAAGATAAATTTTGAGCAAAGTGTGTATTTCTGCTTATTATAGCAATTAAAAATTTTTACTTTGACCTAAACACATGACATATTTCATCCATCATGGGCCTTTTTTAAGTCCAACCTTGAATCTAGCATGTAAACAAATATTTTTAATGATTGGGCCACTTTTAATGATGATTATAATTTTCCTAAGTAATTTTTTTCTTTCCTTACAATTTTATGTAGCATACCAAATTCATCTTCCTCCAATTGATCTTCCTTTATTATCTTAACTAGAGGCCCATGGGTAGTGAGCGTAAGCTGTCAGTTGGACATCATTAGCGCTGCCACAGACACGGGAGAGACTCCACCACATCACTGTGCTCACCAGCCAAGAGCCCAGATTCTGGCTGAGCAGTGCTCTCTCTGTGGGAGGTCACTGAATGTCTACCCCCTAGTGGTAAGTGCGCATCAAAGCACCCCGGTGTTCTGCCATTCGGTTGATTTGTCTATTACCCTTTTATTATATAGGATATTCCATATTGCCTTGTCCCATTTCTCTTCAGATTGTCTTTACTTTCTGCCTCTTGGCATCACACACCATTGAGCCTCCTTGTCCATGTAGCAACCAATAAATTACATCATTAGGTGTGTTTATATGGACTATCAAACTCACAGAATATATTACATCCCAGAAATTATATTAGGCAGTGATAATAATTACCACACAACCCATTTATCCTTTGAGCAGTTTTCAGTAGTTGACAGTTCTTTTATAATTATTTTTAACTGCAAGATTTTGTAGGAATGATTTAACCCAATGCATTTTAAATTTACAAAATGCACTTCTCAGTTCTTAGTACTCTTAGCTTACTTTTAATTCATTTTAAGTTTAAATTGCCAACTATTCTGATTGCAATGGTAAAGCCCAGTTTACCAATTTTAAACAATTTTAAATATTCAGCAAATATTACCCTATCACCTGAAAGGAGCCTGGACTCTGTGCTATGTTTTAGGGGTATAGCAATAAATATAAAACAGTTACTTCTTTTAAGGATTCTTCTGTATTTTTTTCAGAATAAGCATTATTATTTTTTCCATTGTATAGTCAATTAATACAACAGAAAATATACCATGATACTGTATTTTAATACATCTGTTACAATTGAGATTATCAAGGGCACTGAGTTTTGTTGTTGATTTATTTTATAATTTCCTCTTCCTCGACTTTCTAAAATTGTGTGTGTTTTGTTTTTGTTTTACATAAACCTTTAAACCAATTATTGGTAATATATATATAGCCTAGGTTTGAGTAATCTATTGCCCTTGAAATATGTGAAATTTGAGCATGTCTTGTAAACAGCCAGACATCTCCACCACATGGAATGAGAAGTATGAAGGCATGAAAACATGAATAAAGGCAAAATTGGTGAAAAAAAAATGTGCATCTGTGGACCATATATAGATGAGTACTGTGAATTTTATTGTGAGGCAAGAAGTAGGGAAAGATAAAGTAGGAGGCAAAAAGAAAAGACAGTGTATGCATTTTTGGTTGTGTCTAGTGTGTCTAATATATTTTAGAGAAATCCAATGGAAGATGTATAAGTGTATAAACTCAGGAAAAGTGACAGATTGAGATGTAGCTATTGGGTCATCAGCCCCCAGTTGGTAGATACAACCATGACAATAAATATGATGCCCGAGGAAGAGCAAAGGAAAATAAGTCAGGGTGATAATTTGCTCCATAGGCATTTAAATGTCCATATTGGACCTGGAGCTCAGAGAAGAGAAGGAAGGTTAAGAGACAGCAGAACTGCAGGAATGTGATGCCAAACTCCTAAGGGCCTTAAGGATTACAAAAGGTAAGACATTTTTGGCATATCAGAAGCAGCAGTAAAGTCCAGAATAGAAATGATTGTTATGTCTTTAGAAACTAACATTTAAAAGTCAAGTAATTGAACAAGTTATCTTCTGGTGGAGATTGAGAATTGAAGAGAGCTGAGGAGTTGGTGAGGACTTCTGAAATATTAATAACTTTTCTTCATGCACAAAAGTGTGTGCTCTTTGTCAGTTAAATCAGTTGAGTTTTGTTGTTGATTTTTTATTTTCTATTATTTCCTCTGCCTTCTTCCTGGGCCTTCTAAAATTGTGTGTGTTTTGTTTTTGTTTTATATAAACCTTTAAACCAATTACTGGTGTGTGTGTGTGTATGGTTGAGTAATCTGTTGGCCTTGAAATATGTGAAAAATCACAAAGAAAGCTAAATACTTACACTATGTCCAGATATAAAAATTTAAAGATAAAAATCTGGGTTTTGTTCATTAAGAGAGGTTTTACATATAATTTTATTTCAGACAAATATAGACACAGTTTGTAATCACTTTTTTTGTCTAAAAACATGAAAAGTTGATCTTTATTTTATTTTCCACTTAGCAGGCACCTTGCCTCTGCATCACAAGCAGAATCAGATTTCTTTATGTTTCCCCAAACCCTTTCTGTACACTGACATGGTTCAGTACCTCCAGTAACACATCAGATAATATGACACACACTGAGCTTTGCAGTCACTGAAATCACTGAGGTTACAGTTTCAGATGTGTTGCTATCAATTGTCTGATATGTACAGTGACCTTACTTAGCAATTTTTTAACATAAGACAGATTTAAATGTTCATAGTGAATAGAAATATAAAACACTGTTACTTTCTAAACATTTGAAAATACTTGTTGTATGATAATTGAGTCTTCTGCAGTGTTGATATTTCCTTTTATGTGCAAACTTGCCTCTGATGTTTCTAGAACAAGAGAGTACTTAAGCAAAATAAGAAGTTCATCTGTGAAGGAAGATTTGAGCTGCATAATCTTTTCCAAAATATCTATTCTTGAGCCTCTTTCCCTTTCAGTATCCAAAATGTTTCTCTTCCTTCAAATCAATCTGAATCTTCCATATATTCAATGTGGTCAAATTTTTTTCATAAGGAAGCTAAGAAGAATGGAAGAAAATTCATATAGAAACTGCTTCCTCTCAGTTGATGGTTTAGCCTATTTTATTAATTGGCTGAACGACTGAGATGATAGGCACTTTAAAGTCCATTAACTAAATACATGTATTAAATATTAATTAACATAATTATAAATTTGAGCTACTTCTTATTGTCCTCTGACAGCCAGCCATAAATACCTTCAATTATAGCACAACATATACCATCTTAATAATAAATTTTCATCAGCAGATCATGAATGATTTGAAGGTAAGAACTGTCATAATACTCACCAGGATGTATGACAATTGCTTACTATATGTTTCTAGGATGAATAATTTAAGATTCTAAACATATGATATCACTAGATGTAAGCATATAGTCTTTTGTATGAAAAACTATTGATCAATGTTTTCATTTAGAGATCAATATTATATGACTTACCTGAAGTTGCAGCTTTCATAAGAATGGAGTTGAGGAGCTGACTGGTTTGGCTCAGTTGGTTGGACCATGCACTAAGGGCACATGTCTAGGCTCTGGGTTCAATCCCATGTGGGGCATGTATGAGAGGCAATAGATAAAAGTTCATCATATATTGAGCTCTGTTTCTCTCTCTCTCAAATCAGTAAAACATACTCTCAAGTGAGTACTAAACAAAAAAAAATGAGAGTTCAAAATCATTATGTTGTTCCACATCTTTCATTTGGACTGCCTATTTGCAATCACTAAATACTTAGAATGCTAAAGTTGCAGCTTTAACTAGAGAAAAACTTTTACTTAGAATGCTAAAGCTTCTGAGACATACCTATAATTAAAAAAACATCCAGGGATAATTTATCAAGTTAAAATAGACAAATTACAAAGAAATTTTATATATTATCAAGTAAAAAGAATCCCTGGTTTTGAGAAAGCTTCCTCTTCTAACCACTACAAACACATCTTAATGTTTCTCTTGCTCTGAGTATACTCAGATGCTTACATATATTTACTTTTATATGAACACAAAATAAAGAGAGATTTCCTTAAACAAAGATCTGCTATTGGAAAAAAATTCAAGTATCATAAAATTTACATTTAATAACGAACATTACTTGGAGAAAATTGTTTTGGGGGCTTTCTTGTGGTTATTTTTAGAATTCATAAGATATTGACAGATTTTAAATATTAAATTTATATTGAAAGTTAGGCTCTAGAAGAATTGACAAAATCATATAATAAGATACTATTTCCACTCACTGAAAACATAAAAATATGTCAAAAGCACTTATTAGTACTCTAAACTAAAATTTAAAGAAGAAAAAATATATTAGACCCAGAACCAAAGGAGAATCAAAATATAGATCACAGGTGGAAACTAACTTCCCAGTGAACGAAATGATGTGGGGACTGAATTTTCTAATCCTGTATGAGAAGAGCAGATCTAGACATAATTCTTTTCATACAGCTTAGTCTTTTTAGTCCAGGCTCAAAAAATGTGGTTGTTTTTTTCAGGGGCTTGTGCAAAACTGAAGGAAATACAAACAAATAAGATAGGAGCTACCAGCACAAAATTCTAAACTTATGTCACACCACATATAGGATAGTATGTCATGTGAGAATAACAATTCCAAAACAGAAAATATTGATCATTTTCCATAATTGAAAAATGGTATGATCTTTCAAGTTAACATAGCATGAAAAAAAAATGGCACCTCAGTAGCAAGGACCAACCTGGTACCCAGATTTTGGTTTCTAAGGACATTCTCCAGTGAAGGAAACCAGAGTTCCACATGGCTGATGACTGACTCTAGAACTGGGTCAGGAAATATATGTTAACCCTAAGCAGCTTACAGTGCTAGAAAACCAGGTAGTGTCCAAAAGAAATGACTACACTGATGAGGTATGTCAAAGGGACATGGGCACTAACTTAAAGAGCTTCCCCTCACCAAAATTGGAATGATGGGAGCAATAAAATAAAGTAGCATGAATCCTGTGTATAAAACTAGTTAAATTCAAATAGAAATCTATAGTAAAGGACATCTTTACTGTAAATTCTGTTTCAAAGCAGAATAAAGCCAGCTTTCAATTGATGTCATATATATATGGATATACCTCATTCTTTCATTGGATTAAATATTCATTTCTTATTGCTACATAATTTTCCAGGCCTTTTCTTTCTAGAATTCTTCAGCCTATCTTGCTTTAGTTTTAGGTCTTTATGTCTCTGTCAATCGTTTATGTTTTATTTTTTGGCTAAAGCAAATAATTGTTTTTTTCATATATCTTATTCTGCCAGCCAGATTATCTTCATCTCTCTTTATGAGCACCAAGTTCTTTCCATCAGAGCATTATTAACTATAGAATACTTGAGATTATCTTTTATTTCTTATGTTTGACAACTTTATCAAATCTATAGAGTTTATCATATTGACTGGATGAAGAAATTGAAACTGGTTGAACAGGCACAAACATTATCACTCAAATAATCTAATTTTTCTGTTTATCATGATTTTTTTTTGCTAATCACAATCTAATTGACTGTATTTTTATCTTAAGGATCTTAGAATTGTAGGCTTCCATATATATATTTCATTCACATACAATAGGGATTCTAGCAGCTGCTTGGTTTACTACAGTTGTTGGCAAACTCATTAATCAACAGAGCGTCAATCCGTGGCTCAAGAGCCACAGTTTGCTGACCACTGGTTTACTGAAATTCTAAGCACTGACTTGCTTTCTCTTCATGTCTTTGTTATTCTATGCAGTTAAGCAAATAACCCATATTTAGAGATGTAGCCTATTTTAGTCAAATTTAAAAAAAAATAAAAATCCTATTATTTAGATTATGAGTTATGATATTTCCTCTGTGGAGTATGTATTTCCTCCAATGCTACACTTGCATACTAAATAATGTCTTACATGTTGTTCTGGAAAAGTGTAAATTTTCTCTAGTGTTTATTAAAATTATTTGGGAAAGATTCTAAATCAGCCAACGAACCTGACTGTAAATTCTTCATCTTAATGATGTCCCTACTTGAAATATTTGCTATTGTCTTAGATGCTTTTTCTTCAGTCTTCATATATGGACTACATATTACTGTTAAAGTATTTCTGCAAATTATTCAGGTCTTAGCTATTGCGTGGGGATATGATTCAAAGGATATGAAAACACACTTTTATCAAATCTATGGAGTTTTACCATTTTTATTTATGGAAATACTGCCTAACCTTGAGTAACTTATTTTATCTCAGGCACATCAGCTTGAACTTATAGTCTATCTATCAAAAGAATTGTTGAGCTTTATTTAATTTGTTGACTTTAATAAAAATAGTTTTATATCTTTAATATGAATCACTTTGAAGTTGTGAATAATTATCATTAAATTTTATATTAGTTCAAAGGATATTCAATTGTGTGACTTGCTTTGAAAATCCTGTCAGTTCATTTTTCTTAGCTCCCTTTAGATGAAACCATTATACCTTCAATTATTATAACTAACACTTATGAAGCACAAAGTATGTAGTATGTGCCATGTTAAATCCAAGGGAATATAGCAAAATCTTCTTCTTCTAAGAGGCTTGGAGTCTGAAGGGACAGATAGGCATGTAAACTGCTCTTAGATGAGGTGCTGACTATATAACATATGAATAAAAGGGGTCTTCAGTGGCATAAAATGGTGTGTTCAACCAGGAAGTTGGATGATAAAGAGAAAGGCAAGACAAAGGTAGAGAGAGGAGTTGTTTCCTTGAGTCTTGCGGTTGAAGAAACCAGCGGAAGCACAAGAAGAGAATGTCAGTGTAGGTAAAGGAAACCGCGTATGAACACATGGGAAAATAAAGAACATATTTGTGAAAACTTCTGTTGCAAGTGCTTCTGAGAAGAGTTGCAAAAAATGAGAATTAAAAACTAAGTTGGTACCAAAAAGATTTGTAATCACTTGATTAGAAGTTTGAGTTTATATAATAGCTAATGGTCAGTCTTTGACTAATTAAAGGATATTTTGAAATTATCATCTATATAACTTGCTGAAAAATGTAGATAGGACTGAGAGAGGGGAAGTTGTGTAGACATGTACCTTGGACAACTATTAAAATCATTAACTAATTTAATAATTTGAAATCTATAAAATGATTAAAGTGAGTAATCAAATGTAATTAAACCATGTAATAGCACCTTTGCTTTTTCCCCAGTGGAAGAGACTTCTGAAATTTTCCCAGAAGCCACTGACTTTTTGTGCCACAACAAGAAGTGTATTGCATCCCACCTTGTCTGTGACTATAAACCAGACTGCTCTGATAGGTCTGATGAAGCTCACTGTGGTAAGTATATTTGTCTGTTCTAATGCTGCCAGTTCAGCACAGATTTTCATTTTATTAGTAGAGAAACATATTGGCATAGCTGAGAAGAAATGTTCTTTTCATCTAATACAGTAGATTTAGAATAGCCAAAACATTTTTTCAACTTCTCTATGAAAATATCCAAATGGCAGTCCTCTTTTATTCCTTTTAATCCTATGTAATAAATCTATAGCAAATTACTCCTATGCAATAAATCTATAGCAAATTATGTTAGGAAACTTTCCCATCATGCCACTGTATAGAACTGTGAGCCAACATTACAAGCCATCTCCAGAAAATTTTTATCATGAAAAGGTATATCTTAGTACCCAGTAAACAGTAAATTTTAATTCTCCCCACACCCTAGTTCCCAGCAATCATCATTATATTTTTTATTTTTATGCATTTGAGGTACTTCATATAAATGGAATCATACATAATTTTTAATATTTTTAGTGAATGGCTCATTTAATATAGCATAATGTCCTCAACATTCATCTCATATTTTAGTTTTAAATCAAAGTATAAAAGGAAGTGAATGTAATTCGTTTTGTTTAAACTATACTATGAATATTACACATTATATTCTTAATTTAAAAAAATCATATAGTTAATTTAATATGTGTATTTTCAAGTAAAATGTATAATACATTAAATAATACTTCTTACTGTTATTTCTAACTTCTTTTAAGTGCATCAGACCAGGTATGCAACCTGAAACCTGGGTATGTGTCCTGACCAGGAATTGAACCTGCCATCTCTTGATATATGGGACAATACTTCAGCCAATTGAGCACACTAGCCAGGGACAAAAATACATTTTTTATACTTACTGTAAGAAATTTATTTCATTGGAATCCTAAAACACTTGTAAAATCACCATTTTTCCCACAAGACATAACAAATAGAACATTTCATAACCACCAGTAAAACATTAAAAACAAAGCCAAATTTATTAAAGGTTCTAAAGGAAAAGAATAATTGAAATATGATGGCATAGATACATATGTTCAATAGAGAAAGGAAGACTGTCACGGGCACATAGAAAAGTTACTGTAGATAGTAAAATTACTTCATTTCATGTGAAGATGTATATATATTAAAATACTTATATAAAAGTATATTCTTCTACTTATTCCTATTCTTAATATGGTCTAGGAACACTTTCTGAACACTAGATATATAAAAATGAACAAGATATTGTTTTAGACTTCAAAAGCTTACTTTGTACTGCGTGTGTGAGGGACTCTGAAGAAAATTGTATTTATATATAATGTGTTTTTTCTCTATTTTTAAAGAAGCTGTTAGTAAATGAGATGTTTCCTGGTTAATTGTAAAGTGTAACAAGTTCTATCAAGAATAAGGTTAACACAGTTTATTAAGAGAGTATAAATGAAGAATAGCGTGTGTGTGTGTGTGTGTGTGTGTACACCTGTATGTGCAATATAGAGACAGACTTACAAAATGCTAAGGGGAGTTATGGGTAAATTGGGTTTTCAAATGTGAATGCTGCCCATGTTCTTCTGGCTTCGCTCATTTTTCCTCTCAGACTGTTTTATATGCTTTCCCCCCATCACAGTTATTGATGTGAAAACACACAGGCAGTTTTGATTTTCTGAAACTGAAGTCAGTTACTTATATCTGTTAGTGTTACCCACAACTTTGATGGACAACTCCAAGAAATAGTTGAATTTATTAATATATAAGTAATATATTGACAAATTATAAAGAAAAGCCACTTTTCTTTGTCTCTTGAAATGCTTTTTTTTTTCATATCCACAAACAAAACTATACAGCATACAAAAATATACAAGTGACTTAGTTCTGTAAATTGACTTCATTAATATTTTGTATTGATGGTCTTTTAGATAAATTCTCCAATGTAAATCATCAGGGCTACATTCCTGAAGTCAGATAATCTATGTGCATAATGAAATAAATTGCACATTTTAAAAATGACCTTTGGAGAAATATAAGAAAGAGTTGACCTTTTCAGTTATTAAACTGGAGTCCTTATTTTGACTTTGACCCTCACTTGTTGGGCAATTATTTAAATTCTCAATGACTCACTTTTCTCATCTGTATAGTAGATATATTCTAATAATATCCATCCTATTGAGTGCCTTGAGACTTAAATGAAATAATGTAAAGGATGTCTCTATTCAGTATGCTAGAATTGATAATGTTAACTTTTTCCATATCATCATTTTTACATTCTCTAGAAATTTGTCAGTCATATCTTATATACATGGTCTTTATACTTATCAGAAAATAAATAAATGCAGTTATTCCTCATAAAATGTGTCATGAAATAAAATTTTCTTTTGTATCTTTACCTCCTGTTGCAAAATGTATGGTTATAATAAATGAGATAGATTCTGAGAAAACAATAACAACAACCCACAACAGTTAAATCAGAAAATGTGCTCTCTTCTTTCATGGAAGGAAATTATTACCTAAAATGTATCAAGTGCACTTTGGGTTCTCAGTGGTGGATATCCAGCGTGCTGGCAGTCCCTTTCTCTCCTGTCTCCTCCAGAGACAATCATCCTCTTTCCAGTCAACTTGGATTCTTAAATATCTTTCTCATGCAGCAAAGATGCCATTTCACAATGAGAATAAACAATTTAATATTCATGTATTATGCATCATGGTATGGCAAAATAAGGTGGATATGTGGATGTAAGGAATTAAAAATAATTATGGTGCTTGCTATTTCTTAAACATATGTTAATTGATCAATATTTACACTGACCACACAACCATATTATTCCAATGAGAAAATACCACTTGTTTAAAATAATGTTAGTAATGCTTTGAATCTTTCAAGGGGTCGTGATAAAGATCACACACAATTTAGAAAATCATTTTTCTAAAGCAATAGCTATTTTGAAAATACAGGTGATACATAGACCTCATCAAGAAACATTGCAAAGTCTTCATATTATTCATCATTCAATAATTATGTATGGGAACACTGATATATATGATGTAGTGCACTAAAAATTACTGATCATATGGAAATGTTTATAGTAATATAATAGTAAACAACAAGTAAGCTGATAATATAAAATAAAGAAGTAATGAATTTCCAAATTAGTGGTAACAACTATAATGCCATAAACCCACACATGCCCTGTGAACTGGCATGGTCTTCAAAGGGAGAGATGGTATAGACACTGGACATTCAAGGAAGATGGAATGGATAAAAGGAGATAAAGATACTTGTAATAGAAACTCCAACCTTAAGGAGTTTAGAAGGACAGTAGTCCCTGCTAGTTGCTTTTCAATTTTTTTTGGTTGCTTAAAAACAGAACTCCAATTTTATCTGGAGCAGCATTATGACCAGCTGCAAATATTATCATCTCCAATCTTCCACCAGAGGCCAATGAATATACATGGGAATTTTGGAAAGATGTCTCTTTCAGAAAGAAAAAAGCGCTTTTCTCTTTTTGTCTCCCTCAATGCTTGAATGTTTGTGACCCAAGGAAGTACAGCAGTTGTCTTGCAACCATGCATGAGCATGAGGATGACAAGGTGACAGCACTGAAAGGTGGGGAATGTGTGCTTCGCACTATACCCACTGCATGGCTGCACCACAATGCCAACCTTAAACTGACAACTTCCCAACTTACCGTTAATTGAAATAAATTAATCCCTGTCTGTTTGAGTTACAATTATTTGGTATTCAGTAAAGCCAGCTCCTTCCCATCAAGTTCTGTAGTTCTGAATATCTCAGTTTTGCAATGCTATCCTGAGAAAGGACAAATAGATTTTCTTCCTTCTGATTGTTTTTTAAAGAAAAAAATTTCCTAGGTGCCTTTTCTCCAATAAGTCTCATTGTCTAGAATCCCACGTTGATGCCTAAACTAATTAAGAGGAACATGGCATCACAATTGCTGAGATAAACCATCAGTCACTCCTGGAGCTGATGAGGGGCTGTTTCACCCATAAAACACATAACTGAGTGAAAGAAGGTTTATACCTGGAGAAAACTGCCATTCTCTCCTGAACAAAAGAGAGAAGGGATGACTGACAAATGAGCAACCAAATGCTAGGGAAAACATTTTAAAAAGTGAGAATTAGCTTTCATCATAAAAGTTGAAGTCTGTTTTTATTCAAAAGATAATTTCTGAAAAATTTGGTTGGCAGGAAATTTTAAATATAAGACAGATTTCAGCCTAAAAAATCACTTTGCATTACATAAAGGTTACTGTATTCAAGGCTAGAGCTTTTGGAGAGTATCTTCAGACAATGTGAAAACCTGAATATTTTTAACAAGGGAAATAACACATAGAACATTCTTAAAAGTGATCAATGTGGTTTGCATTTGTAGTGTTGATAGATGGAAGGCTACGTTAAAAAAGGGCGCTCCATTAAACCAGGTGTTTGAACCAATGGAACTGTAACAGATACTATGGAACTGCAAGGAACAAAATGAGTTAAATAAATTTTTAAAGGGAGAATCTACAGTTATTTGGTGATAGATTGAACATGAAAATGAAGAATGCAGAACCAAAGATAACTCCAAAGTTAGAATCTTTAGAAAGAGAGAAGATTCATCCTATGAAATTAGTTAATAATCTTAAAAAGAAAAACCCAACTTGAGAAGTGAATGATGAGTTTATTTTAGGCTTGCTTGGTTTCAAGGTGATGGTTGCATATTCCAAGTGAAATGTTCAAAAAGCATTTAAAGATAAATGCCTGAATTTCATCATGGCTGCGAATTTATTTGTAAGCCATCTGCATAAAAGTATGAAGGGCCCCTGTACAGGCTGAGTGAGGATATATAGAGTGAGAAATTTAAGTAAATAAATACATATTTTTTTAAATCAAGAGGAATACCATGACAGTATCTGCAAGTTATAGGAAAGTAATTAGAAGAGAATGTGAGATTGGCGAATGTGGAAAAATTGGGTAACTTTGAAATAAATGAGGCTGTGGAGTGCTAAAAATAGTATTGCTAAGGAGTAGAGAGCATAAAGTGAGATTAGTGCCAGAAAGGAAAAGTTTCAAAATTTGATGTAAAGAGAATGAAACATAAGAGAATTGATCCTGATTGCATACATATCCTTAGGGTCAAAGATAAAGGTCATATATTAAATAAATTGGAGCTAGAAGGACAGAGTGGTTACAGAGAATGGAAAAGGATGTAGGATAATTATTGTCAGGCCTATGTATTGGGGAGTCATTTACACAGAAATACAATAGTAAAAAGCCTGGATGTGACATTATTCTGAAGAACCCACGTGGCTGTCTTCCATGTACATTGATTAGTTCTGCACTTTTGCAGTTGTGCTGGTTAAACACCTGGAGAACTGATTCTCTCACTTTTATCCACATTGTTTGCATATTATAAACCTATATATACCATGGGTTTGGTACAGAAAAGCATAAAGATATAAAGGGCCCATAAAGAAACACATAGAAATCAATTAATTATAAATTATGTAGAATGAATGAAAGAAATGTACATAATTTAAAGTGATTTTACTTTTGGAGATAAAATGCAATCATGCCTGAAAAGTGAAATGCTGATACTTTAAAAATATGAAAGCTATTTTTGCTATATATTTGGTGTCAACTTTAACTGCAAGTTTTTCTTCTGATGAAGTTTCTATATGCTAGTATCAGTTTGATGTTAAGAAAAGGTTGTAAACAAGAAACTACTTGAAGAAATGTTAAAAATAATATAAACTTCATCTTCCTAAAAGAAAAAAGGGACAGGAAAAGTCAATGACAATCTCAGTTGATTCTTACCAATTTAGTTACCCAATAATTTATTCTGCCGGTACTACACAGTTTTTACAGTGAATGCTCAAATACAATAACTGCTGTGCAAAAAAAAAAAAAAGAAAAATGAAAGATATCAGAATGTTATGGTGTCACTTTTCACAGATGACTAGTTGTTATCTCAACTAGTTATTATCACAATACTGTTATTATCTAGTAATTTATATTGTAATAAAGTTAATTTTTAAAGAGTTACCAATCAAAACTTTCAGTAGTGAATATCTTTCATTATTTACTGACTAGTTCTGAAATGTATGCCAAAAGGGTGTGTGTCCATACAGTTTACTGTTTCATCCAAAAGCACCTTTTCTTTAGTAAATGAGTTTGCCTCTCTAACAGTCTATGCTATTCAAATACTAGAGTACTCAAAGCAACTGAATTAATATCCAGACAACTGAAGCTGTTGATTTATTTGTTTCGATAAGTATTATATTGTTAATGTTTATTATGTGTAGACAGTTTTATCTGTCATCTATAAGTATTATTAGTCAATCCATATAGCTTCTTAATGGATAAATGACAATATTCATGCTCTGCTTCTAGACCCTGGGTTAAAATCCTGGTTATATAGATGTAATTAATTGACACCTTCAGAACATTTCACCCCAAAGCCACAGAATATACATTCTTCTCAAGTGCACATGGGTCATTTTCAAAGATAGACCATACATTGGATCATAGGGAAAGTCTCTTCAAATTCAAGAAGATATAAATCATATCAAGCATTTTGTCAGACCACAGTGACATAAAACTGGAAATCAACTACAATAAAGACAATACAAAGAAGTCAAACACATGGAGACTAAACAGCATGCTATTAAACAACGACTGGGTAACTAGAGAGATCAAGGAAGAAATAAAAACATCATGGCAACAAATGATGACAACACAACAATACAAAATTTATGGGATACAGTGAAAGCAGTCTTGAGAGGAAAGTTCATAGCTCTACAAGCCTACTGCAAAAAAACAGGAAACAATGGTAATAAATTTCCTAACCTACAACTCAAAGAGCTAGAAAGAGAGCAATAAGAAAAGCTCAATGTATGCAGAAGGAAGGAAATAGTAAAGATCAGAGCAGAGATAAACAACATAGATACCAAAGAAACAATTCAAAAGATCAACAAAACCAAGAGCTGGTTCTTTGAAAGGATAAACAAGATTGATGGACCTCTAGCCAGGCTCACCAAGAAGCAAAGAGAGGAGACCCAAATAAACAAAATCAGAAATGAAAGAGGAGAAATAACAACAGACCCTGTGGAAATACAAAGGATTGTTCAAAAAAAATACTATGAACAACTCTATTTCAACAAATTGGACAACCTGCAAGAAATGGACATATTCCTAGAAAAATATCACCTTTCAAAACTCAACAGGAAGAATCTAAATAGCTCAATAGTCCTATAACAATGGAAGAAATTGAAGCAGTCATCAAAAAGCTTCCAGCAAATAAAAGCCCGGGGCCAGATGGTTACACAGGAGAGTTTTACCAAACATTCAAAGAAGAATTAAAACCTATCCTCCTCAGCCTATTCAAAAATATTCAAGAAGAAGGAACACTTCCAAACACCTTCTACGAAGCCAGTATCACCCTGATACCAAAACCAGATAAAGACAACACAAGGAAAGAGAATTACAGGCAAATATCTCTCATGAACAGAGATGCCAAAATTCTCAACAAAATTCTAACAAATCAGATACAGCAGTACATTGGAAAGATCATATACCATGACCAAATAGGATTTATCCCAGAAAGGCAAGGATGGCACAATATTCGCAAATCAATAAATGTAATACATCACATAAACAAATTGAGAGATAAAAATCACATAGTCATATCAATTGATGCAGAAAAGACATTTGACAAAATCCAACACCCTTTGTTGATAAAAACTCTCAGCAAAGTGGGAATAGAAGGAGCATACCTCAACATTAGAAAAGCCATATATGATAAACCCACAGCTAACATCATCCTCAATGGGCAAAAACTAAAACTACTTCCCTTAAGAACAGGAACAAGACAGGGATGCCCACTCTCACCACTCCTGTTCGATATAGAACTGGAAGTATTATCCATTGAAATTAGACAAGAAGAAGAAATAAAAGGCATCCAAATTGGAAAAGAAGAAGTAAAGCTGTCCTTATTTGCAGATGACATGATACTGTACATAAAAACCTGAAGGACTCCATCCCAAAACTAATTGACTTAATAAATGAATTCGGCAATGTAGCAGGATACAAAATTAATACCAAGAAATCCGTGGCATTTCTATACTCAAATAATGAAATTACAGAAAAAGAGACTAAAAAAACAATCCCATTTACCATTGCACTAAAAAAATTAAGATACCTAGGAATAAACCTAAGTAAGGAAGTAAAAGACCCATATGCAGAAAACTACAGGACACTGAAAAAAAGAGATAGAGGAAGATGTAAACAGATGGAAGAGCATACCATGCTCATGGATTTGCAGATTCAACATCTTAAAATGTCCATTCTACCCAAAGCAATCTATAGATTCAATGCACTACCCATTAAAATACTAATGATGTATTTCACAGACCTAGAAAGAACTCTTCAAAGATTCACCTGGAACAAAAAAAGACAGCAAATAGCCACAGCAATCCTGAGAAAGAAGAACAAAGTACGTGGAATCTCAATACCAGATTTCAAGCTATAGTACAAAGCAACTGTTCTCAAAACAGCTTGTTACTGGCATAAGAACAGACATTTAGATCAATGGAATAGAATAGAGAATCCAGATATCCACTCAAACCACTATGCTCAATTAATATTTGACAAAGGAGGAATGAACATATGGAGCCAAGATAGCCTCTTCAATAAATGGTGTTGGGAAAATTGGACAGATACATGTAAAAAAATGAAACTGGACCACTGACTTACACCAAATATAAAAATAAACTCAAATGGATACAGGACTTAAACATTAGAAGGGAAACCATAAAAATACTAGAGGAATCCATAGGCAGCACAATCTCAGACATGTGCTGAAAGAACTTCTTCATTGATACTGCTCCAAGGGCAATGGAAGCTAAAGAAAAAATAAACAAATGGGGCTACATCAAAATAAAAAGCTTTTGCACAGCCAAAGAAACCATCAACAAAACAACAAGAAAGACCACTGTATGGGAGAATATATTTGTAAATATTATCACTGATAAAGGTTTAATCTCTAACATCTACAGCCAACTTATACAACTTAATAAAAGGAAGATAAATGATCCAATAAAAAATGGGCAACGGACCTAAATAGAACCTTTTCAAAAGACGACAGAGGAAGGACAAGAGACACATGAAAACATGTTCAAAGTCATTAATCATCCGAGAGATGCAAATCAAAATGACAATGCGATACCATCTTACACCTGTCAGAATGGCAATCATCAACAAATCAACAAACGACAAGTGTTGGCAAGGATGCGGAGAAAAAGGAACCCTTGTGCACTGTTGGTGGGAATGCAGACTGGTACAGCCACTTTGGAGAACAGTATGGAGTTTCCTCAAAAACTATAAATGGAACTCCCATTTGACCCAGCAATCCCACTCTTAGGAATATATCTTAAGAAAGTAGAAACACCAATCAGAAAGGATTTATGCACCCCTGTGTTCATAGCCGCGCAATTTACAATAACTCCAATTTGGAAACAGCCTAGGTGCCCTTCAGCAGATGACTGGATCAGAAAACTATGATACATCTACACAATGGAATTCTATTTTGCCATTAAAAAGAAGGAATTCTCACCATTTGCAGCAACCTGGATGGAACTGGAGATCCTCATGCTAAGTGAAATAAGCCAGTCAATGAAGGAGAAACACCACATGATATCACTCATTTGTGGATAATAAAGAACATTATAAATTGATGAACAAAAGGATAGATACAGAGGCAGTAAAGCATCAAAGAGATTCTCAAATTACAGCAGGAAGGTTAAGGAGAGGTGGGGTAGATAAGAGATCAACCAAAGGACTTGTATGCATGCATATAAGCATAACCAATGAACACAATACACTGGGGAGGTGGGGCAATGGGAAGATATGTATACATATAACACAATAAAAATTTAAAAAATGCTGGTTATAACTGATATTATCAATGGGTACAACTGCCCTGATTCTATGAGTTATTTATAAATAATTAGAATATGCAGATACTAATTAAAATCATCACTAATGTAATAAAATATCAAGTGCAATGTGGATTTTCAGAACATTTCATTAAAATTTTTGTTTCCTTAGGCCAATACACAACTACAACAGGAAGCTGTAATTTTGAAACAACTTCTAGAAATTGGACCACAGCCTGTAGTCTTACTCAAGACACTGAAGATGACTTGTACTGGGCCATTGGCAACAGAATTCTTAATGAAGCACTGAGTGCAGATTCTGACCATACACCCGGTAACCCTACTAGAGATACATAGGCCAAGTAATCAACTCCTGGAAACCTGCTTTATCTATTTGATTGAATGCTGGAGTATGTCCGTTATGTCGGTAGGTTGGGGAGGAGGAGCAGTTAGACATCAATAGGGATTATGAAAAGAAAATTAATACTTTCTGTTTAGCCCCTGAATTACTGAATAGACTCAGAACTGGCATTGCTACAACAAGGAAATCCATGACTTATATTTTAAGAGAATCACAGAATGTTTTCCCTCATCCCTAAATATGTCCCTTAAATCAACAATCAGAGCAGTGACAAGTAGAGGGCAATCAGATTACTGTATGGAAAGGTTTACAATTAGCAATGATAAGGATTTTCAAAATACGCAATGGCCAGTAGCAGGCCACCAATTTTATTCTAGGCTCTCTAAAGGTCCAAGACAGAGAGGTGAGTTGGTGATAGAGGAAAGAGCATCCACAAGTCATGACAGGTTTTACTTTGTGTCCTGTGATTTTAGGTAAATGTAACCTTTAATGGTTTTACAGTTAGTAGAATCAGAATATAAGTAGGATAGTAACCTTACAGTGGTACCTTAAGATACGAGTTAATTCGTTCTGTAACCTTGAGGCGTGGGAAACTATGAGACGCTCAAGTCGCGGTAAACTAGTGGGTTGTGTTCAGCCAGCTGATCCACATGATTACTCCTATCTCAAATGTTGCTCGTATTTCAAAGCAAAAAATCGCTCGCTAGACGGCTCGTATCTCAAAAATCTTGTATGTTAAGGCACTCGTATCTCGAGATACCACTGTATTTATTTTGAGCCTGAAGTCTTGCCTACTCAGCACTTTTCTTATTTAGGAATTAATTTTCCCCAGGGGTAAAAAAATAACTTTTTTATAGAAAAGTTTTCTTAGGAATAAAAACTAATATGAGATAATTGTGATGGTTAATTTTATGTAGCAACTTAAAGAGTGTTATTCAACAAGGTTAACATTTTTTTTTACATTCAATATTATTTTGTTTTAATTTATGTGTACAACACAGTGGTTAGACAAGCATATATAAAGGGTTCCCTCTGATATTTCCAGCACCTAATTGGTAACATATATTATAGTCATTACAGCATTATTGACTACATTTTCTGTGCTTTACTTTTTGTCCCTATCACTATTTTGTAACTAACAATATGTACTTCTCAATCCCCTCACCTTTTTCACCCCATCCCTCAACTCCCCCCCGACCTGGCAACCATCAGTCTGTCCTCTGTACTTACGATTCAGTTTCTGTTTTATTTATTTGCTTAGATTGTTCTCTAGATTCCATATACAGTGGTACCTCGAGATACGAGTTTAATTCGTTCTGTAACCTTGAGGCGTGGGAAACTATGAGACGCTCGAGTAGCGGTAAACTGGTGGGTCTTGTGCAGACAGCCGATCCAGGCGATTACTCCTATCTCAAATGTTGCTCGTATTTCAAAGCAAAAAATTGCTTGCTAGACCGCTCGTATCTCAAAAATCTCATATGTTAGGGAACTCGTATCTCGAGGTACCACTGTATAAGTGAAACCATATGGTATTTGTTTTTTTCTGACTGATTTATTTCACTTAGCATAACACCCTTTAATACCATCCATGCTGTCACAAATGGTAAGATTTTGATCTTTCTTACAGTTGAGTAATATTCCACTGAGTATATGAACTGCAGCTTTTTTATCCATTTGCCTATTGATGGGCATATAGATTGCTTCCATAGCTTGGCTATTGTAAATAATACTGCAATGAACATAGAATGGGAGTTCATCTATTCTTTTCAATTAGTATTTTGGATTTAAGCAGTTCCATTTTTTTTGTCATAGTGGCTATACCAATCTACATTCCCACAACAGTGTATAGCTGTTCTCTTTCTCCACATCTTCCCCATCATTTGTTGTTTGTTGATTTATTGATGATAGCCATTCTGACAGGTGTGAGGTGATATCTCATTGTGGTTTTCATTTGCATTTCTCTGATGACTAGTGATATTGAGTATCTTTTCATATGTCTATTAATCATCTATGTCATGAGGTTAACATTTATATCAGTAAACTACTTCAAGCAGATTGTCCTCCATAATATGGATAGTCATCATCCAATCAATTGATGGCCTCATAGAACAAAACAGATGGGCTGCCCAACCAAAAGTTAATTTCACCAACGGACTTCCTTTGGCCTTCATCTGCACCATCGGCTCTCCTGGGGCTCCAGCCTGCTGGCCCACACTGAACAGTTAAGGCTTACCAACATCATAAGCATATGACCCATCCTATCTAATAAAAGAGTAATATGCAAATTGACCATACCTCCACCCACCATACCCACCAGCCACGCCACCAGCCATGCCCACCAGCCAATCAGAGTGAGTATACAAATTAACCCAACCAAATGGCTATGGCCACAGAGAGAGCAGGAGAGAGGCTTGGGTTGCTCCTGGCAATGGAGAAGTTTTCAGCATACCCTGGGCCTGTGGAGGCCTCCGCTTCAGGCTACAAAGTTTCAATTGTAGAAGATAAATAAATCCCAGATACCAGGGCCTCTGCTTGGGTCACCAGGGGACATGGCTGGCCTGCAAACCACCACAGGCCCCTAGCCCAGGCTTCCCCGTGTCCCAAGGGAACACCCACCCTGACCTGGGATACCCTTCAGGGCAAACCAGCTGGCCCCCATGCATGCAGCTGGCCTCTATCCTATCCAATATAAGAGCAATATGAAGATTGATCATCACTCCACACATAAGATGACTTCCCCATGTAGTTAAAAGATCTTGCCCCCAAGTGGAAACAAGATGGCCACCACAAGATGGTCAGCAAGGGAGAACAGTTGGGAGGGTCCAGGCCTGCAAAGAGGGCAGTTGTGGGTGATCAGGCCAGCAGTGAAGGGCAGTTGGGAGGGATCAGGCCTACAAGGGAAGGCAATTAGGGGTGACCAGGCTGGCAAAGGAAGGAAGTTGTTGGGGGCATGGCCTGCAGGGAAGGGTAGTTGTGGTTACCCAGGCCCCCAGGGGAGGGCAGTTAAAGGCAAATGGGCTGGCAGGGGAGCAGTTATGCATCAATCACGCTGGCAGGGAAGTGGTTAGGGGGTGATCAGGCTGGCAGGCAGAAGGAATCAGGGGCAATCGGGATGGTAGGCAGGTGAGCAGTTGGGTGCCAGCAGTTCTGGATTGTGAGAGGAATGTCCGACTGCTGTTTAGGCCCTATCCAAATACATCCCTCAAGGGTCCCAGATGGAAAAGGGAGCAGGCTGGGCTGAAAGACAACCCTCCCAACCCCCCAAATTTGTTGCACCAGGCCTCTAGATTATTTATAACAAATATATTTCTATATTGATATACATTCTATTCTATTTTTCTGGAGAAAACTAACAAAATATTACTCAAAAAGATGAAAGCATAGGCACAATGAAAAAGAGCAAGATTATATGAATTAAAATAACTTTTCATAGAAAAAATATATGAGGTTGGCCCAGACATTTTATGACTAGTAATAATAGAACTATAGTTTTATTGTTTTTACATTTTAGGCAGATTGAAAATGACATAATGTTCAGTTACAACATGTGTACTCATTCTTATTTTAAAGTTGTTCCTTAATTCATCCTCAATGTATATGTTTATTTCTTTTGACCTGTCAAGTTATATATCCTCTTTCTTTTACCAAGATGTTTTTTGTTTTTTCTTTAAAAACATGAAGTTAATATACAGCAGAACAGAGAAGAGAATCAAGACACTGAGGTCAGTAATTAGGAGGATTTAATATATAACAAAATTTAATTCAATTTAAAAAGATGTATTATTTAATATGGCACTGGTATATCTGGTTATTCACCTGGAAATAAATGAAATTAGACCCATTTTTCTTCTGCATATTTCACATACAGAAATATAGTCTAGATTGATTAAAGACTTAAATATAACAAATAACAATAAAATTCTTTCAAGAAAACAGAGGGCAAGCAGTGTGCAATTTAAAGACAGGCTCTAACTTACAAAAGTTCAGAATCTATAAAAGAAAAGATGTACATATTTTATTATGTTAAATTTTAACTGTGGTTTAAAATTTTCATAAATTAAGTCAATAGGCATATAATAGGTTAGAAAATTTTTCCTTACAGATTACAAGTAAGATTATATTTGTCATCTCTATTTCTACCTCTATCTCTATCTCTAATCTATATCTATATCTATTGCATAACAAATTCACAGATGATTACATTAATATAATCAACAAATGTATTCAATGATGCTCAAATTCACTAGTCATCAGAAAAATACAAATTAAATAATACAGAGATGGAAAAAGATTTTCAAAAGCCATCTATAGATGGCTGAGAGAAAGAGTGGAGGAGCAAGGGAATGATACTCAAACATGGTTATGGGAAATGTTCATGAATTGGAAAACATTCTGACCATCTATAATAATAAAAGTGTAATATGCTAATTAGATTGGACAGCCAAATGACCTTTCAGATGTCATTCCATACATTCTTCCAGACAAAGCCTCAGTGGCCAAGGCAGAGGCAGTTAGGAGCAATCAGGCAGTCAG
The DNA here is from genome assembly GCA_004026805.1 of Lasiurus borealis. Classification (NCBI taxonomy): domain Eukaryota; kingdom Metazoa; phylum Chordata; class Mammalia; order Chiroptera; family Vespertilionidae; genus Lasiurus; species Lasiurus borealis. The sequence continues at coordinate 158,022 of PVJN01000636.1, read as the reverse complement.
GCAAGTGGTTAGGGGAGATCAGCCTGGTAGGGGAGCAGTAAAGGCAATCGGCAGGCAGGCAGAGTGATTAGGGGCATTCAGGCAGGCAGGCAGAGGCAATTAGGGCTGATAAAGAAGGCAGGAGAGCAGTTAGGGGTGACATACAGGTAGGTGACTGGTTAGGGGTGATGAGGCAGGCAGGCAAGTGGTTAGGAACAATGAAGCAGGAAAACAGAGTGGTTAGGGGTGATCATGCAGGCTGGCCAGGGAATAGTTAGGAGCCAGCATCAGACATCCCCCAACAGGTCCCATTTTGCAAGAGAGTACAGTCTGGGCTGAGGGACCACCAACTCCCTGTGCACATTTTGTGCACCAGGCCTCTAGTATAGAAATAAAAAGACCAACACAGAAGCACATGTATATAGAGAATCTTACTTTAGCATTATTTGTGGTTGGAAAAAAAACACACAACAAGACATAAAATCAATGTCCATTATTCAAACATTCAGTTATTTGTTCCTGTTGCTTTATGAAATTCATTTATGGGGAGAGGGGGGAGGAAGGTCCCTCAGCCTGCCTACATCTTCTCGCCCCTAATTGCCCTCTCATGCTGGCCTCATTGTCCCTAACTGCCTCTGCCTCAGCCCCCGCCACCATGGCTTTGTCTAGAAGGACACCTGGAAGGATGTCTGGTAGACATCTGGTCTAATTTAGCATATTACCCTTTTATTAGTATAGATTGAATACCAGGCACTGTTTAGTCCTGGGAATACATTAGTGAATAAAACAGATAAAAATTGCTGCCAAAGTGGAGTTTACTTTCTACAAGGAGAGTCAAGACAATGAACAAACAGTTCTGATTGTATGAACTGTTAGAAGTTGAGGAGAAAGAAGGAATGAAGTAGGACCAAGAATGCCCAAGGATGGGCATGTGCATTGCAGTCGGAGGGGAAATGGGAAAGGAAGGATGATTGTTAAAATATACTGATCAAAGTAGGCTGCATTGAGAAAGCACTATTAAAAAAAAATACCAACACACTTGAAAAAGGTGAGGAATGAGCAATGTGGATGTCTAAGGAAAGTGACAGAGTGACAGTAGAGTGACAGCCTGCGCCAAATGCCCTGAGGTCAGACACCTTTTTGGAGTCTCAACCTGGGCCCCACTGATGGTTTGAGTAATGGAATTAGCTTGTGTGGGCTGTCCTGTGCAGTATAGGATATTGGGCAGTATCCCTGGCCTCTACCATCAGTGCAGTAGTAGCACTTCCCTCCTAGTCTTGACAAGTGAAAATGTTTTAGAAATCCCCTGGGGCCAAAATCACCACCCTCTTCACCCCCACTTCTGTTGCAAACCTGGAGGAACAACCTAGAGGCCAGTGTAACCTGTTAAACACACAGTATGCGATGTCATGCAATCTCTAAAACAGAGTTTTAGGGATTTCCAAAAAATATTGTTGAAGTGGTAAAGCCATATGCAAAATTATTATATAGTATGACCCAATTTTTCTAAAGCAAAGAATAACTAACATCTTTTATTTGTGCATATGATTAAACATGTAGGTAGATATTTCTATGAATAACTATGTGACTATAGAGATAACTATGATAAAACATATATATTAATTTACTAATATGGATTACTACTTGGGTGGTGATAAGGTTCAAATAAAGGAGAAGCTGATAAATCTAAAAATAAAATAAGTAAAACAAAAATTGTACCTCATAAGAAACTTTAATATACATGATGGTAGAACATTTATGTATTTGTGGAATTGTGGTGAATATTTTAAATCTTTACCACTTAAAAAGCTTTTCACTTGTTTAATATTTAGTTTTGTTCAATATTTATTTTAATCAATTTTATATTACTAAGGATTCCATCTTTTCCTTAAAAATTTAAAATATAATTAAGCAGAAAAAATAAAAACTTGTTTCGTAATATCAGTAGAATGATATAACATCTATAAGCTTTGTATTTTGTAATTTAGAAAAATGTAATGTGAATAGGTTTTTATGTTATGGAATATTTTCAGCAATATAGTGTTAGAGCACAGTATTTTATACTTTGGGTATATCACAATTTATAAAATTATCTAATGTTAAAGTTAAATTATTTTTTGGCACATTCACTATAATAAATATCAATAATTAATATATATTTAGCTGTATATTTGTTGTGACATTTATTACAGTTATAATATAAATATCACAACAATGAATATACAATTTTAAACTTTTCTGATTATTTCTAAGGATAAGTATATATATATATTTTTACTTAAGAAGTTATGAGAAATAAACCAATTTTGAATTTGCTAGTAAGATCCAGAGAGTAATATCTTGATGCAAATGCCCATGAATTCTTTTTTAAATTAAAAAAAAATCGTTTCAATATAGTTGACATCTGATATTATATCTGTCTCAGGTATACAGCATAGTTGTTAGAAATTTATATAATTTACAAAGTGATCCTCCCAGTACTCACCTCACATGATACATAGTTATTACAGTACCCACCTCACATGATACATAGTTATTACAGTATTATTGGCCATATTCTTTATGTGGTGCTTTACATCCCCATGACTGTTTTGTAACGGCCAGTTTGTAACTTCTCAATCTCTTCACCTTTTTTTTACCTTTTTCACATCCCTCCCATATGGTAATAATCAGTTTGTTCTCTGTATCTATGATTTTTTTTAAACATATTTTATTGATTTTTCACAGAGAGGAAGTGAGAGGGATAGAAAGTCAGAAACATCGATGAGAGAGAGATATCGATTAGCCGCCTCCTGCACACCTCACACTGGAGATGTGCCCGCAAGCAAGGTACATGCCCCTGACCGGAATCGAACCCGGGACCTTGCAGTCCACAAGCCGACGCTCTATCCACTGAGCCAAACCGATCTCGGCTATGATTTTGTTTTTGTTTTGTTTGTTTATGTGTTAATTTATTAGGTTACATTTGCAGCATTTTCTTTCTTCTTAAGACAGTATTGGAAAATACTACTAATATAATATTACTAATGGTACAAAAAGTATTATAGGTTCATTTTAGGAAAAATAAAAGTATAATCAATGGTTATGAGAAGGTTTCATGCATGGTCAAAAAGACGAACAAAAGTCATCAATAGATAGCTTTTAATGGAACAATTAAGGACTATTAATGGCATTATTTATTTTTTTAAACTTTCATATCTGTGGTTCATTAAAGACCACATAAAAAGTTTGTATCTGGTTATTTATCTAATATTGGACTCAAGTAATGTTGTCCAGAGATAAAGGAATCATCCTGACAGAATTCTTTATTATCCTCCCTGTTAATTACTACTTGATACAGTATATTTTTACAAAGTGTTCTCTTTAAGCAGCTTGATTATGTCATCCTTGATATACTAACATGGTTCATTTAACTTGTTTAGGCATCTCTAAGGTAATAGGCTGCTAGATAAATTGTATGAACATTAATTAATTTTGACCCTCTGGGAAAAACAAAATTCTTTCTGAGAAGGCCAACTGATTCAAAGAGCCTCTGATCTATTTATAAGCATCACAGCATTGCTGCTAATTAAAACTGTATTTGTGGATCTTTTCATTTATTGTTATCAGGATGAAGAATTAGATACATAGGGAGGACATTTTCAATGCCCATCACATGACTATGAGTCTTGTTGGAGCCATTGTTGAAACTATGGAAAGAAACTACAGTACAAACATCAATCCACTCTCTAGTCTGCACATGAATAGTGTAAATGAGATTTAATGGCAAGAGTGATATTTGTGTGACATGAATTAACAGTGGCATAATATAGATGGCTGCTGTCTCTGTTTTCCTTCCTTCATAACTTTCTTTTGTTTAAATGGCATAATCGACCATCTCCACAATTAGACTATAAACTCCAGGAGTCACATCTTTTGTATGTTTATATTCACTCCAACATTTAAGATTGAATAGTACTTGATAAATACTTGTATAGGTCATGTTATTTGGATGTATCTCATTCTATTTTTAACAGCCATGTATTTAGAATTAATTAATACAACAATCATTTCCTGAATGCCTATTAAACACTACACACAATACCTTGGAAACTGAAGTTATGAATTAGTGTTTGAAAAGTAATTGGGATGAAATCTGCTGCTCTTTTAACACACATGCTCACTATTACTCCTATGTTCACAACTCAAAGTCAAACAATAACCCTAATCTTAGTGAGGTAAATTCTCTGATGCATTAGTAGCAGTTTAAAATACAAAGTGTTCAACAAATGTAATTTACTTGATACTTTGTAGACAGAGCCTGCAGGCTAGGCAGATGATAACCACACTTCCTTTCAGCAGGCAGAACAAACTTTATTTCTATGTTATACCTGAGGACAGAAGCTGAATGGTTTCTCTAAGCCTGAACCCCCTGGTGAATGAGGTCTATTCCAAGCCCTCCTCCAGGACATCACCACAGCATGTGTGGTCCTTATTTATAGCTCCATCTAAATCTTCATGTTTAGGGCCTCTTAACCTTTATCTCATGTCATGCTTATATGGCCATCTCACCCTGATCTCTGATATTTGGTACAGGGAGATTCCCATATTAATTAGCTTGGGAGAGTAGGAGTTAGGTCAGTGACACACAGATAGATATTGAAAAGTCAAATGATACTGAGTCTTATCAAAGTACAAGAGAACCAGTGCATGAATTCATGCACCAGTGGGATCTCTTGGCCTGACCTGCAGGATCAAGCCAAAACCAGCTCTCCAACATCCCCTGAGGGGTCCTGGGTTGTGAAAAGCTGATGAACCCCCACTAGTACACGATCAGGGCTGGGGAAGGATATGGGAGGTTGGCCAGCCAGTGAGGGTCTATGGAAAGGTTCCAGGGCCTGTCAGGCCTGTCTCAATTGGCCAGACCTCAGCAGCAAGCTAACCTACCAGTTATAGCAACTGCCCCCTCGTGGTCAGTGCACATCATAAGGAGTGGTTGAGTGGCCTTAGCATATCATTAGCATATTATGCTTTGATTGGTTGAATGGATGACCAGACAACCAAACACTTAACATATTAGGCTTTTATTACATATGATATGATGCCCTGGACAGGTGGCTCACTTGGTTGGAGTGTTATCCTGTATACCAAAACGTTGCAGGTTCCATTCCTGGTCAGGGAACATACCTAGATTGTGGATTTGATCCCCAGTCCTGGCATCTGCAGGAAGCAACCTATCAATATTTGTCTCTCATATCCATGTTTCCCTCTCTCTTAAGTCAGTGAAAATATGTCCTTGAGTGAGGATTTAAAAAATATATGATTTGTAAATTTTTCTTTTGTTTTATCTAATCCTTAAATAATACATTGGAATTTATTGTGATAGCAGTTCACAGCAGATTTCTTTTAAGATATATGCTTTTTATACTTCAAGGGGAGTAAATTACTAATTTTCTACTACTATTTATATTGAGATTAAAGTCTGAGAAGAATGTTAAACGAAAACAATTATGATTTGTGTGATGCTTCAGCCACCACTTAAAAAGTACAGGATGGGACAAAAGTAGATTTTCAGTTTTTGTATGAAAAATAATACAATAATTTTAATATATAAAAACCCTGGGTTGTAATGACTGGTAACTGAGGCTCAAGCAACCAGAAGTCAGTCCTGCTTTCCCTGCAGGCACAGTGCCCCAGCACTGACTGCTGAGGGGGCTGTGAATCAGGGCCAGAGAGAAGCCTAAAGAGAGAAGCAGGGACTGATCCATTGCCTCTGTGACAGCTTTTGATCACCACTTGCCACTGTCTTTCTCTCCCAGTATGGCCAGCAGCTGTGCAATCATTCCTCTCCAGACTTCCACCTGAGCTGCTGATCAGCACAGTCTTTCTGATTAGTCTTCATTGATTGGCCAGAGACACTGACTGGCATAGAACTAACCAATCAGAACCAAATCTGGGTCAACTGTGAGGAGCCAATGGCTACCTAGGAGGTGGGGTTTTTGACGCTGACTGGCAAAGGAGGCCTGCAGGGGATGTCATTGGGGACAACAAGGCTGGCAAGGGAAGTGCCGTTAGAGATGAGATCAGGCCGGCAGGGGAGGGCTGTTGGGGACAAGATTAGGCTGGCAGGGGAGGGCAATTGGAAGCAACCAGGCCTGCAGGAGAACAGGGTTGGGGGTGAGATCAGGCTGGCAGGGGAGGCCAGTTGGGGGCAACCAGGCCTGTAGGGATCGGGCCTAAACTGGCAGTTGGACATCTTCCAAGGGGTCCCTGATTGGAGAGGGTGCAGGTTGGGCCGAGGGAAGGCCCCTCCATGTATGAATTTCATGCACTGGGCCACTAATTAATAAATAATTATATAAGAATAAACTGTCTTTCACATACTCACAACTATAAACCTACTTTTTCCCATTCTGTTATGTGACTTGAATTTCTACAGATGAGTGTTTCAAATAATAATATATTAGAGCAGCAAAAATAAAGTTTTCTATAAATTCATTCAATACATATTTGCTGAGCTCATTTCTTGCTAGTTACTGTTCCAGGTATAGATACATGTTAAACACATGACAGAAGGAACTCTGCCATAATGTAGCTGACATTATAACAGAGGGGGGATAGAAAATCAATATCAAGTGTTATAAATAAATATTCTGTGTAGTTCATTGGAAGTTGATTAGTGTATTGTGGGGAGTGAGAAAGAAAAGAAAAGCATCAAAAGAAGGATCAATGAGGAAGTAGTGGGGAGCAACTAGGAGTACAGAGTGAGAGTGTGGGTAGGGTTAAGTTAGAAAAATTTTGCCATTGGAATGAGGGTGCTTGCATTACTGCTTCCAGTTTTATAAAGGGGTATGGATAGATGCTGAACAGTTGCTCTTCTTTCGCATACATAAAACCCTAAACAAAAGAACTCTGCCCCACCACCCCCATTAAATAAATACATACATACATACATACATACATACATACATACATAAATAAATAGAAATCTCAAGGGATTTAGAGGAAGAGAACTAATATTTGTTAAATATTTCATAACAGTCAGAAACTACCAAAGAAGGTTTGCACATGTTATCTCATTGGATTTTTTTAAAAACATTATAATGGAAGATACCAAATTTTTAGAAAGTTTAAATAACTTCACCACAGTGACTGGGCAGGGGGATTGGACTGCTAAACTCCAACTCCAAAGACTTTTCTCTGTAGCCCATACTGTCCAATATGTTAGCCACCAGCCAAAAGGACCTACTGAGCCATTGAAATGAGGCTGGTCCCAAATGAGATGTGTTAAAGAAAAATGTAAAATAAATGTAAAATACACACTATATTTTGGATATGTAGAACAAATAAAAAGAAGAAACTCATAAGATAAAAAATAAGTCATTAATAACATACAGTGACTATATGTTGAAAATGAAGCATTATAGATTCGTTTGGTTAAATCAAATAAATTACTAAAAATCAACCTATTTCTTTTTACTTTTTAAAAATGTTTCTACTAAAATGATTAAAGATACAGATGTGGCTTACAGTATGTTTTCATTCTATATTTCACTCCAGACATAGGGAAGGCTTTCTTGTTTATCAAGTGAATAAAACACATGAATTCACTAAAAAAATATTAGTGTCCATCTCTGCATATCTTTGAAGGTGGGCAATTTCTTCGTGGTGAGTTCACACACTTGAGCTAAGAACTGCAAAGATGATCTATTTAACTGCCATTCTACTTTAAGGGAAAGGTATTTAAAAAAAATACATATAAAAAGGAAGTGAATAATTATAATCTAATCTGACATATTATCTTCATAATGTTATATTATGTATGTATAATGGATCCTAATAATTAAATATTAACATGTATTCTTATATCCAAAAATAATACTTTATTAATTATTGCCTAAATAATTTTCAAAGAGAACCAATGTCATTAATTCTATATGTACTTTAACTTATCTTTTATGTTTTTCTTTTACTAATATATAATCAAAATTGAGGTTAATACTTAATCACTTTTGTGAAATTAGAGAGCCTCTGACCTGTTGGAGAATATTTATGATAGTGGACAAACATATTTAGGAAGGCAGGGATGTTATTATCTCCATCCCTAATTATCTCCATAATTAAATATTCAAACCACTTGAGATATAAATTTAGTATTAATTCTTTTTATTTTTTATTTTAATAAATCTTCATTGTTCAGATTATTACAATTGTTCCTCTTCCTCCCCCCCCCCCATATCTCTCCTCCACCTGGTACCCACCTCACCCTCTATCTTACCTCCCCCCATTGTCCTCATCCATAGGTGTATGATTTTTGTCCAGTTTCTCCCTGCACCCTCCCTCACCTCTTTTCCCCTAAGAATTATCAGTCACTCCCTTTCTATGCCCCTAATTTTATTATATTCACCAGTTTATTCTGTTCATCAGATTTTCAATTCACTTAATTTTTAGACTCACTTGTTGATAGATATGTATTTGTTGTTCATAATTTTTACCTTTACCATTTTCTTCTTCATTCTCTCAAAAAGTACCTTTCAGCATTTCATATAATACTGATTTGCAGTTGATGAACTCCTTTAAGTTTTTTCTTATCTGTGAAGCTCTTTATCTGCCTATCAATTCTGAACGATAGCTTTGCTGGGTAGAGTAATCTTGATTGTAGGTTCTTGCTATTCATCATGTTGAATATTTCTTGCCACTCCCATCTGGCCTGCATAGTTTCTGTTGAGAAATCAGCTGGAAGTTGAATGGGTGTTCCCCTATAGGTAATTAACTGTTTTTCTCTTGCTTCTTTTCATATTCTCTCTTTGTCTTTTGTGCTTGGCATTTTAATTATGATGTGTCTTGGTGTGGTCCTCTTTGGATTACTTTTGTTCGGGTTTCTGTGTGCTTTCTGGACTTGTAAGTCTATTTCTTTCACCAGGTGGAGGAAGTTTTCAGTCATTATATCTTCAAATAGGTTTTCAGTATCTTGCTCCCTCTCTTCTTCTGGCACCACCACAATTCTAATGTTGGTAAGCTTGAAGTTGTCCCAGAGGCTCCTTATACTATATTCACATTTTTTAATTCTTTTTGCTTTGCCAGGAGAGTGTTTTTTGCTTCTTTGTATTTCAAATCTTTGACTTGATTCTTGCGATTCTCTAGTCTGCTGTTAGGTTTCTGTATAATATTTTTTGTTTCAGTCCGTGTATGTTTAATTTCTAGTTGGTTCTTTTTCATTTCCTCTTGGGTCTCGCTAAATTCATCCATTATTTAAGGTTTTTAAATTTTTGAAAAACCTTTTAACTGTGGTTTTGAACTCTATATACAGTCATTTGTTTTCCTCCATTTCTTTCATTTGTGATCTATTCTTTAGTCTTCACATATTTGGCTGCTTCCCTGAGTTGGTAGAGTAGCTTTGTGTGCTAGGTGTCCTATGTGGCCCAGTAGCTCTGCCTCCCCAGTTACCTGAGGTAGACATTCTTAGTGCACCCCTTTGTGAACTATGTATACAGCCTTGTTGTAGTTAATTCTTGATTGTTGTTGGTATCACTGAGGGCGGGGGGAGGGAATTGACCTCCAAGCCAATTGATTATGAGGATCAGCTATGTCTGTGCATGCAGGCTTGCCTCTAGACTTCTGCCTTTCGTGTGGGGTGTGCAAGCTTCCACTGTCTCTGCCTTTGGGTTTGCCTGTGAGCTCTGGGGACCCATATAAGTCTAGGTCCCCAGGGTCTCCCCTGAAACTGGGGTTCAGCGCAGTTGGACCTGGATTTCAGTGCTGTCGTGAGGTTCTGTTTTTCTCCCGCTAGAGAAAGCCAGGCACAATCAGAAGTCAGCACTCTGTGTGTGCACTCTCGCATGCACTTTCGCAAGCCTCCAGACTTCTGTCTTTTGTGGCTCCCTAAGTTTCCATGCACTCCTTCTTTTTCCAACAGTCCAGACTCCACTTATGAGTCTCACCTGGAGCTGGGATTCAGTGCAGTTGGGATTTTCCATCTCCCTCCTGCTAGAGGAAGCCAGCCAGGCACTCTGGCACCTGCTCTCTCCACGAGCGGGTCTCTGTACCTCAGTCTTTCACAGCTCCTCTGAGTCTTTGTGAGTCCCTCTCTTTCCTTCTAGTTGTAGAATTTCCACTCAGCCAGCTTTCCTGTGATTCTGGATCGTGTCCATTCTGTCTTGGTTGTAGTTTTGAAATTGTTGTGCGAGGCAGTAGTTTAGGTGTTCACCTATGCCACCATCCTAGTTTCTCTCCAATATTAATTATTATAGAATCTGCATTTTCAGGTGACAGCCTTAATAGGTTTTCATACATACTATAATGTGATAATTCTTTCCGGCAAAGTGTTGCTTTCTTTAATAAAATGTTTAGTTGTTTCATTAGCAGACAATCATATTCCAAAGTCTCTTGAATAGGAATATCCTGGCCTTACTACACATAATTGGGTTGAAGTTCAGTGGCAATCACTACATCATGAATTTCACCGACCACCACCAACACCTAAACTGGAATTATGACCATTAGCCTGAATCATTACTGGTCCTCTAAATTGATTTTCTTTGGATGCTTTGCTTTAACAATGAATAGATAGCATTATCCGCATAGTCTAATCTGGTAGGATGTAGGATCTCATTTTGTAATAACACTTTAATTTATCTCAGATTATTTTAATAGCTTTATTTGTTTTCCTTAATTCTTAAAGCTCTTTTTTTTCCTTGACTTGCTGTGGACAGATTCCTTGATTTTTAGTATAACTTCAAAATGTGTACTTATTCTAATTTTCTGTCATTGCCAATATTTCTGATGATTATGCTGAAGTTATATAAGACAGCTTGTATATAATTATGAATATTAGTATTTTTTTCTTATTCTTCCCTATTTGTATTTCATTTTCCTTTCCCCTTTACTTCTATTGTGCATCTGAAACATATGAACATTAGGTAAAAGGAGATTTTATAAAAAAAGAATGATATACAATATAGTATAAATTGCATAATAATAAATAATACCAATAATATTTTTCTTTATCAGATATTTTGGTAACTTTTAATACTATTTTTTAAAAGTAATTTGGCTCCAATATTTTCTAAATAATATATTAACTTAATCATTAAATGAATATTTCAGAATAAAAGACTCTAGAATAAAATACTTTAGAGTAGTTCCTTTCATACTATAGAGATGATGATGATGATTTTTTTATTATTATTGTTTATTCTATTTTTTAGAAAGAATATACTACTAAAAATAGATATCTAACTGAATAGAACAGTTATCATCAAAATTGATATGACTAAACATAGCAACCATTCATTGAGTGCCAATCACCATGTACATGGCTTATTCAAGCTTTCTCCTTTAATCCTCACATTTACTTTGAAGCTTTTGCAGAAGAGGAAATTGTTGCACCCAGATAGTAAATAATCTGCCTGTAGCCATGCAGAAGACACTCGAATCAATCATTGGGACACACGTCTCTCTGAAGCAAAAGCCTCTATTAGTATCCATCAGTCTCCAGTCTCCTCAGCTTAATATGATATTCTCAACACTTCCTGAAATGTGTCAATTTGATGATCATACAAATAATAATCAATTGACAGTTTATCTTTTAAAATACACAAGTGTTGGAAGTGATATTTTAGCTATATTAAAAGGGTGGCATTTTATCAATATGAAACAGCTCAACACAAGTAGGTTTCTTTTACATTTTCCTACATATCTTATTTACTGCAGTTGCCATTTCCTTACCTCAGTTCAGTATCATGTCTGCTTTCCCTTTGCCTTATGTTACTTTTTAGAAACACAAATCTTCCATTCCAACTACACAACAATCCCAAGAAATAAAACCAGGAGAATTTCCATTGATAAGTCTCAGAATACATCTCATAGATTTAGTTTTCTCAAAACGGCAACAAATTATGTGCATCATTTATTTGTTTATCAGCATTAGGATAAAAGCAATTCTCTTCATGAAATCATAATGACCATGGGTCATTCTGTTTTTCATATATTCTCTGAGACAGAAGGTTAACTTTAGCAATGATTAGGCAATAAGAACAAGACCAGACCATATGTAACTCCTCTGGTTTGCATTATCAATTTGCATTATCAGACTGTGATTTCCATTTTTTACCAAAAAGCATTCTGGTCTCAAATCATGAATCTTTTCCAATCATCAACATGTGCCATTTGAATCAATATCCCATCCAATTCATATCAAATGTTTCTGCTTCTGTAGAGAAACATAATTATAATTCCTGATTTTCTTTCCTTTGTCTTGGTTAATTTTTACTACAGACTGGAACCCAGATGATGCTTTCTTTTTTACAAAAAGGTAAGTATCCTCTGTGAGACAAAGGTAATCAATGAAAAGAATGTGAATGAACCATTTCTTTTAGAATCGTGGAGGACAAAATTAACTGAATAAATAATCTAAAAATGTTTTAGGTTAATTATTTCACCATTCTGCAAGAAAACAACCATTTTAGTTTTTCTAAAGGAATTTACTAGATGCATATTTTTAAGATTTTATTTCTCATAAAATAATGAACCATAAAACATATCCCTGTCTATCTTTGCAAATCTTTGCCTGTTTTTATTTACTCACCTTTTAAAAGTATCCTTACACTGCCTTTCTATAACTACAGTATAGGTTTTGCCTTCAAGTATCATAATTCTCAATTTCTTTAGGGGGGGGGGAGAAAAAATATGTGTCTGACTTTCACTTCACTTTCCTTTTGAGTATTATTGTTTTTCATTTTTATGTCTTTTTTAAAAAAAATATGTTTTAACTGATTTCAAGAGGAAGGGAGAGGGAGAGAGAAATAGAAACATCAATGAATAGAGAGAATCATTGATTGATTACCTCCTGCACATCCTCTACTGGGGATTGAGCCTGAAATGTGGGCATGGTCATGACTAGGAGTTGAACTTTGACCTCCTGGTTTATAGGACGATGCTCAACCATTGAGCCACACCTGCCGGGCTTATTCTTATATCTTAAAATATCATTTCCCACACATTGTTTGTATCCTCAACCTCACTACACACATCTTCTTTGGTTCTCTATAACCTGTCTTCTGCAAAAATATTATTTCATCAGCAAATAATTATTGGTCACCCGCTGTCACTGGTCTAGACACTGTAGTGTTAATTGTTTACCAAATATAGCCCACTTCTTTTTTTTAAATTAAATCTTTATTATTCAGATTATTACATTTGTTTCTCTTTTTTTCCCCTCCATAGCACCCCTCCACTCAACTCCCACTCTTCCCTCTGCCCTTACCTCCCTCCCATTGACCTCATCCATAGGTGTATGATTTTTGTCCAGACTCTCCCTGTACATCCCTCACCCCTTTCCCCCTGAGAATTATCAGTCCTCTCCCTTTCTGTGCTCCTGATTCTATTATATTCACCAGTTTATTCTGTTCATCAAATTTTTAATTCACTTAATTTTTAGATTCACTTGTTGATTGATATGTATTTGTTCAAAATTTTTTGGCTTTTACCTTTTTCTTCTTCCTCTTCTAAAAGAGTACCTTTCAGCATTTCATATAATACTGGTTTGGTGGTGATGAACTCCTTTAGCTTTTTCTTCTCTGTGAAGCTCTTTATCTGCCCTTCAATTCTGAATGATAGGTTTGCTGGATAGATTATTCTTGGTTGTAGGTTCTTGCTATTCATCACGTTGAAAATTTCTTGCCACTCCCGTCTGGCCTGCATCACTTCTGTTGAAAAATCAGCTGACAATCATATGGGTGCTCATTTTTAGGTAATGAACTGTTTTTCTCTTGCTGCTTTTAATATTCTCTCTTTGTCTTTTGCTCTTGGTATTTTAATTATGATGTGTCTTGGTGTAGTCCTCTTTAGATTCCTTTTATATGCGGTTCTGTGTGCTTCCTGGACTTGTAAGTCTGTTTCTTTTACCAGATGTGGGAAGATTTCAATCATTATTTCTTTAAATAGATTTTCAGTATCTTGCTCTCTCTCTTCTTCTGGCACCCCCACAATTCTGATGTTGGTACACTAGAAGCTGTCCCAGAGGCTCCTTACATTATCTTCACATTTTTAGATTCTTTTTTCTCTTGCTTTTCCAGTTGAGTGTTTTCTGATTCTTTATATTTCAATTTTTTTAATTGATTCTTATGTTCCTCTAGTCTGCTGTTAGGTCTCTGTATAATATTTTTTTTTTTTATTTCAGTCAATGTATGTTTAATTTCTAGTTGGTGCTTTTCCATCTCTAGTTGGTCCTTTTCCATCTCTAGTTGGGATCTTTTGCATCTCTAGTTGGTCCTTTTTCATCTCCTCTAGGCTCTCACTAACTTTATGCAACTTTTCTAGGATATTATTGAAAAACTTTATAAGTGTGGTTTTGAACTCAATATCCAGTCGTTTGTTTTCCTCTATTTCTTTTGTTTGTGATCCCTTCCCTTGTCTCGCCATTTTCACTATGCCTGGAGAACTTCTGTGTTGGATTCAGCCTATGAAGCCTCTCTGTTGAGCTTTGGATGGGTGGAGTCTCAGGGCTTAAGGGACTGCCTTGCCTTCCAGTGGGCCCTGCCCTCCATGGCCCCTGAGTCTCATGTGACTGGGTAATCGCTGGAGTCATCCTTGTGTGTGCGTACAGTTCATCTAGACCGCTGCCTTTCAGGCTTCTCTGTGCTCCAGGACCACACAAGTCTAGGTCCCCAAGGTTTCACCCGAAACAGGGGCTTAGTGGAGTCAGATGTGGCACAATGGGAGGGTCTGTCCCCCACCCTCTCAAGAAAGCCGGCAGCACAATCAGCAGTCTGTCCTCTGCGCAGTGCCTTGAGCATCACTTGACCTCTCATCTTTTGCAGCTCCCCTAAATTTCCGTGCAACTCACTCTTTTCACAGTCCATCCCCCCCCATCTGAGTTTGACCTGGATTTGGGGTTTAGTGTCGTAGGATAAGGGGTTCAATGCCTTTGAGAGTCTCTGTTTCCCTCCTGCCAGAGAAAACCAGCCAGGTACTCTGGCACCCTCTCTCTCCATGCGCGTGTCTCTGTACCTCAGCTTTTTGCAACTCCTTTGGGTTTCCGTGAGCCCCTCTCTTTCCCTCTAGTTGTAGAATTTCCACTCAGTCAGCTTTCATGTGGTTCTGGGTGATATTTGTTCTGCTTTTAGTTGTAGTTTTGAAATTGTTGTACGAGCCAGCAGTGTAGGTGTTTACCTATTCCGCCATCTTGGATTCTCTGTAGCCCAACTCTTATGGATCTTATAATTTAGCACCTTCATGAACTTTAGTGACTTCATAGTCATAATGACCTTATACTTTTTTGATGCATTTGACACTATGGACTAATCCATGCCCTCCTGAAGTTTTCATTAGGCTGTGATTTTTTTTAGTGCTATATGTCTTAATGCATTTTCTTTCTCTAAAACCTAATGTGAGCCTTACCAAATATTCTGATTTTACTTTTTTTCCATCTCTTCCTGCACCTTTGATTCTTCCAAGTTTTATTCTTTCCTTGATCAAAAATTTGCTAATTCCTACATATATCTAGTCCTTATTTCTACATTCTAATGTCACATTTTCAAGTGTAAGCTGGGTAATTTGTAGTATCTCCTAGTTATATATCCAAGCTCAAACTTCCCTTCCCTTCAGAAAGCATCCTAGTTTTTGTTACTGACATTATCATTGTTAACAATTCTCTCTCAATTTAAAATTCTATCAGCTCTTCATTCTCAACTTACATGCTTTCCTTTTTCCGTTTTTTTTTTTGCATTTCCATTTCTATCATCATAATTCACACTTGGGCCATTGCAGATGTGAAAGAACCTCATAGCCAATACAAATATCCTCCTACATCAGGCCACTGTTCACATTGACATGAGATTAATATGCCTAAATTTGCTCCTCCAAATCATCAGAAGCTCCTCATTGCTCTTTAGCTTGGCACCAAAGGCTTCCTAAGCATTTCTGATTTTAGTTTTTATGTTATTCTGCTCCAAACACTGCATTCTCCCTCCTAAAATATGCTTTGGGTGTTATAAACATCAACTCTTGGTAATATAATTATTTTAGCATAACTTGTAATTTTTGTTTGATAGTAGACACAATGCACTGGGCAAAAGGAACTACAGTAAATAGGTCTTTAATTTTTTATCTTGCCTGAAGTAAGGATGTGATTACTGTTTGCTGTATCAGAAGTTGAAATTTCCTCTATTAGCCTTTTTTTTGTGTGTGTCTTCCTTGTTTTATTTTGGTTTCCCTAGAGACTTAATGCCTGAGAGATAATGTCCAGGAGCGTTACTGATGGGGTGGTAAGGTGGAAATGTGTTAGGTGGTAAAGTCAGGGTAAGGGAAGCATTCTACAATCCTGTTATTTTAGCGAGTGTTTTCACTGTGACCTTCACAAGTGCTTCCCAGTTCTCCTGCTCAGTCACCTGACAGAGGACATCTAGACCTGGCGAGGGAATATAGACACACTTCAGAGTGGCTACTTTCCCCTCCCCTGAAAACAAAAAAAGCAGAAAGTATTTTTCTCCAGTCTTCACTGTGAGAACTTGTTAGGGATTCTGGAGGTAAAACTTCGAGGGTACCTCTAAGCCTTGTCCCCCTGGAATTCTCATATCTCTAGCTTTTCCACCCTGAGCCTCCAGCTTGTTAATTACAGCTGCCATGCTTCTCAACCAGAATGAGTTCTATTAGTGATTCCTGTTCCCGAGGTTCTGCTCCACTAAATTGCATCTGCCTACCTTTCTCTCCAATTGGGGGTTGCAGTTTGCCCTCTGATCTCTACTTTAGTGTCTAATGGACCTAAGGAGAGTTTTTGAGTTTTAGCTTAACTTTTTATTAAATACTAGAGACCTGGTGCATGAAATTTGTGCATGGGGCGGGGGGTGGAGAGGGTTGTCCTTCAGCCCAACCTGTGCTCTCTCCAATCTGGGACCCCTCGAGGGATGTCCACCTGCCCATTTATGCCCAATTCTAATGGGCAGTCGGACATCCCTCTCACAATCCAGGACTGCTGGCTCCAACTGCTCACTTGCCTGCCTTCCTGATTGCCCCTAACCACTCCTCTGCCAGCCTGTTTGCCCCTAACTGCCTTTCCCTGCAGGCGCAGTCACCCCCAACTTCCCTCCTTTGCTGGCCTAGTCACCCCTAACTGTCTTCCCCTGCAGGCTTGATCACCCACAACTGTCCTCCCTTGAAGACCTGGTCCCTCCCAACTGCCCCCCTCTACTGGCCATCTTGTGGTGGCCATCTTGTGTCCACATGGGGCAGCCATCTTATGTGTTGAAGTGACAGTCAATTTGCATATTATTCTTTTATTAGATAAGATTAGATAGGATAGAGGACTAGTGCACAGGTGGAGGCCAGGGGTTTGCCCTGAAGAGTGTCCCGGATCAGGGTGGGGGTTCCCTTGGGGCATGGGGCAGCCTAGGCAAGGGGCCTGTGGTGGTTTGCAAGCTAGCCATGCTGCCCGGTGACTCAAGCAGAGGTCCTGATATCTGGGATTTATTTATTTTCTATAAATTAAACTTTGTAACCTAGAGCAGAGCCAAGCTTTCTGCTCGCTCCATGGTGGCAGCTATATCTGTTGGGATTTATTTATCTTCTATAATTGAAACTTTGTAGCCTAGTGTGGAGGCCTGGGCCAGCCAGGGTGTGGGAAAGCTCTGTTTCCTCCATTGCTGGAGAAATCCAAGCCTCCCTCCTGCTCTCTGTGGCTGCAGCCATTTTGGTTGGGTTAATTTGCATACTTGCTCCTGATTGGCTGGTGAGAGTGGCTTTGTTAGTGTAATGGAGTGATGGTTAATTTGCATATCACTTTTATTAGATAGGCTATTTTGTTGATCTCAGAGAGGAAGGGAGAAGGGAGAGAGAGAGATAGAAAAATATATGATGAGATAGAATCATTGATTGGTTGCCTTTTTCATGACTCCTACTGAGGATCAAGCCTACAACCCCAGCATGTGCCCTTGCTCAAACCTTCAGTTCATAGGCCAATGCTCTATCCATTGAGCCAAACCATCTAGGGCTAGTTTAACTTTTTTGTTGTAAAGATGAGACTGATGTTTTCCATGCTCCTTACATGCTGGACTAAAACCAGATATCCTCCCACATTGTTATATTATTAGAAGGATCTTTGCCACTCTAAACTGATTTTTTTTTTTGCCTGCTACCATTTCCACTATTTCCTTCAATATACTTATATAATGAGATGTATTTTATAAAGTATTTCCTCAATCACCAAGTTTAAACCATCTTTTATCTGCGAAATAGTGTAACAATTTAGGATCTACATCAATATTTGGTATAATAGATTCAGAATAATCCCAGTAAAGATTTTATTATTATTATTATTATTATTATTATTATTATTATTATTACTCCTTGTTTGATAGATGATGAATATAAGACACAGTGGCTATGTAATGATTTTCCCAAAATCAAAGGCAAGTATCAGTTTAAATCTGAACCTAGTATGATCTAGTGCTTCTCAATAGTACATATTGATATCTTTAATCATTAGATTCTTTAGGTTATGTTTCATTTTTCTAAGCCATAATTTGTTCAACTCCCTAACATCCAAATACAGCACATGATGCCTTCTATTTGGCAGTAGTTATTCAATCAATAACTTGTTATTGATGTGTTTTACTACTGCTAAAATAATATTTCTTACTTATTTTCCAATTTCCCAGGATAATACATTTAATTTACACTTGTATTCAAAGTCTTTACATTTAAGTCTCACCACAATCTCATGAGACTAAAGTCCCTACTATATTTATATTTTATTTCTTTTTAGTCCTTGAGAATTTAAATAGGTTCTCCAAAGTCACATACCTATAAGTGGTAGAATCAAGATTTGAACTGAATCCTACAGCTCCAGTGCTTACAAGCTTAACTAGTGGATGATCTGCCCCACAGTTCCTGTTTATAACATATTCATTAAAATAAACTGATAACTCTTTTATGTTTCAATGAAAACAAATATTGTTCTCTATTTGCTTTCCACATTCATTCAGTTTAAATGGATCTTAAAACTAAACAAAGTCACTTACCTAAAGAAAAAGGTTTATGATTTATTAGTTCTTCCTTCCTGCATGTCTAGGAAATAAGTTTTCTTTTTAATCTCAATTTGTCAAATTAAATCAAGTTTCATATATGCTAAAAGGTCAATGCATGTTTCCAAAAGCATCTTGACAAGAATTTTACACATTTCAAGTTCTCTGGGTTCTTTTAATGTGAGAAATAAGAAATTCAGAATTTCATCATTACTAGTATATCATTACTAGAGTTCCAGTGCACAAAATTCATGCACTGGCAGGGTCCCTAGCAGCTGCTGGCTGCCAGCCAGGGCCTCCCTCCCTTCCCCCAGCAAGCACCACCCCCTGGTCAAACTCCTGGTCAAGGGGAGAATTTACATACTATACTTTTATTATCTATACTAATAAAAACATAATATGCTAATTAGACTGAATGACCTTCCGGACATCATTCTGGATGTCCTTCTGGATAAAGCTTGGTGGGGGAGGTGGAGGCAGAGGCAGTTAGGGGCAATCAGACAGGCAGTGGAGCAGTTGGGGGTGATCAGGCTGGCAGGAGAGCAGTTAGGTGGAGATCAGGCCAGCAGGAGAGCAGTTGGGTGTGATCAGGCAGGCAGGCAGAGGGGTTAGGGTGATCAGGTAGGCAGGCAGAGGGGTTAAGGGTGATCAGACAAGTAAGCAGAAGTGGTTAGGGGTGATAAGGTAGGTGGGCAGGTGAGCGGTTAAAAGCTAGTGGTTCTGGATTGCAAGAGGGATGTCTGACTGCCAGTTTAGATCTGATCCCACAGGCAGTGGAACAGTTAGGGGTGATCTGGCTAGCAGGGGAGCAGTTAGGTGTGGTTGGACATCCTCCAAGATTGGAGAGGGTGCAGGCCAGCTGAGGGACACCCCCATCCCCTGTGCATGAATTTCATGCACTGGGCCTCTAGTATAAGATAATGTGATTGGGATATATTTGCTGCTGAGTAAATAGAAGCTTTCAAAATAAGATAAATCTACCCTGTTTTGGCATGTCATGATTAGAAGCTTCATTTTTTATAATAGATCTATCTACAGTGAGGGGGAAAAATAGTAATCCTAAATTTTATAATAGTAAATAGTATTAAATGAGACATTTTGCTGGAAAGTGTTTAATTATTCTCAAAAGAGAATAATGCCTAAAATATAAACTTTTGGGAAAGACAGATATTAATAAATGCTAATCCATACATTATACAGCAATTCAAAAAGCAAATAAGAGTGACATAAGGACAGGCATTTCTATTAAAGACTATGAGAATATTTCTTTTGATTTCAGAGGCACTCATTCTGTGGTTACCGTTTTGGCAGCTTTGAGGTAACTTTTGTTCTCTGTCTGAGCATGCTTACTTGTTAAGGCCTTTAAAACTTGCAGCTACAAATAGCCATCACCTTGAAAATATGAGGTGGGGGGATAAAAGTGCAAAAAGAGATTTAGGGCATTTCAACTGATATTCACTCACTATGCACCCTTCCATTTTAAAGTCAGAAATTACAGAGGATGTGGAGCCAAGCTTATGTAAGTCTGACTCTGAAGCAGGAAAGATTTTGCTATTTTGAAAGAGAGGCATTGCACTGCATTAAAAAAAAAAATAGGCAGATTTATTTTATGAGGAAGGGGGAAATAATTTAAAGCAAAGAGTGAATTCAGATCACTTGAAGTGGGAAATTGTCTTTTATGATTTGACCCCAGAGACATGAGTGGGATTCTGCTGAGAGCACTGGAGCTGTGAAAACATGCTGTCTTTTAAAAATACTAACTCTCCTTTAAAAAAAATGTCAAATTGATTACCTGGTAGCCTGATAACTTGAGGAACCATTTTTAAAAACTCAAGATAGTAGGTTACAATATCTAAAAGACAATTTGTGATCTTTCCTCTCTGGTAACACCCAAAGGAGAAAGTGTCCAACTGCCAGTTTAGGCCTGATCCCATAGGCAGTGGGATGGGTTGGGAATGTGGGTTGTACATTTGGGCATCCCAATGTCAAGTAACAATGGTGATTTGTAAACAATACACTTTGATGCTAAATTTACACTATTGGGCATTAAGTAGACTCCAATTTTCTAAAATGTGTGCAATTCTTTAAATAGTTCTTAAAGTAAAAATGGCATATTAATGAGAAACTTCTATTCAGTGCCTGATTTTAACTGATATGTGAAAGATAAGATCTGTACTTTAAGAATATTAACAATTTATTCTCAGCCAGTGACTTATTTGGCTGGAGCATTGTTCCATACACCAAAGGTTGTAGGTTCTATTCTGGCCTGGGAACATTTCCAAGTTGTGGTTTGATTCCCAGTTGGTGCACCAATCCATGTTTATTTCTCACATTGATGTTTCTACCCCTC
Source organism: Lasiurus borealis (assembly GCA_004026805.1). Classification (NCBI taxonomy): domain Eukaryota; kingdom Metazoa; phylum Chordata; class Mammalia; order Chiroptera; family Vespertilionidae; genus Lasiurus; species Lasiurus borealis. Next base: position 136,695 of record PVJN01000636.1, on the reverse strand, counting down.
TCTCTCCCCTTCCTCTCTCTCTGAAAAACAAAAACCAAAAACATAAATGGAATCATATCCTCAGGTGATAATTTAAAAAGAGAATATTAAAAACTTATAAAATCTGTATAAGCAAAACTAAAGTAGTATCTGAAAGTATACAAAAAAACACAGAAGACAGAGATGAAGGCCTGAGGTTAAGTGGGAGAGTGGGGGTACACCGGGTCAGTGGGATACAAAAGGGGACATCTATAATACTTTCTTTTTAAATATTTATCTTTATTGTAGAAAGTATTACAGATGTCTCCTTTTTTATTCCCATTGACCCCTCCACCCAGCCTCTCCAGGCCTTCATCACACTGTCTGTGTCCATGGGCTATGATATATGAATATAAGTTCCCCAGATCTGAATACTTTCAACAATGAAGATACATTTTTAAAGATACACTCAAACATATTTAATGAATGCCCACATTCCAGAATACTACATCTAGTATTACTTAATTAAGATATGCTAGATTTTACAAAGTAATTGAATACATGAGATCTAATATTTGAGAGTTAACTTTTAAATGGCCAGTAGAAAGCTTTAAAATAGTCCAAAATCAAACCAACAACAAAAAATTGCACATGAATGTTGTTGATCATGGCACTGTCACACATAAATGAAGTGAACTGATTTAATGCTTTACCACTGCATTCTAAATAAGCTCTAGCAGTTGACATGGTTAAGCTTTATTAACTGCTTTAACGAATTATAAACTTTGTGTGGGATGTAGAGAGACCTTCTCCAAGGATTTTGCTAGATATATAAATAGGTAATTCTCAAAGAAGTAACTGAAAGTTTATAAATGTTTGAAAATGGGTCTAGTCTGAACTTGCAAGATAAAGAATGAGTCTATTTCTGAAAATGTAATTCAATGTAAGGTTTTATAAATTTATAATACATTACATAGTCCCTGGATAATTCATATAATCCTATTAATAATTTCAAGAGGCTAAGCAACTTTTTATCTTTATGGTTCTCAAGAAAAATATGTTATTGCAACAAGTCTTTCCTCCTATAAAGCCAAATTTACATATAGTAGACTTCCACAATTAAAAATCCCCAAAAACCAACTTTGCAAGGTCTCTTCTAAATTGCCAGCATATTTTTTCATTCTTAAATTTTAAAATGGATAAAATGTCACATTTTCATGTATTAACACATTCCCTAGGGACTGGCTTTCTGATTTTTGGCACCAGGCATAATATTTTGTAAGACCAAAATTGAATATGCAAATTACAAGAGTTAAGGTGGGTAATATTTTGAAAACACACTTAGAGTACTCTAATAGTTGGAATTGCTAGCTTTGATGTTGAACTCTACATAACAGTTTGTCTTTTACTGAAGTAGATAAACTTCACTGAAATGATGGATTATTATTAGACCCAGTGAATTATAAATATATTAATTAAATTTCATAATATAATCCTAAAATGCAAATCTTAGTTTATCTTAAATCCCTTGAAATTTTATAATATTTTTAATTAACTGTTTTTAGAAGTTACTATAGTAAAAGTACATACTAGGGAAAATAAATATGAAATGGGAAATTTGGAATAGGAAGTGAAGATGTTCAATCCAATTTCAAGATTTGAGAAATTGATCAGTATTTAATAGTCTCACCCCCAATAATTGGCTTTTTGCATATGAAATAAATTTGACAACAAAATGGACAATCTGTAAGAAATGGATAAATTTTTAGGAGCTAACAGTCTTCCATGACTGAGTCAAGAAAAAACAACAAATCTGAATAGATGAATACCTACTAACTAAATAGAGTCAGTAATTAAAAATTACTTAATTAATTTAAAAACAATAAGAGCAACAACAACAACAAAAAAAAACTGCCAACAAAAAATTCTGAATCCAATGGCTTCACAGGTGAATTTTATCAAACATTCAAAGGAAAATTAACTCTTATCATTCTCAAACTATTCCAAAAATTAAAGTGGGATGAAGGCTTCCAAACTCATTTTACAAGGACAGCTTTACTGAATTCAAATCAGACAAAGATATTACAAAAAAAAAAAAAAGAAAGAAAGAAAATTATAGGTCAATATTCCTGATGAGCATAGATGTAAGAATATTCAACAAAATATTAGCAAATCTAATTTAGCAATACATTAAAAAGATCAAACACCGTGATCAGGTGAGATTTAGTCCTGGGATGTAAAATTGGTTCAATTCACAGATCAAGTAATGTGATAAACCACATAAACAAAATGAAGAATAAAAATCATATGATTATCACAATAGATGCAGAATAACACTTAAAATACAATATATATTTATGATTAAAAATGCTCATCAAAGTAGGAATAGAAGAAACATACCTCAATATAATAAAGGATATATATGACAAACGCATAGCTAGCATCATAGTCAAAAGGGAAAACCAAGTGTTTTACTTAAAATCAGAAACAAGACAGTGTCCATTTTCACCGCTTTTATTCAGCATAATATTGTAAGTCCTAATCATAGTAATCAGGCAAAAAAAAAAGGTTTTTAAATTGGAATGGAAGAAAAAAACTGTCATCATTTGCAGATGACATGATACTGTATGTAGAGAATCCTAAAAATTCCACCAAAAAACTACTAGAACTAATAAATAAATTCAACAAAAAGGATATAAAATTAATATTCTGAATTCAGCTGCATTTTTATACATCAATAACAAACTATCAGAAAGAGAAATTAAGAAAGCAATACCATTTACAATTGCATCAAAAAATACCTAGGAACAAATTTAACCAAGGAAGTAAAAGACCTGTATTCAGAAAATTATAACACATTGAAGAAAGAAATTGAAGGTATAAATGAATGTAAGCATATACTCTGCTCATGAACAGGAATAGTTACAGCATTATTAGAATGTTTATAATTCCCAAAGCAATCTACAAATTCAATATAATTTTTATTAAAATACCAATGTCATTTTTTGCAAATAATTGTAATATTTATATGAAACTACAAAAAGACCCCAAGTAGCTAAAGCAGTATTTAAAAAGTTGGAGATATCATGCTAATTAATATCAAACTATATTATAAGGATATGCTGTAGTAATAAAATCAGTATGGTACTGACCTGAAAACAGACATTTAGGTCAATGGAACAGAATAGAAACTCCAGAAATTAACTCATGCCTTTATATTCAATTGATATTTGACAAAAGAGGCAAGAATATTCAATGAGAAAAATGCAGTCTCTTCTATAAATGGTGTTGGGAAAACTGGATGGATATATACAAACAACAACAAAAAACACAAAAAAACAAAAACCAGATCACCTTCTTCTACCATATATAAGAATAAACTCAAAATGGATTAAAGACTAACAGGTAGACTCAAAACCATAATGACCTGAGATGAAAACATAGGCAGTAAAATCTCAGATATTTCTCATAGTAACAATTTTTTCTGATACAGAACAAGGGAAACAAAAGAAAAAATAAACAAATTAACTACATCAAAATAAAAGTTTTGGCACAGCAAAGGAAACCATCAAGAAAATGGAAAAACAAACTATTACAATGGTGGAAGATCTTTGCCAATTATACATCCAATAAGGGATTAATATCCAAAATTTATGAAGAACTCATACAACTTAACATTTAAAAATACAATCAATCTGGTTAAAATATGAGCAAAGGACTTGAATAGGTATTTCTACAGACAGTACATACGGAATGCCAAAAAGCATATGTATGCAGGGTAAATAAATCCAGCTATGTTTAAATGGAGAGATCTTTTACATATTCATGCCATAATGCAGTTGAGGAGAAATCATTTATTTCTCAGAAAAAATAATGTAGTGGCATTGAGAATTACATTTCACTTTGCTGGTATCAGCAGTCACTACTACTGTAGCTAGTGTGTAAATCAGAACAACCGAAAATGAGATACAGCAATCAGCCCTAAAACCTCCTCAACATGCAGCTCACAGAATATTTTATTTAGTTGAAACTGATGGACAATTTAAGCAAATTGGGAAAAATACAAATATTTTATCACTTTATGCATGAATCACATCCCTGGGTGAATTTTATTAATCACATAATCATGACTTTCTTTATTTTTGTTCAAAAAATTAAATGTTATTGATATATCACTCACAAAAAGTAAATGAATTGTGTTTAAATGCATGTGTGTATATGTGTGTGTGTGTGTGTGTGTGTGTGTGGTTGGTTGGAGAAAAATGAAATGTGTACTTGGTATAACTACATTCTGCCTCATGCTATAAGATATATAATTTAATAAAAAAAGTTATATTTATCTATTTCAAGGTAGTGGACAATACTTTGTGTATGTCAACTCATCTGGTCCCAAAGAAGGATGCACTGCAAGAATCACTACTTCTCAGTACGTCCCGGCAAGCCTTGGAATGTGTACTGCTTGGTTCTGGTTCTACATGACCAATCCCAGGAGTATGGGAGTACTAAAGGTACAAAAGGAAGACAGAGATCTATGTTGAATTAAAATCTTTGTAGAATGTTTTTAAACATATTTTCTTTTTTATAATCTTATAAACTTTTTCTTTCTTATTATCTCTAATTTGGGCATATAGTGTCATGTTTTACTACATTTTGGGAGCAGAGGTTTTTCAACAGATGTGTTGCATTTGTAAAAACTGTCTGCAGTCATGACATGGGGAAGTTTGGTGGGTAGATCATTCCTTATCAGGGGTCTGAGAACTTAATATCTGTGCATCTATTTTCTAAAGTAACTAAAACCGAAAGTCTAATTAATATTATCTGGAATTGTGGTGAGAAAGAACCTCTTATAATTTAATATTAAAAAGAGTTTTTAAAGGAATAAAATAAATAATAATGTGCATTGTTGGTATAGGTGTGGATAAATAAATAGTCTTATTTGTTGCTATTAATATGAAATTATTAAGAGTATTTTGTAATTGAAAGCTTCATATTTTTTATAATAATTATCAATACATTCCACATCTAGAAACTTAAGAAAATAAATATAGACATGTATGATGTTTTATTTATGAAGTTTTTTATTTTACTATTGCTCATAATAGTAACTATTTAAAACCAACTGAATGGCAAATGATAGGAACTGGTGAAATACATTACATTCACTTTTATTATTATATAATATATTAAACTAATTATGTTAATGAATGATTAGTGATGAAGAGAAGTGTTTATATCTCATTAATAACTAAAGCATATATTAATAAATATGCATTCCAGAATGCCATTTAAAACATATATCTAATTTTGAGTGCATCAGTATGTATAAGTATATATCTTAATCTATATAAATATCTACATGGTTAAAAGAAATATATGCAAGCATACACAAACAATGGTTAGTTATCTCTAGATGGTGGAGAAAATTTATTTCATTATTTTTACTCATTAATTTTATAATTTTCTTCATTAAATATGTAATACCTTCCTAATTTAAAAAAAAAATTATATCTAAAGGATGTTTAAATTGAAAAGGTTGGAGACTCTGCTCTAGGATGTGCCATAACAGATGACTCTTGAGTTCATAAAGAGCAAATGTAGTTTTGGAGCACATGGCAGAATATAATTGTGCTAATCTGAAACTACTTACAGTGATTACATAAATCCTTTAGAAAGGGTGTGGCAAGGAAACTACCTAAGGTGAGGTTTCTAGTAGAGGATTTATGAGGTAATGAAAACAGCACAGCATTCCTAATAGAGATTTCCAATTGTAAACTGTGGTAGTGTGCTTTCTTGCCAGCACAAATTTTATGGAATTATATTAAGTACTGTATAATCTCTGCCCTTCTATGCTCTGTTCTGTATCCCAGAGAACTACATTCCCCAAGCTTCTTTGCTCTCTGCTACCTGGATAAGTTTGACCAATGAAAGACAATGGCCAAAAACACTTAGGTAGAAAGAGGAGACAAGCCTTCTCCTTCTCTCTTTTTTGGCTGACTTTCGAACTGCATCTCATTTGTAACTCAGTTTCATCCAGATAGGCACTGGTTCCTTAGTTCTAACTCCCACCAAGTAAGCCTGCCAGATTTTAGCTTCTTCCAGCAACTCAATTTTGATGACTACTTTCCTGCAATGCTCTAGTTTTAGGGATGGAAACATCTTTTTGTGCATACTATTGTGTCACAAATTTCTTGGTGGTTTCTCATTTCTGCAATAAATTTTGTAACCAATTCCCATATTATATTTCCTCTATTTTTGAAATATGTTAGAGTAGTTTATATTTTATAGCTTCTCCCTGTCTGATGCCCACCCCAAAGAAAAGACAAATCTTTTAAAGGTACTAATTTGTAAAATAATGAAAATTTTTGAGTCAGCACCAGTCAGTTTAAATTTGTCCTGCTTATGTTAACTTATCAGAAACTACCCTTTAGTAGGGAAGACAGAAAACAAAATGAAAAGCACCCAAATATGAAAACTTCAATTTGTGATACAATACCCTGAAGCAAATAAAACAGATTTTGGTGATGAATAATTACTTAGGGTCTGCTGAGAGTGTTATTTTATACTGAATGGTAAGGAATCCTCCCTGAGAAAAATAATGTTCGAATTTATATTTGAAAAACAAGACAGAGCCAGAATGTTCTAGGCAGAGGGAGCAAGTCAATGAAAAGTGCAAAGGTGAAAGGAATGTGAGAGCCAGTATGGTGGGCATCCATTTTACAGGAACATCAGGTGTCTCTCCAACCCCACATCCTGCTTGCTTTGGGAAATTTAGCAACTGACCTGGCTGCTAGGTTTCTTTCTTATTGAATTAAAGGCATGCTTAATAGACTAAGTATACCCATGTTAAACCAAATAAAATGACAGATAAAACTACATTCAACAGATAATATATAGACTTAATAAATCAAAGTTCCTCTCCTGAATCTCTTCCTATTCAGCTCTTCAAAGCATTCACTGTCCTTTAAAGTTATTTTAGCTAAAATCTGCCAGTCCCAAGGCATTTTATAATAATTTTTAAACAAAGCATCAGAGCGTTCCCTGGCAACAGGATTAACGGCTCCACCCTCTCTAGCTGTCTTTGAATCTCTCCACACCAGAGGAAGAGTATTTGGCAAGGCCCTTTTTCTTATTGTGGACTTTTTATCCCGGATAAAAATTAGGCATAATAGAGTTTGAACAAGACCCCATATAGTTAAAGATGACAATGACACTCTTTTTCCTTGAGCCTGATCTAAAAGAGTGCCTTTCAGCATTTTAATTTCTTTATCCTTGAGCATGGAAGCTAAAAATTTACAAAGATATTTTTGCCTTTTGGTCAAATACTCCCCCATTATGGCCTGGCTCGAAACAAAAGACTTTCTTGCCCACCTTAGGTTCTCGACTTCCAAGACTTGTTGCAAGCTTTACACGCAGTGAATTTCCCCACGGAATTTTCTGGGACCCATCTTTACCAGTGGTTAACTTCTTTTCTTCGCTCTGGCAAATCTTCTTTTTATTCTCCAGGTGTCCTTGTCTTGGGTGCCATTAATGCTGAAGTCTTACTCAGCATCTGCTAGGGTTCAAGGAATTCACGTTCAGCCAATGGGTGGAGAACCAGAGGGCTCAATGGGCCCTTTGCTGGATCCTAGCACCAAGTCCAAGTTCAAGGGGTGGTCCTGGGTGAGCTTCTTTGGAATTCTGTCGTGAATATACCAATTAATGTTAATGTAAAACAACAACAACAACAACAACAACAACAAAAAAAGATTGAAACCTGTAAACAATTTTTATGAGTTTATTTGAGCCAAACTGTTGACACATATCAGGAAGCAGAACCTCACTTGACCCCAAATCAAACCTATGACCTATGGACTGATGCTTGAACCACTTACCCAAACAAGCCAGGGCTAATATTATCCACATTTTAATAGAGAAAGATAATAATATAGAGGAAGCTTCAGGAGCTTCCACATCTCTGGATCTATTTTGTTCATTAGATTCCACTTATAAGTGAGATCATGTGATACTTGTCTTTCTCTGACTGGCTTATTTCACTTTGCATAATATTCCAATGTGTAAATATATCACAGCTTTTTTATCCACTCCTCTGCTGATGGCCACTTGGACTGTTTTCAGATCATAGCTATTCTAAATGGTGCTTTTATGAAACACGGGTGCATACATTCTTTCTGATTGATATTTTGGGTTTCATGGCAGTCCTATATTTAATTTTTTTATGAAACTGCATACTATTTTCCATAATGGCTGCACCAGTCTGCATTTCCATCAGCAGTACACTAGATGTTCTGCTGCTTTTAATGATTAATGGTTGAAGGAGTTCAAGAACCAGCAATACTGCATCTCTTCATCAAACTGATTAAGACCTCCTCTGGTCAGTTTTGGACTTCTCAAGTTTCTCATTAGACTTACAGATCTCCTATTATAAGAGTCAATAGGACATTCAGAGGATGGTTTTCTGAATGCTAATGAAGAAAAGAAATTCTTTTTATTCCATGGATGCTCCCAGACCCCTGGCCTTCAGAATAAGAAGTCTCACAAAGGAGGAAGAGTTTCATTCCCTTCAGCATTGTTTCTTAAATACAAAGTGAGCGTGAGCCTGCTGGGTCATAAAATAATACGCTAAAAAGGACATTTAACATACCAATCAGCACCTAATGACACCACCCACATATAACCACGATTATGATGAATAGTTGAATAATGAATCAACGAAATATGAACAGTTTCTAGTAGTAGAGGGGAAAATTTTTAGATTTATTTTCACTTAATTTGGGGTACTATTTACCATTTGGTACAGTAAAGAATAACTTACAAACTGATAACTTCTGTTAAAAAGTTGCTCTAATTATTAACATGAGATTTACCACACAGATGAGGATCTGGCCCATTTTTTAATTATCATGAGTGCAGCATAAATTCCTCCAGGCATATATTGAGTAAAAAAGAAAACCAATAAAAAACTGCTGTTTAAAAAGAGAAAAAATATTGAAAATGCTTGTTACATTTTTAAAAATATGTATTAAAAATGAAATAGGTACTCATTGTATTGCATGTCCTTAAGGCAATTTACAAACCTGGTTATTTTGTTTTATTCCTTTTTTATATTATTAATACTTAATTTTAAAATGTTATGATGTTATGAGATTTGTTGGGAAACACTATCAGTATTCCATCTATAATTTTATTCTTTTTTAAAAGTATATTTTTACTGATGTTCCAGATTAACCAAGCCTCTTTAATTCCTATCTTTGCTAAAGTTCCAGTTCCTAATTTTCAAGGGCAGTGTCTATATTTATAAAACACTAAGTGACTATTATTACCAGATGACCAGAAGACCAGACAACCAACTGGTAGCTATGATGTTCTCTCACCACCAGGGGCAGACACTCAATGCAGAAGCTGCTCCCTGGAGGTCAGTGCACACAACCAACCTTCTGGGGGTGGCCAACTTCCCATAGTTCCTCCCTCCAGCCACCCATCCCCAATTGGCCCTGATGAGCCCTAAATGCTGGCCAGGCCGAGGGACCTCACCCATGCGCAAATTCATGCACTGGGTCTCTAGTTTGAAAATAGTATTAGATTGTGTTTAAGAGAGGAAACAACAGTATATTTAATATCCCCAGATATAAATGGTAGAGATATGTGTAAGAGTCAATGAGCATAACACATTTCTACCATCTAAACAATCTTCAGAAGATCTAGATTATATTCTAAATTGAGCATTTTATGTATTTTAAGCAGAAATATAGCTTCCACACACTGCTGCATTGCAATCAGTTGTAATACGTAACAAAGTAATATATAATAACAATAGTTAAAATGAACCTGACTATTTTTGTGATTACCTCTCTTTTTGAGAACAGATTCAAGGTTTTTTCAATATAATATCAGTGTTCTATATTTTAATCTGATAGATCTGATAGGTCCTATTAAATAAAAGAGAAAGGTGAGGTTGCATATGCCGTGTGCCAGGCATTTTGCTATGTGGAGTGCATGACAGATGAGCTTTGCCTTGGAGAGTGTGTCCAACACACAGCCATCATCCATCACAACATAAGAATCAAGGGTGTTTGTTACCAGATTAGTAAAGGTGGGTGTGTAGATCTTGCCAGCAAAGAGATACTTTGATAGTTTAGCTAAAACCAACTATGCTGAGATGTGCTGGGCATCTCCCATTGCAGAAAATAGAAAAATAGGATGGTAAAACATACTACGAAAAGTTGCAATTAAATTATAAATGGAGCTGGATGGGCAGGCACCACATGAAATATAAAGGCTGACACTCAGGAGGATATTTCTTATACTTGCCAACATGGGGTCGGTGCAAAGTCACTGTGAGAAAGAACCCCAAACCGGCTTTATTTAAAAGCCTGGGTCTTTTATTTATGTAAAATTTAAAAAATGCCACATATGATTAAAGGAATTTTCTTTTACATTCTTATTTCATGAAATCTATTAATCTATTTTCCTTAGAGATCTTGGCTTTAATGCTTTGTTTAGGAAGCACTTGCCTGCCATAAAAATAATCTTACTTATTTTATTTTTTAAATAAATCTTTATTGTTCAGTTTATTACAGATGTTCCTCTTTTTTTCCCCCAATAGCTCCCCTCCTCCTGATTCCCCAACCTCCACCCCATGCCCTTACCCCCCCACCCCCGCCACTGTCCTCATCCATAGGTATAAGATTTTTGTCCAAACTCTTCCTGAAACCCTGACTTCTCCTTTCCTCTGAGAATTGTAGTCCATTCCCTTTCTATGCCCCTAATTCTATTATATTCACCAGTTTATTCTGTTCATCGGATTTTTTTATTCACTTGATTTTTAGTTTGTTGTTCATAATTTTTATCTTTACCTTTTTATTCTTCTTCCTCTTCTTAAAGAAAACCCTTCAGCATTTCATATAATCCTGGTTTGGTGGTGATGAACTCCTTTAGCTTTTTCTTATCTGTGAAGCTCTTTATCTGCCCTTCAATTCTCAATGACAGCTTTGCTGGGTAGAGCACTCTTGGTTGCAGGTTCTTGCTATTCATCATGTTGAATATTTTCTGCCACTCCTTTCTAGCCTGCATAGTTTCTGTTGAGAAATCAACTGACAGTTGTATGGGTACTACCTTATAGGTAACTAACTGTTTTTCTCTTGCTGCTTTCAAGATTCTCTCTTTGTCTTTTGCCCTTGGCATTTTAATTATGATGTGTCTTGGTGTGGTCCTCTTTGAATTCCTTTTGTTTAGTGTTCTGTGTGCTTCCTGGACTTGTAAGTCCATTTATTTCACCAGGTAGGGAAAGTTTTCAGTCATTATTTCTTCAAATAGGTTTTCAGTATCTTGCTCTCTCTCCTTCTGGCACTCCCATACTTCTTATGTTGGTATGCTTGAAGTTGTCCCAGAGGCTCCTTACATTTTTTAACTTTTTTTTCTTTTTGTTTTTCTGTTAGGGTGTTTTTTGCTTCCTCATATTTCAGATCTTTGATTTGATTCTTGGGGTCCTCTAATCTGCTGTTGGATTTCTGTATATTATTTTTATTTCAGATAGTGCATGCTTAATTTCTGACTGGTCCTTTTCCATTTTTTTTTTTTTGGCATTCTCATTAAGATCTTTGAAGATCTCACTAAATTTCTCAGAGTTCTTAATACGTTTGTCAGCAGTTTGTAGAAGATTCTTGAGTATCCTTATAAATGTGGTTTTGAATTCTATGTGCAGTCGTTTGCTTTCCTCCATTTCTTTCATTTGTGACATGTTCCTTGGTCTCCACATTTTGGCTGCTTCCCTGTGTTGATGGAGTGGCTTTGTGTGCTAGTTGTCCTTAGAGCCCAGAACCTCCGCCTCCCCAATCACCTGAGGTGGACACTCTTGGTGCACCCTTTGTGGACTAGGTTAACAGTCTTGTTGTAGTTAAGCCTTGATTGCTCTTGGTACACTGGGAGGAATTGACCTTCAGGCCAGTTGACTGAGGATTAGCTGTGTCTATTAATGGAAGAACTGCTATGCTGGAGACACCCCTAAGGGGCAGGACTTGCTTCAGTGGGGCTTTGGTGCTCACTGAGTCTGCCTCTTGAGTACGTCACTTATGTATGTGAGAAGTTGAAATCTGGTGTTGTCTCACACTGACCTCTAGGTACACTGGTTCCTGGATATCCAAGGAGGTGCAAGTCAGCTAGTGTCTGAGGCCACCCAGCAGGAGCTACAGGGAGCTCTGCAGATTTCTCCTCTTTGCTTGGAGTTTGAAAGTTTTGGAATTGTCTGACCCAGTTGCAATTTTTATAGGTTAAGCTGCCAGAGGGCAGGCCATTCATATGCAAAAGTTGCCGCGTAGCTGGGTGGGTTTGTAAATTGGGTGGGGTGGGGTCTCAGGGATTCTCTAGGCTAGTGCATGGCAAACAGCAATGGCTGCCAGTCAGCCCTCGCTGCCATGTTCTGTTCAGTGTCCTGTGTCCTGCACCCCAGCACAGTAAATAATGATTCCAGTGCACAACTCTGCAAGAGAGCCACCTTCCCTTTCTTACCCGATGGAAGACAATCCAGTTTCTCCCTGTATGAGTCTGGGTCCCCAGAGTCTCACCAGAAACTGGAGTTCAGAGAGTCGGAAACTCGTAACTCTTTCCCAATTGAAAAACAACAGTGCATGCCAGCCTGATTCTCAGCGTTTCCATACCTCAGCCTTTCTGAGCCTCTGCACGTCCTACCAGGTCTGGGTGCACTTTTTTCTTTCCTTCTGGTTGTAGAACTTCCACTCTGCCAGCTTTCCTGTGGTTCTGGGGAATAGTTGTTTTCTCTTTTAGTTGTAGTTTTGGTGTGGTTGTGAGAGACAGCATGTACAGATGTATATCTTATGCTATCATCTTGGTTACCCCATCTTACTTATTTTAGATTTATACAATTTTGATTTCTACACTTATGTGATCCACTTATATTTCATTTTGTGTATCTATGGTGAGAAGTTAGAAGCTCCTGATTTTTGCTGTTTGCAAGCCAATTCCTCCACCACCACCATTAATTCAGTACTGTGTGTACTCTCTTGTTGATTTGACATGCTTCTGTTATTATATGTGAAATTTATATATGCATTTGTAAATTTTCTACAATTTGATACAAAAATATATAGAGGCATAGAAAGACAATAGAAACACAGAGATACATAATAATCCTCTACATGCTTACTGCTATCTACTGAGTTTGTCAATTTGGGAAAAAGTGTTTTAAATTCCTCCAATTTTATTATTGAATCATCAGTTTGTCTTTTTGTTTATATCCATCTCAGGCCTTTATAATTCAAATCTATATTGTTGAATGTGTAAGAATTCAAGACAGTTATATCTGCTTGGGGAATTAAAACTTTTATCAAGTTTAAACATTCCTCTTTATACTTTCCTTGAAATCTTTTTGCCTATTAAAAATTTGGATGTTCTTACCATTTAAAAAATAATTTCTGTAAAATCTTACCCATCACTTTGCTTTTATTTTCCCATGATAGTTGGCTTTCATTATATCAATTATAAAGATAAAGCTGTTGTTATCTTTTTTCCTCTTATCTGAGCTTTTGTTCTTTTACAAATCAATTCAGTGTTATAGTTGCTGTTTCATCAAAATAGAGACCTATTTTTGTATATTTCCTGTGTCTTTTTTTTTGTTTCATTATTTTCCCCTTTATATGTCTTTCTGTTTTTATGTCTTTTGTTCTTGCTTATTCCCAGTATTTAGACATTTTAATTGATGTGTCTTTTTTTCTCAAGTGGACGCTTAATTTGTATTAAATTCTTTAAAATATTTATCCACTATTATTATAAACTAGAAGTCTGGTACATGGATTTCATGCATGGAGGGGGTGTCTTTCAGCCCAACCTGCTCCATTTCCAATCTGGGACATCCCTCTCACAATCCAGGACTGCTGGCTCCCAACTGCTCACCTGCCTGCCTTCCTGATTTCCCCTAACTGTTTCTGCCTGCCAGCCTGATCACCCCCTAACTACTTCTCTGACAGCCTGTTTGCCCCTAACTTCCCTCCCCTGCAGTCCTAGTTCTTCCCCAACTGCCCTTCCCTGCAGGTCCTGTCACCCCCAATTTTCTACCTCTGCCAGCCTGGTCACCCTTAACTGCCCTCCTCTGCAGGCTTGATCACTCCCAACTCCCCTCCCTTACAGGCCTGGTCCCTTCCACCTGCCCTTCCCTGCTGGCCATCTTGTGGTGGTCATCTTGTGTTCACATGGGGACAGGATCTTGTGACCACATGGGCAGTCATCTTGTGTGCTATAATGATGGTCAATCTGCATATTATTCTTTTATTAGATAGGATGGAAGCCTGGAGCACAGGTGGGGGCCAGCTGGTTTGCCCTAAAGGGTATCCTGGATCAGGAGGAATGTTTCCTTGGGGCATGGGATAGCCTGGGTGAGGGGCCTGTGGTGGTTTGCAGGCTGGCCATGCCCCCTGGCAACCCAAGCAGAGGCCATGGTATCTGGGATTCATTTATCTTCTACAGAAGGAGATTTGGAGGCCCTGTAGCCTGAAGCAAAGGCAAGCCTTCTGCTGACACAGCCATTAAAACTTTGTTGCCTTAAGCGGAAGCCTCCACAGGCCAGGGTGTGCTGAAAGCTTGGCTTCCTCCATTGCCAGGGGCAACCCAAGCCTCCCTCCTGCTCTCTCTGTGACCATAGTCATCTTGTTGGGTTAATTTGCATACTCACTCTGCTTGCCTGGTGGGCATGGCTGGTGGGCATGGCTTGTGTGTGTAGCCTAGGTATGGTCAATTTGCATATTGTTCTTTTATTAGATAGGATGAATTGCATACTTCCAACCTATCCACTCCTCAAATAAATGAAGATCTTTTGCAAGATTTTATAGACCTGTCTTACTATCTCAGCTCTATGACTTACTAAAATTGGCTAGAACAGAAGAAGCAGGGTGTAAGTGATCCACTCTCTTGGCAATCACCTCCTTTGAAATGCCTCACTAAGATATAATAATCAAGTAAAACTTTTATAGCTATCTTTGCTCACTAGTCTTTATCAATTCCTATGCAATCACTATATTGAATTTTTTTGTTTACTGTGTATATTAGTTTGCTAAGCTGCCATAACAAAATACCAAAGATTAGATAGCTTAAATAACAGAGGTTTATTTACTCACTGTTCTAGATTCTACTGGTTCAAGATCACCTTGTCTACATGTTGGATTTCTTCTGAGTTTTCTCTCATTGGCTTACAGAATGTAGCCTTCTCATCTTCCCTCACATGAATTTTCCTCTATTTGTGCGATCTCTGATATATCTCTTCCTGTGTACAAATTTCCTTTTCTTTTGAGAACATCAGAGAAATTGTATTAGGGTCCACCCAAAGCCTTATTTTAATTTAATCACATCTTGTCTCTAAATACAGTCACATTTTAAAGTACTAGGATTTAAAATTCAACATATGAACTCTGGGGTAGGCACAATCAGCCTCAAATAACATGTCTTCTTTACACACATTTCAAAAATATTGTATACATGGGTGGTAAGCTTTTTGAGTTCCTCATTAATTGAAAAACTGTTATGCACCCATATTGGAAAGATAGTTTGATTGGATATGATCTAGATTCAAAATTATTTTTCGTTAAGTTGTTGAAGGCACTGTTACATTGTATTCTAAAATCCATGATCTGTCTACCTTACAGAAGACAGATGTCAGTCTGATTATTTATCCTCCAGGATTTTTATAAATCTTACTTTTCTCTCAGAAAGTACATAAAATATATAATTTTTATTCTTGGAGTTCATCATCCTGGAAATTTTGTGGGCCCTCATCATGTTTCATCACCAGGTGGTTTTATTCTGTAATTTATTTGATTATCTTCTTCTGGGAAAATCTAGCAGACAGATGTAAATTTCTGACTCTGTCCTTGCTACCCTCTAACATATCTTCAAAGGTTTTATGTTTCTTTCTTCTAGCACTGTAGTCTGATTACTTGGTTCAATATTCCAGTTTACTTTTTGGAATTTAATTTGTATTGATTATGCTATTCAGTTAATCTCTGGGGTTTTATACTTGAAATCATATTATTAATTTCCAAGAACTCTGAATGCTTCTTTTTCTTATTATCCTATTCTATCCTATTGATATATTGGGTACCCAAATGTCTCAAGGGAGTTAGTTACATTATTTATTGCCCACTTATTCTACTAGCAATCTTCCTCAAGGTATTCTACTAGTATTTTGTTCAACTTAATGTCTCTTAAAAATGTTCTCACTCGTTTGGTTATTAACTATTGATTTTGTATTTCTATATGTGGATAAGTCTACATTAATCCTATAAAATAAAGAGCTAATATGCTAATTACACCAAACAGCAGAACAACCATTCAAATGACCTTCTGGATGAAGCCAAGACTGCAAGGGCCAAGCCCCTTGCATAAACTTCATGCATTGGGCCTCTAGTGTGTGTGTGTGTGTGTGTGTGTGTGTGTGTGTGTGTGTGTAGTTTTATTTCTTTTTTTTTTTAAGTAAAGGTTATTTAATTGTTGGTATAGGTGTGGATAAATAAATATTCTTTGTACACTGAGGGGAGGAAGGTCCCTCAGCTCAGCCTGCACCCTCTTGCAGTCTGGGAGCCCTTTTGGGGTGTCTGATTGTGGGCTTCAGTCGGACATTCTTAAAGCTGCAATGGAGGCAGGAGGGGCTCCTACCATTACCAATGCAGTCATCAGCTGTGAGCTTGGCTTCTGGCTGAATAGTGCTGGCCCCTATGGGAGTGCACTGACCACCAGAGGAAAGCTCCTGCATTGACCATCTGCCCCCTGGTGGTCAGTGCGCATCATAGAGACTGGTCATTCCTCTGTTGGTCGATTTGCATATTAACCTTTTATTATATATATATATATATATATATATATATATATATATATAATATAACCTTTTATTATATATATATATATATAATAAAAGGTTAATATGCAATATATATATGTATATATCTATATCTATATCTATATCTATATCTATATCTATATCTATATCTATATCTATATATATATATTTTTTGTTGTTCATTGCCTCCAACCAAGTAAGTTTCATTCCCCTAAAAATGCATACTTATTTTGAATCATGATTTCTGGTTCTCTGTTGCTCTGGTGTAAAGGAGGAGCTGGATTTCTAGTGGCTCAAAATTGTGATGTAATTGTAGCTCGTTTATTTGCTGAGGCGGTATGAGTATTACATGATAATTACAAGGGACTCCTCCTCATTCCTCTGGTCCCAATGCCCACTCATGGAAACTCATGTGTCAGATCTCCCATAGGAGCAATGCTAGTATTTACTCACGCTGTGTGTTCCAGGCACGGATGCTAGATCAGCAACTCCTTACACAGAGACTGACCTGACTTTTTATAAAGATGAATTACTAGCCAATGACACATGCACAGCTCTTTCTTTATGCTCACCATCTTTCTGAGTTATTCCAGAATTCTGCTGGGAACAGTCATTTCTTGGTTGGTCTTTACTTGTAGGTGTTCACAATTTTCTCAGTTTTACTTACACATTTTCATCAGTTTCTATTCAGTTTAAAACTTTCAGAAAGTTCTTATTTTTTTTAAGTTGGTAGCTATGCTCTTGATTTTCCAGTGTGTCAGTAGATTTATTACTGTATTTTTTTCCTGTCTTTTCAGTGGAATATTCTTGAGGAGTATAGGTAAGCATGTGTTTTTATTTTGCCATCAGAATCACAAATCATTTTTTCAAATAGTTACAATTTTGCAGAACATGCTAAAACTAAAGTAAATTAACACACTATTCCATTTTTTTTCTATTTGCTCTTTTGCCAGCTAATTTTTCTTCTTTTTGAGGGAAGGTATTTTGAAGGTGGTCTGTACAGCGATATTAGCTGGGAGGGAAAAATAAAAACTACTTGTAAGCATCAGGCTAATATTGAATGCTACATAGGTCATTCTGCTAGAGAGTCATTTGGCTGATGCTTTATTTCTGATTACTTCCAAATAGTCTGGTTCTTTCAAAGAATGTGAGGTTAATGTTGTACAGCTAAATGCAGATCTGCCATTTCCATTTCCACATGCATAGTAACAATAGTTTTCTCAGCTCTTCCTCCTCCGATTCAGCCACTGCTGTTTACTGTAACCCAAGTGATGTTCAGGAAGGGCAACCAACTGGAATACAGAGAAACCTTTGTCACAGACTAGCTTTCTGAGTTACAAATGACTGGACACTGAAAATATCTAAGGCTCTCTGATCTCATTCCCCTTATTAAGAAGACTAAAACAATGCTCTTGAAACACACACACACACACACACACACACACACACACACACACCACAAAGAAACAAAACAACACTGAAATTATTTTTTAATCCTACAGTAGTGTCAGCTCCTCATGATGAAAGCACCCTTATTAACATAATTAATCTACTATACAAACTCTTTTTAAAAAAATAGATAATAAATGATATGTAATGCCAAGCAAATGAATAATAATAAGGATGAATACTTAGTGTTGGCATTAATTTTATATGCATTATATATATTTATTTAAACCTATTAACATACCTATCAGGTATTAATATCTTCCATTCAATAGAGGAGAAATCAAGGTTTAAACAGATTAGATCATTTAGACTAAGACATCCAGTTAGTATTGGCAGACCCAGGATTAGAATCTGGGTTTTAGCCTCACCTTAAACTCAGCCTTCTTATTGCTATGTAGGTTAAACACTGAAGGAAAGCTATGTGTTTTTAAAATATGATAGAAATGCCTCAATATACCATATTTACTAGGAATCACAAACCAATTTTGGATAGTCTTTTATAGTTTCAACATGGATTTCATATGAATGAACTCATTGAATTTGCTTTGGGGTATTAAAGAACAAACTGGTATTTTTTACCCTCCATTTCAAATAAAAAAGAAAAAAGAATGATCTATTTATTCAACCTTTAAAGCATTATGTACCCAGTCATATTCAAGCATTAAGGATACATAATTAAATGAAACAAACATACTCTCTGCCCACATATAATTTACATTATAATGAAGGAAGAAGACAGCAAGCAGGAAATGTGATACATAAGTAATGGGTAGTTGTTTTAAAGTCATGTAACATGAGAAACAAGAAAAAATAAACAAATGGGACTACATCAACCTAAAAGGTTTTGCACAGCAAAGGAAACCATCAACAAAAAGAAAAGACAAACCACTGAATGGGATAATATATTTATCATTGATACATCAGATAACAGCTTAATACCTAAAATGTATAAAGAACCTGTACAACTTAACATAAAAAAAAAACAGACAACCTAATTAAAAAATGGGCAGAGGACCTGAATAGACACTTCTCCAAAGAGGACATAGAGATGGCCAATAGACATATGAAAGGGTGTTCAACAACATTAATCATCAGAAAGTGCAAATTAAAACCACAATGAAATATCACCTCATATCTATCAAAATGTCTGTCATCAATAAATCAAAAAATATGTGTTGGTGGAGCTGCAGAGAAATGGGAATCCTCATGCATCATTGGTGGGAATACTGATTGGTGCAGCCACTATAGAAAACACATAGTTTCTTCAAAAAAATAAAAATGGAACTTCCTTATGACCCAGCAATTCCACTTCTACTAATATTATATTAATATATTCAAAGAAACTCAAACATGAATTCAAAAAAATGTATGGACCCTGTGTTTATTGCAGTGTTATTTACAATAGCCAAGATTTGAAAGCAGCCTAAGTGCCCATCAATAAATGAGTGGATAAAAAAGCTGTGGTATATTTACATAATATGCTACTATTCAATCAAAAAAATGAAGGAAATATTACCTTTTGTGATAACATGGATAGACCTGTAACATATTATGCTAAGGAAAGTAAGCCAGTCATAGAAAAAGATAAATATCATATGATTTCATTTAAATGTGGAATCTAATTAACAAAATAAAAAAACAAAATAGAAACAGACTCATAGATACAGAAAGCAGACAAATGGCTGTCAGAGGGGAGGGATGTTGGCAAGCTGGGTGAAAAATGTGAAGAGAGTAAGAAGAAAAAAAAGAAAAAAACTCATAAATACAATCAACAGCATAGTGACTACCAGAAAGTGGGATGTGGGGAGGTAGAAGAGGATAAAGGAGGTATTAAAGAGGTAGAACTAGACTTGACTTTGGGTAATGAAAACAATACAATATACTGATGATGTATTATAGAATTGTACATTTGAAACTATATAATTTTATTAACCAATATCACCCCAATAAATTCAATAAAATTATTTAAAAAACTGTATAACACAGTAAAGCAGAATAATAGGATTGTTGGAGCTGGTATGGGCTCATTTTCAAAACCACAGTCAGAGGGAGCCACAGTAAAAAATGTAAGCTTTGAGCAAACACTTGAAGGAGATAAGGGAGCGAGCCATGCAAATATGAGCTGCAGATGGGAGAACATTTCAGACATCGAGAAGAAATAGTGCAAGCCTTCAAGTCTAGAGTGGCCCTGGTGTTTAGAAAAACTGGCAAGGGAGCCTTGTGGCTAGACACAGGGAGGGAGAGAATAACAAACCATAGAGGAAAGGGACAGGAGAGAGAAATCTTGAAGAAAGCTTTGTACCATTGTAAGTGTCTTCTCATTAATTGTTCTTTGGGGCCCGGTTCTAGAAAATTATTATAAACTGAGATATTTAGTACCTCCTTTGATACAATAATGTACCCGGTATTTGATCATCCTTCCCTCTAATCAGGCAAAGTTGCTAGGTCACAGGAGAGGGAGCTTGGGAAAGCAGTTGACATTAGTAAAATTAGAGATGATGTACCACCAGACTTTTTAAAATATCTGAAATTAGCAAGTGTGATGGAAAGAGGGAAGGGAGGAAAGAGTGAGTAAATGTGTTTAGAGAACCAAGTGACCGTTTGAATAATTGCTTTAAATGACATTAAAATGGATGAGACATTTGTGATTTTCCAACTAATGAGGCAATTGAATGAATCAAAGCAAATAAGGAAAATTCCATACTAGCTCTGTACTTGTATATTTTTGCTTGCTTTTTAATTAATAAACTTCCTTATTAGCTGCTAAAAATTGACAGGAAAAACTCAGCAGCATTCAGAAAATTCCCATATACTCCTTTGCATTTCCTACCCCAAGTTTCCACTATTATTAACATCATGCATTGTTGTGGTACATTTGTTACAATTGATGATCCAATGGTAATGCTTTATTATTCATTAAAATCTACAGTTCACCCTTACTGTTGTACATTCCATGGGTTTTCACAAATGTATGACACATCCAGATTATCATATAGAATAGCATCACTGCCCTAAAATATCCACCTGTGCTCCACTTATTCATTCCTCCCTACCACCTCCACATGCCTTTGCAATCACTAATCTTTTTTGCTTAATTTATAGTTTTATCTTTCCCAGAAAGTCATATAGCTACAGTCATACTTGGAATTGAATAAATTCTACCATATTGGTGTGGCAGGCAGCGGAGTGGTGCAGGGGGTTGGGGGGAGGAGGGCTGTGCTGAAAGCAGGGTCCCTGCTGAGATGTGCCCCCCCACTCCATGCCTGGTACTAGACCAGATTCCCCTCAGCGCTGAGCTAGCCCCACACCATTCAGGGAGCCTCCAAGAGCCTTGACCCTTTGTTCCCCCAACTCTAGACCAACTGTCCCACAACCCACCTGCCAAAGGGCCTATGAAGGACAAGAGAAAGTGAGGAAATGGTACTCTATAAGAACTGAGGTCTCTACCATCTTCTTGACCCCCCTGGTTCTGAGAACAGGGCTGGATCTGAAGCCCAGACACAGCTGCTAAGGCAAGGCCTGGGCTTTTTACCCAGTATTGGGGTAAGAAAACCTGAGCTATAATTAATGATTTGCTGGAAGCTCACTGTGCACAAGTTTGAAAGTTAAACATTCTGGAAGGAATACCATACTTTTGTGAGTTTGACCTCTAACAGCCTTACAAGGTTCTCACATTGAAAAACAGAGAAAAGTCACTGCAACCATTTGGTAGGAAAAGGGGAAAATAAACCATTTTTTAAATATACTAAGTATTCTAATCTTCTTGGCCAGATCTGCCCTCAAGTCAAACTATTTAAAGAGAGCTTGATTTATTGGCCTTTACCTGAACTTAACAAATTGGAGAAAGAAAAATACCCATCCCAGCCTCTGATAGCTTTCCAGGTGGGGGAAGGGGAATAAGCAATTTCAGTCTCTTCTATCCTTCCTGTCTTATGGAAGGAGACAGGAAGGAAGAGAGGAACTTAAACAAAAGCTACTAATCACATTATTTAAATTCTTACCTGGATAATTTAAACACATGGATATTGTTGAAATATCTCTGATATTCATAATTTTCTGAATTTAATTATTAATACTCATATTTTCTATTATCTGTTCATATCTGCTATTGAATGTTTTAATTCAAAGGGATATTTATTCAAGGTTGGGAGCAATTAGGAGGTGAGTTTTTGAGAAGTAGGATAAAGGACAATGGAAGAAAAAGGAATTGCTTCCAGGATTGATTGAAGACTTAAAGCACTGAAGGTAGAGAATACAATGAAGTGTAAATAAAATAGATAGATTAATTACTAAAATACATATATATGCTAGAAATTTTTGGGGGTGGAAAACAAAGATTTGGACTATATTTTCATGTAATTGGTTTTTTGCACTAATTTTCCCTGGTAAAGAGTTATAAAATAAAGCTATTTCTTTTTAAATATTTGTGAAAAACCCAGAATTTATGTAAAAAAAAAAGCACAAAAACTCAATTCAGTATAATTTTGTAGAGCTGTCTGGTTATCAAGTTGAACTGAAAGTTTCATATTTCTTTAATTTTTGTTTTGTTTTGTTTGTTTGTTTGTTTTACTTTTAAGTTTTTATAAAAAAGGGGGGAGGGAGGACTTGATAACTATGTATCCACCAAATCCTGGAGCTGGATACTCTTTGGGATGAATGTTTTCTTATGTGTGAGACTGGAAACAGTTAACTGACTCAAATTCCTCCCATATTGAGACTTAGCATACTTCATTTATTGAAAAATCAATATCAATATAAAAAGTGATTTTTGCTTAAGAAATATCTGCTTTTTCAAAATGTTGGTGTTAAATTATCACTTTTCAAGTGTCAAACTGTGAAAGCTTTCTATTTTTCTTCAGTTTACCTCCCCTGCCTTGATTTATTTTTACTGTTTTGTTTAATGTACATTAACAGTTGAGATTCTGGTTTGACTTCACATTTTTTATCGTGGTGAACATTGACAACATGCTTAATTTCCAGGTCTGAAATATTTGACAATTCTTGGTAGTATTTCTAGAATGTCAATATAATATCTTATGCAGCAAGATGAATGATCTTATCATCTTCTTGTGTTAGTATACATTTTTGATAGATTTTTATAGGATACATTTTGACACTAAGAAAAAAGTGAGAAAGTAAGATAAAAAGGAATATCATTGCATAAACAAGACTATTCCAATGCAAGACAATCTAGGTCTTGGTTTTCTATACAAGCAAGAGCAGTATAAGTGATTGCTCAAGTACATGACTGATCATCGAGGGGCTTAATCACAAGGAACAACAGCCTGTAATTATTGGAATCAAGAGTTTAGGGAACTGATCACTATTAAATTTCGTAAAATAAAAAAAGAAAATATAGAAAAATAACTTTAGAGCTTTACATTTTTTTTTTTGTTATTGTTTAAGCACAGAATTTTTGGTAAAGAGAGCTATAAATGACAGGTTTTTGTTTTAAAATGATTAAAAACTGGCACGAGAGTTGGTTTCAAAATTAACTGTATTTCTATTTCATTTATTCTTAGTTGAATACTGAATTTTACTAGTCCTTGATTTTAGAACATCTTGAATATTGATGTTAGCTAATTCAGGAAGATTTTCTGTCAAAATATTAAGTATTTTTTGACATTAGTTTCTGAAATTACTTGAAAACTCTTATAGTCACTTACCATGCGAGTTTTCTTTTTCTCCAGTGATACAACCTTAGTTAGACATGGATTTCTCCTTAGGAATGAGAGATTCTAGTTGTATAGCCCTCCAGCTTTTTAGATGCTTAAAATGTTATAGTTTTTAGCATGTCCAATTTGATACACAGAAATTAATATAATAAAACCAAATATTTATTTAACAAAAGACAATGTAACATGTTGTGCTCACCTTGTAACCATAGTATGTACATATAGAAAATAATATAGTCAAGGTACTGAGCTGTCACACTGGCAGACTCCATTCTTTCATTAAGAACTTGAATGCCTAATGAAGAGCAGAATCAGGATTCAAGTGGGGCAGTCTGCTTCAAAGTTTGCCCTTTGGGCCACCAGGCCATAGTTGAGGAAATGGGTTTACCACATGACCCATTAGGGAAGGATTAATCCTATTTTAATCTGTAGCACCTGACAGAGTACATTACAAAGAAATAAAACTAGCACCTACATCTAAAACACCTGAAAACAGCAAGTTAGTTTAGAGTACTCTCCAGTCTTCCTACTTTCTTAAACACCATGGAAACAAGTCAAAAGTGGTTTCTATTTACATTGAGAAGATTATACTGTCTTCAGTAGAAGATACCCAAGTATATATATTTCTAATATCCAAACCATAAAGAGTTGCCTTTTCTCTGTTTTTCCCCCACCTGTAGGTGTATATCATTGAGGAATCTGGAGTAAATATCTTGGTGTGGTCAGTGATTGGCAATAAAAGAACCGGTTGGGTGTGTGGATATGTACATCTCTCCAGTAACAGTCCATTTAAGGTGGCATTTGAAACTGATTTGAGTGGTAATGAACATATCTTTATTGCCCTTGATGACATCTCCTTTACCCCTGAATGTGTATTTGGAGGTAAGTGATTCCTTCAGCAAATGAGATATGTACGCATTGCTTTTAATATCTAAAATGCAGAAGAATTGGGAATTCTGAGGAATAGCATTTCTTTCTAGGTTCCATCCTACTTGTATATTAAGAATGAACAGTCTGTATTGTAGGAGGTAAATATTTTTCTGCCCATGATGCTTCACTATGAAATTTTCATGTCATTTGGATAACAAAATAACTTTAAAAGCATGGCAGAAAATTGGTTTAATTAATATAGCTTTATTGTCTACTTTCTTACATAGGTTTGCAGTAACTGCACAAGGTAAAGATCTCTGGTCACTTATCATATTTCAGACTATCTTTTCCATCCAGGTCAACTTTTGCCTTTCATAGACTTTTTTCATTTTCCTGTTTCTTCTCTACAGTCTAGAATTCTTATTCTATTGCATAAAGAAAGCAAAAGTCCTGTCACTGACTCTTTTAAAAAATAAAGCCCCTTAACTGAAATGTGACCTTCTCCTATTTAAGATCTTTTCCTTAAGTGGCAATTTATTCTCTTTTACATTTAGTCTTAAAAATTTTAATGCTTGACAATAGGGTCATTGTTTTTTTCCTACTTGATGCCTTTTCCAAAATTGTATTCTTCTAGTCACACATCGGAGTTCTTATCTTTTTTATGATTTTTCTTTTGATCCTAAATTTTGGACAATCTCAACTTGCAGGTGATTGAGTTTGTATAAAACACTGACTTTCAGTGCTACTAACCTTCATAAATATTTTTTTCCTCACTAATCAAATCTCAGTTACTTTTTGGACCTTTTAACACGCTCTGGAAATCCAAGTTGAAATTTTCATCTAATTATTATGTTATCTTCTTCTTGATTACTCCTCCTAAACCTGTTTTCCAACATCCCATCTAATAAAGAGGGAATATACTAATTCACCATCACAACCTCACAAAGATGGTGGTACCCACAGCCAATAAGGAGGGAATCTGATAATTGACTGCCACACCCTCAAAGATGGCAGTGCCCATAAACACAAGATAGTGACACCCAGTCCCCTTGGCCCTGCTGGGCAGCAGGCATGTGGCCTGGCCAGATCCACTCCCAGGTGGGTTCGGCTACTCCACGCTACTGCCACCGAAGTCACCTTCAGCCACTCAGGGCCAGCCCAAGGCACAGGAAAGCCACTGATGATGGCTTCCCAGCCACCTAGGGCTAGTCCAAGGTGCAGAGAAGCCTTAAATGGTGGCTGCCCAGCTGCCCAGGGCGTCTGAGGCTCAAGTAACCAGGGCTGGCCAAGACTTGTGCTGCCAGCAGCGGCAGCAGCAGAGATGTGATGGGGGCATCACCTTTCTCCAATTGCTGGGTCACCTTCTGCCCATGAGGACTGCCAGACTGTGAGAGGGGACAGGCCAAGCTAAGGGACACCCCTCCAGTGCATGAATTTTCATGCATCTGGTCTCTAATAAATAATATGAAAAAAAATTCTAGATCCTGAATGCTTTATGTGCTTTTTATAAAACACTCTCTTTATACTTTTTCCTATAATCCCAGATGTAATTATTAAACACCACAATTCCTTTCTAAATCAGCACTTTGAATTCTATTATGTCCTATTAGTGGCCCGGCGCACACAGTTTGTGCATGGGTATAGTCCCTAGGCCTGGCCTATGGTGAGGGTCATCCTCCCTTGCTGCTGGCAGCTGGCTCTGCTCCCCGCTGCCACCCACCTCTGGTTTCCCATTCTCCATCCAGTGATAGGAGCCTGCTGGCCAGGGGAAGGGACTGAGAGGTTGTCCATTCCTGTCTGCTCGCTGGCCCATCTCACAATGCCAGTTGTCCTCTGTGTGTGGGGCGACTAGTGGGGTGGGGACCTTAGCCTGACACTGCCCATGTTCACTGCCAACCCTGGTTCCCGGTTCCCCATCAGGTGATTGGAGCCTGCCACTGGGGAAGGGAGTGAGAGGTTGTCCAGCAGGCCCCAATCAGGCAATTGGGCCCTACAATTGGGCACTTGAAGCCTGTGGACTGGAGGCAGCTCCTGCATTGAGTGTCTGCCCCTGGAGGTCAGTGTGCATCATAGCAACAGGTCATTCTGCTGTTTGGTCAATTTGTATATTACCCTTTTATTATATAGGATTTTTTCATTTTAATATAAATATGGGTCCTAATTATGTGCCAGGAACTCTGATAAGCACATTGCAAGTATTTATCAGACCATCCTTGTAGAATAGATACAAGTATCCAGCTCATGTTTGCTCATAAGGACTTTATCAATCTTTAAAATTGAATTGCTATGACCATTTATATTTTCCAAACTGCTGATGCTCATGCTCACTGGGACAACTAGAAATTTTGGACACTGGGGCCTTCAAGGATCCCAGATACATGTGTTTCCCATTTCTGGTCCTATTTTTCTACAGCAATTCTCAAATCCTCCACCTTCTCCCTTGTACTTTCTTCATTCTGTCAATGTTTTTATATCCTTTGAATCTTATATAATAAAAGGCTAATATGCAATTCAACCCAACTGCAGAACAAATGGCTGCTATTACATGCACGGACCACCAGAGGGCAGACGCTCAATGCAGGAGCTGCCCCTGGTGGTCATTGTGCTCCTGCAGGGAGAGTGCCACTCAGTCAGAAGCCAGGCTCATGGCTGGCAAGTTCAGCAGTGGTGGTGGAAATCTTTCCTGCCTCTGTGGCAGTGCTAAGGATATCTGACTGATGAGGAGAGGGCCTAAGCCATCAGTTGGACATACCCCGAGGGCTTTTGGACTGCAATAGGGCACAGGCTGGGCTAAGTGACCCACCCCAAGTGCACAAATCTCATGCACCAGGCCTCTAGTTGAATATAGAGCCATTTTATAACAAATACTTTTAATTTTATCTTTTCATCTCCAAATATACCTATATCTACAACCAATTTTTTTTGTCACCATTTGTCTCAGGAGAAAAACACCTCCATTTTTCCAAGAGTAAATCTCTCTTATTGATTATTTCTGTTCTCAACTTCTCCCATAAAAGTCTTCTCTGTCCTTTATTCTATATCTTCAGTTTCTTTTCTCTCACTTTTGGCTCTTGTCACACACACACACACACACACACACACACACACACACACACACAATTTCCCACTAATTTTGAGCTCCTCAAGACCAAGAGGAGCTTGTCTCTTTTACAAAACCTAGGACATTTAGAACACAATTTGGGGCTTGAGATGAATCACATGGCTGCTACTAGTCCACAGATGGGAACAGGAGTGGCAGGCCTGTTGCCAGGGACATGGGAGTGCACAGCTCCTGTTGGACCCCCAAGTAGATGAGACTACCTCCAGAACCACAGCCCAGCAGAACTGGAGCCAGGTCATGGGATCTCTTCTGGATCTGTGATCAAGCCTGCAGATGTCAGACCTATTCCAGGAGATGTACACCTGGGTGGCTCCCACTCTATCCCTGGGCATGCAGGACTGTCTCTATGACTATCATAGAACCGGGTTATAGCTGCGTCATAGGGCTGCTTATAGATCTGCTGTCTTGTCCAAGAGCAGCAGGTCTGTTACTGAGTGAGCTGGGTCCTTGGGTGGGCAGGTCTGCCTACTCACCATGGGATAGCAGGACTCTAAGCAGGTCATAAAGAACCACAGTTAGGTTTAGGTCAGTTGGCCTATTCCCAGGGGCACAGATGGTCATGTATCTTGTCAGATTCTATGTGAGCACAATTGCCCCTGGACCACAGCAGAGCAGGGTTGGAACTGAATCACAGGATAGCTTCAGGGTCCACAGCCAGGACAAATGTTGACAGTCCTGCTTCCCAGAGGCACAAACAAGTGTTGCTGGTCCCTGCATGGGTAGGAATGACTCTAGACTACCATAGAAGAAGTGGTCTAGGACTGGAGCCAAGTTGCAGGACTGCTTTATGAGCCACAGTTGAATCCAAGGCTAGTGGCCTATTACTAAGGGCACAGACAAGGATGGCTCCTCCTAGATCCGTTGGAAGATGGAACTGGTGAAAAATTTTAGCTAAGCAGGGGGACAGGGCTACTTTTAGTCTGTAGCCAGGACTGAATTTATTGAGCCCAACACAAAGGTGTGGGCCTGCTTTCTCAAAGTGCATCTCCTGCTCTTTGGCTCCACATGGGGGTCATAATCTCCTACCTGATTCTTAAAGTTCCAGCAAAGACAGTTTGTCAATGGATGGCTGCCAGAGTATCGTTTGTGGGGAGATGGTGGGGTATGTGAGCCAGTGACCATCTATTTAACCATAACTCTGATGTCATGTTCCTTATACAGAATTTTTAAAGGCTTTTAAGAAGGACACACATGAGAGAGAGAAAATGGCGGCGGAGTAGACAGATATGTCTGGAGCTTTGTTGCTGGGCAGAGGGAGAGAGAGCAGCTGAGAGTCACACTGGGAGTGTTTGTTGGCAAGTTAAGAGTCAGTTATCCTCCAGGAGAAGGTGGGGGACTGCTGGACAAGGCTCTCCAAGCCAGGCAGCCCCACTGCCACGTGATTTTTGTCCACCGGAGCCACCAACGCAAACGCGGAGACCACGCCAACCTGCAGAGGGAGGTGGATATTTACAGTGGTCTGAAGCCGGAGGCTGGGGCACCCATCAAGCAGGCAGGGACCCGGGCACCCAGAACTCCACTCTCCAATTGGCACAGACACAAGGCGGAATCAGAGATCCACAAAGCACACGGAAAGATCAGATTTCACCTGGGATAAGAGGGAGGTGGATGTCTGCAGAGGTCTGAAAGCTGTGGCTGATGGCGGCACCCACCAAGCAGCCGGAGAACCAGAGCACGGCTTTCCAGGCGGTTCGGACGCGTGGGCAGCGGATTCTGAGATCCACGCGGCGTGCAGAAGGGTCAGATTTCGAATGGGACAGGGAGAGAGAACCAGACACCCGGAGAAGAAAGACCATGGGCAGAAAAAGAAACAGCTCACCAAAGATAGAAAAGCAGGTTTCACCAGAAAAGGAAGTAAATGAAATAGAAGCAGAAATAAGCCTGCCAGAAAAAGAGTTCAGAGAAATGATCATAAGGTGGATAAAAAGAATGGAAGACAAAATCGACAATCTGAGTAAGAGCCAAGAGGATATGAAGAAGAAGCAAGAGAGAATGAAGAATCAAGAAGAAATGCAGAAGAAGCAACAAGAAATGCAGAAGAACCTAGAATAAATGCAGAATAATCAAGAAGAAATAAAAAATGAAATCACTGCTAGAAAGAACTCAATAGAAAGCATCAAAAGTAGACTAAAAGAAGCAGAGGACTGCATCAGTGAGCTAGAAGACACGGTAGGAAAAAGTATGCAAGTACAGCAGCTTCTAGAAAAAAAGTTAAAAAGCAAGAGGAGAGCCTAAGGGAACTTTGGGATAACATGAAACAAAACAACATCCTCATAATTGGGGTTCCAGAAACATTGGAAACTGAACAAGGATTAGAGAACCTGTTTGAAGAAATAATGACAGAAAATTTACCAATATAGGAAAGAAAAAACCCACACAAATCCAAGAAGCTCACAGAGTCCCAAGCAAAATGAACCCTAACAAACCGACACCAAGGCACATTATAATTAAATTGGCAAACACCAACGACAAAGTAAGAAAATTAAAAGCAGCCAGAGAGAAACAGAAAGTTACCTACAAAGGAACCCCCATAAGACTAGCTACTGACTTCTCAACAGAAACTCATCAGGCCAGAAGGGAATGGAATAAAATATACAAAGTCATGCAAAGAAAGGGTCTGAATCCAAGAATACTGTACCCTGCAAGACTCTCAGTCAAAACTGAAGGTGAAATCAAAAGCTTCACAGACAAAAAAGGACTAAGGGAATATATTACCACCAAACCAGCAATGCAAGAAATGTTAAAGGGTCTGCTGTAATAAGAAGAAAGAGGAAGCAAAGAAGGAACTCGGGGGTAAGGACTAAAAAATGGCAACAGATAAGTACTTACCAATAATAACTTTAAATGTAAACAGATTAAATGTTCCAATCAAAAGACATAGGGTAACTGATTGAATAAAAAAAAAACAAACACATGATCCGTATATCTGTTGTCTGCAAGAAACCCACCTCAGGAAAAGAGATGCACACAGATTGAGGGTAAAGGGAGAGAACATGGTATTTCAGGCGAATGGAAATGAAAAAAAAGCTGGGGTTGCAATACTTATATCTGACAAATTAGATGTCAAAGTAAAGGACATAATAAGAGATAAAGAAGGTCACTTCATAATACTAAAGGGAACAATCCAACAAGAAGAAATAACTCTGCTAAACATATATGCACCCAATGTAGGAGCACCTAAATACATAAAAAACTCTTGCAGGATATTAAGGGAGAGATTGAAAGCAATACAATCATAGTAGGGGACTTTAATACCCCACTGTCACCATTGGCCAAATCTTCTAAACAAAAAATCAGCAAAGAAACATCAATCCTAAATGTGTCACTAGACCAGATGGAATTAATTGACATCTTCAGAACATTTCACCCCAAAGCCACAGAATATACATTCTTCTGCAGTGCACATGGGTCGTTTTCAAAGATAGATCATATGTTGGGTCATATGAAAAGTCTCTTCAAATTCAAGAAGATAGAATTCATATCAAGCAATTTTTCAGACCACAGTTTCATAAAACTTGAAATCAACTATAATAAAAACAAGAGAAAGAATCAAACACCTGGAGACTAAACAGCATGCTATTAAACAATGACTGGGTAACCAGAGAGATCAAGGAAGAAATAAAAAACATCATGGCAACAAATGACAATGACAACACAGCAATCCAAAATTTATGGGACACAGTGAAAGCAGTCTTGAGAGGGAAGTTCATAGCCCTACAAGCCTACTGCAAAAAAAAACCAAAACAGGAAACAATGGTAATAAATTACCTAAACCTACAACTCAAAGAGCTAGAATGTGAGCAACAAGAAAATCCCAGTGTACTCAGAAGGAAGGAAATAGTGAAGATCAGAGCGGAGATAAACAACTTGGAGACCAAAGAAACAATTCAAAAGATCAACAAAACCAAGAGCTGGTTCTTTGAAAGGATAAACAAGATTGATGGACCTCTAGCCTGGCTCACCAAGAAGCAAAGAGAGAAGACCCAAATAAACAAAAGCAGAAATGAAAGAGGAGAAATAACAACAGACCCTGTGGAAATACAAAGGATTGTTAAAAAATACTATGAACAACTCTATTCCAACAAATTGGACAACCTGCAAGAAATGGACATTTTCCTAGAAAAATATAACCTTCCAAAACTCAAAGAGGAGGAAGACAAACATCTCAATAATCCAATAACTATGGAAGAAATTGAAGCAGTCATCAAAAAGCTTCCAGCAAACAAAAGCCCGGAACCAGATGGCTACACAGGAGAGTTTTACCAAACATTCAAGGAAGAATTAAAACCTATCCTCCTCAGACTATTAAAAAACATTCAAAAAGAAGGAACACTTCCAAACACCTTCTATGAAGCCAGCATCACCCTAATATCAAAACCAGATAAAGACAACACAATGTAAGAGAATTATAGGCCAATATCTCTCATGAACATAGATGCCAAAATCCTCAACAAAATTCTAGCAAATCGGATTCAGCAGTACATCAGAAAGATCATACACCATGACCAAGTAGGATTCATCCCAGGAAGGCAAGGATGGTACAATATCAGCAATTCAATAAACGTGATACATCACATACACAAATTGAGAGAT
Organism: Lasiurus borealis; assembly: GCA_004026805.1. NCBI lineage: Eukaryota > Metazoa > Chordata > Mammalia > Chiroptera > Vespertilionidae > Lasiurus > Lasiurus borealis. Next base: position 104,192 of record PVJN01000636.1, on the reverse strand, counting down.
AAAAATCACATAGTCATATCAATTGATGCAGAAAAAGCATTTGCAAAATCCAACACCCTTTCTTGATAAAAACTCTCAGCAAAGTGGGAATAGAAGGATCATACCTCAACATTATAAAAGCCATATATGATAAACCCAGAACTAACATCGTACTCAATGGGCAAAAACTAAAACTATTTCCCCTAAGAACAGGAACAAGACAGGGATGCCCACTGTCACCTCTCCTGTTTGACACAGTACTGGAAGTATTAGCCATTGCAATTAGACAAGAAGAAGAAATAAAAGGCATTCAAATTGGAAAAGAAGAAGTAAAGTTGTCCTTATTTGCAGATGACATGATATTGTACATAAAAAACCCAAAGGACTCCATTCCAAAACTAATTGACTTAATTAATGAATTCAGCAATGTAGCAGGATATAGAGTTAATGCTATGAAGTCTGTGGCATTTCTATACACTAATAGTGAAAATACAGAAAGAGAAACTAAAAAAGCAATCCCATTTACCATCGCACCAAAAAAATTAAGATACCTAGGAATAAACCTAACTAAAGAGGTAGAAGACCTATATGGAGAAAACTACAGGACACTGAAATAAGAGACAGAGAAGCTGTTAACAGATGGAAGAGCATACCATGCTCATGAATTGGGAGAATCAACATCATTAAAATATCCATATTACCCAAAGCAATCTACAAATTTAACGCACTACCAACAACATATTTCACGGACCTAGAAAAATTCTTCATAGAATCATCTGGAACAAAAAAGGACCACAAATAGCTACAGCAATTCTGAGAAAGAAGAATAAAGTAGGTGGGATCTCAATACCAGACTTCAAGCTTTACCACAAAGCAACTGTTCTCAAAACAGCCTGGTACTGGCACGAGAGCAGACATATAGACCAATGGAATAGAATAGAGAACCCAGATATCCACCCAAACTACTATGGTCAACTAATATTTGACAACGGAGGCATGAACATTCAATGGAGCCAAGATAGCCTCTTTAATAAATGGTGTTGGGAAAATTGGACAGATACATGCAAAAAATGAAACTGGACCACCAACTTACACCAAATACAAAAATAAACTCAAAATGGATACAGGACTTAAACATTAGAAGGGAAACCATAAAAATACTAGAGGAATCCACAGGCAGCACAATCTCAGATATATGCCGAAAGAACTTCTTCACTGATACTGCTCCAAAGGCAATGGAAGCTAAAGAAAAAATAAACAAATGGGGCTACATCAAAATAAAAAGCTTTTGCACAGCAAAAGAAACCATCAACAAAACAACAAGAAAGCCCACTGTATGGGAGAACATATTTGCAAACATTATCACTGATAAAGGTTTAATCTCCAAAATCTACAGCCAACTTATACAACTTACTAAAAGGAAGATGAACGATCCAATAAGAAAATGGGCAACGGACCTAAATAGAACCTTTTCAAAAGATGACGGAAGAAAGGCCAAGAAACACATGGAAACATGTTCAAAGTCAGTAATCATCCAAGAGATGCAAATCAATCTTCCCTTAGATTCCATCTAGATTCAAATGAACTAAAGTAGTTTAATTAACTTAGGTTATTTTTTTTCAGATCTTATAACATGACATCCATATTTTTACATTTAGCATACCAGCTTTTTTCTCATGTCCAAATTAACATCCTAAGGTTAAAATAGCCTTCAACTTCCTTTCAAACTCATACCCTCCTGTGTCCACTCCAAAAATATACACTCTCCCATTAATAAAAGAATAGCATTTGTCACCACAAGTTACATGTAGGGTATTTTTTTTTCATTTAGAAGGTTGTCCTGTAACAATAGCCCCTCCACCACCCTGAAGAATGTTTGCTTTCTGCATTATTACTGCTCCACTCTCCCTTAATTACTTTCAGTTTCCCAGGACATTCTCTAAATGGAGGCATTCTCCTTGCAATAAAACATCTCTAGAAATTCTGAGTCAGCAGAGAAATGTATTTACTTTCATAGTCTGTTTTCTTTAGCCATGTGAGTGTCCATGGGTAGGAGATGTGTGCTATTTTCTCCTACAATTTGAAACAAAGAGGATCACATTTTTTTTTCCAGGATGAAGAAACATTTTGCATAGCTGATAAGATATGTAAGATGTTTTAAAGTATTCGAAACAACAATGGCAGAGAAATTATTGGATGCTTAAAGATATGATATATTTCTACATAATTTGGTCAGGAGTCTAATAAATAGGCAGATACCAGTACACACAATTGGAGCGGGGCTGGGGGTGAGCAGGGGGAGGGAGTGATAGGTAGGAAGCAGATGACCTCAGCACTGGAGTTTACTAGTGTCCTGGGTTGAATTGTGTGGCCTCGGGATCCATGTCCTTCCTGGAACCTTAGAATGTGACCTTATTTGGAAATAAGGTCTTTACAAATATGATTAAGATGTAAGTTAAGATGAAATTGTATTGGAGCAGGGTTGGCCTTAATACAATATGACTGGCATCCCTGTAAGTAGAGAAGAAGGGACAAGGAAACAGGGACATCAAGGGGAGAATACCATGTGGTGAAAGAGGCAGAGATTGAACTGATACTTGCATGGGTCCAGGAATGACAAGGATTGCCAGAAAAACAGGAAGCCAAGAAAAAGGAATGGGCTGGGTTTTCCTAGAGAGACAACAGAGAGAGCACAACTGTGCCAACACCTTGAATTCAGACTCTGGCCTACAGTACTGTGAGAGAATAAATTTCTGCTCCTTTAAGCATACAGTCTGCGGTACGGTACTTTGTTATAAAAGCCCTAGGAAACTAACACAAGTGGCAACATTGAGATCTACTTTGTCACCAAGAACTAGGTTCAAACCTTCATTAAACCCCTTACCACACATCTGACCTGATTTTCCTTATCCATGAAATGATTATTGTCAAGATTTAGGAAATGTGTTTTGTCTAAAATAATTTCATGAACTATTTCAGGCAGTTAAGTAACCATTTGGAAAAACCTAACAATAATTCTTAAGCAATGTAAGACATCTCATCTTACACTGAAAACATTCCTAGTAGAAAAGTGCTGAGTCTGATGCTCCATTACCTAATACACAGTAAATAACAAATTGCTCTTATTTGTTTAATCTGAAGAAAATAGATTTTCAGGGAGGAATGCAAATTCCAAAGAAAATAAATATTATTGTAGGACACCTTTTTGGGATTTAATCTTAACATGGTATATATCAAATGATAGTAACTAACAAGGTGACAAACAAAATAAAGTATAATATTCATTAGAAATTCAAGAGGAATAGGCAGCCACAGATTCTCCTTATTTATATTATCATTATTAAAGGAGAACTTCATTTTTGAATAGATATTCTCCTTCTCTTTTCACATCCCTAAACTTGGACAGCAAGTGTAACTCTGGAATATTTCCATGACAGTTGTATTCTTTTGAATGCAAATTATTTAGAGGTTGAGATGTTTGTCTGTTTTCGTCATCATCAGTATCACCACCGCCATCATCATCATTTATATATCTTCAATTATGAATTCCAAAAGTCCAGAAGAGTTCCTATATTATAGTAGATATTCAATAAGTATGCTGTGAATAGACAAATAAATATGTTGAATCGATAGATGAATAAAGAAAAGTTATTGCCAACTGAATTAAAACGGTACCTCTCTTTAAGACCATCAATGTACTCTCCTTCCAAGCTTATTCTCAAACCCCTGTTTAGAGAGAGAAAGAAGATATTAGTGTATTGTCCAACAAATTCTGTGACTATTTTGAGTGCTACAAAGATGACAACTAGATTAAACTTTTGAAGACAAGAGTCTAAATCATGACTGTGCCACTAAATACTCATATAATTTTAAGAAACTCATTTTAAATATTTAAACCATGTTTTGTCATTGAGGAAATTAAATAGACATCTCTTAGTTTCTTCCAGCTTTGCCATTTTATGATTGTATGGACTATATTTGTTGCAAAGAATCATGACAGCAGAAGAGAACCAGAGAATGACACAGAAAGGGACAGAGTCCAAAGAGAAGGAGAAGGAAGTTAAATGAGGTCTAGGGCAGTGGTCGGCAAAATCATTAGTCAACAGAGCGGCAAACCATGGCTCGAAAGCTGGTCTAGGGGTTAGGGCTGACAGGTACAAGCAGAAATATTATTGCAATTAGATGCAGAAGAGTTCTCAATATGTGGTGTGTCTGTAAACTTGAGTAAGCCAGCCTTTCACTGAGTCAGTGTTTGTTGAGAATCTGTGTGTTGCCCTGAATTTAGATAGGAAGGACAGATATGAATATAATTGTATCACCTATTCTCCAGGAGTTCAAAATCTAATGAGATATTATGATAATGATGCATACTTGGTTTAAAGCAATATAAAGTATATCTGAAACTTCATCAGCTCTAAGATCTGTGTTCTACTATGATTCTTTTCACATGGAGGTATCATCAAAAAGTAGTTTCTTGAAACATGAATATTCGTGAATATTCTGAGAAATAGTTAGTGGTTTGCTAGTAATCTAGCTTTTATTTCTTGTAACACTTGCCTATTTTCTGAGTGTAAATACTCCTAGATGATTGATTGCAGGTTACCAGTATGACATACCAGGAGGTGGGATTGGGATGCCACAATCATACCATAGGCTGCAGTACATACAGGGTCAGAGGAGTGAACTCCAGGGCAGTGGTGCTACCTCCTCCCCACTAGAAAGTTGAACAAATACAAACTGTACATATTCTGCAGCATAGGGACCAGATTATAAAGTTGACCAGCAACAATATACTCTCTATCTATACTCTAATGGTCTTCAACGCAGAGAATGGTGCACATTTACTTGGCATTGTGAATCAAGAATATTGCTGATGAAACATCTGTCTAATAATAGAGGAATATGAAAATTGTCCAGGATGCTGTCACAGTAATAGTAATGACCAGTAGACTGCCTGGGGCGACCAGGCCAGCCAGGGTTAATGAGGAATGACCAAACAACTCAACAGCAGGCTTCATGGGGCAACTAGGCCAGCAGGGAGATTAGTGAGGGATAACCAAATGACTCAACAGAAGGCTGCATGGGGTGACCAGGGTGTCAGAGAGTGGGGAGCAGTTAGGGGCAATCAGGCCAACAGGCAGAGGCAGTTAGGGGCGATCAAGCTGGCAGAGAGGACAGTTAGGGGCGATCAGACAAGCAGGCAGGCAAATGAGTAGTTAGGAGCCATTGGTCCCAGATTGTGAGAGGGTGCAGGCTAGACTGAATTTCATGCACCAGGCCTTTAGTCCTATATAATAAAAGCCTAATTTGCAAATTTTCCCCTCAGGTGGTCATTTGACCAGGAGTTTGACTTCTTACTATGACATGTGCTGACTACCAGGGGCAGAATGAATCATGGTGAGCGTCAGTGACATACTGTGACCTCTCACCAGCTACCTGGGGCAGGGGTTGAGGGATGGAGATGTGGTGGGAATGTGGTGTGTTGGCTGAGCTCACTATCATTCCCCCTCTACCCTCCCCTGGGATTCCAGGGCTTGCACATCAGGGAAGACCCATTTTCAGGTACCAGGCACCCCTGAGGAGCCCACCTTGTACCCTTCTGGCCTCTTCTGGATAAGCTGGGCCACAGCTTCCATGCCAAAAGGGCTGGTCGGGCTTCCCTTGGGTTCACACAGGAGCCAGTCTGCAAGGCTGGCCAGGAGTGAGAACTCTGCCTGCCCTGCTTCTGTGCAGCACTGCTGGGTGGCTCAGAGGCCCACACTGTGCCCAGGCCCAAAGTGTCCAACTATGCTCACTGGATCTCTGTGTGGGGACTCAGGCACCGTGACTCAATCAGAGGGAGCATGCTGGGGGTCCACATGGTGCCCAAGGTCCAGAGGTCAACTGGAACCCCCACTTCCATGCCAGATGCTTATGTTTTGAGCTCTGGCCAAACTTAGGGATGGTACCCGTTCACAAATTTTGTGCAGTGGGCCTCTAGTATTCTATAATGAGGATATTTGTATCTTTTGTATGAGTTGATAAAAAAACTCCTGAGAAACATTTTGGTTATGTAAAACCATAGGAATGTCATTAAATTTTCAGTGCCTTTCTTTTTATAAATATCCACTTTAAAATTAGCGTGGGGGGGTTATTTGTTTGTATGTTTGTTTGTTTTTTACTCCTTTATTCCCTTACCACAAATCTCAGGCTGCATATAGATCTTTGCCTTCTTTTCCTCCCCACTCAGTTTTATTTTATGACTCAAGTTCTAGTTCAAGGCCTTCTTAATGCTCATTAGAATCTCTGTAATTCCTACATTACTGATTTATCAAATTTACTGACATGTGTCATGTACAAGTACCAAATTAGTCCCTTAGTCCATATTATAGTTTAAGTTCAGAAAAAGAAAACCTTCTATCTTCCTTATTCACCACAATAACCAAAATAAATTTTTTTTGAAATATATTTTATTGATTTTTTACAGAGAGGAAGGGAAAGGGATAGAGAGTTAGAAACATCGATGAGAGAGAGACATCGGTCAGCCACGTCCTGCATGCCCCCTACAGGGGATGTGCCCGCAACCAGGATACATGCCCTTGACGGGAATCGAACCTGGGACCTTTCAGTCTGCAAGCTGACGCTCTCTCCACTGAGCCAAACCGGTTTTGACTCAAAATAAATTTTTATGCAAATAACAAAATTGGGCTTGGGTTAACAAGCAGAAAATAAGTTTATTGAAAGGATACTGGATAGCTCTAAATATCAAATGTAAAACTGAGAATCTAAAAGAGGATAGTGGGAAACAAGTAAACTTGACTAAAACAGAAGCTAAAACTGGCTAATTCCACTGCCTTTAAATAATTCTCTTGGAAGCTAGGATATCTGCTCCCATGTCATCACTCTAAATAATCTCTATCTGTCCCCATGTCACTCCCTCAAAATTAAAATAACTTGTTGGAAACACACCATAGACCAAGCCCAAGTCATATGTTTGTTTATATGTCAGTCTCCTCAGTTAATCATTTGTATCTAATTGCTACATTATCCACCTCTGGGTGAGGCTATTCTCTGTCTTTTTAAATCATAATCAAACCTGCATATTCTGCAACATATGGACCAAATTATAAAATCAACCAGTGACGATAAACTCTCTATCTATACTCTAACAGTGAGAGAGGAAATATAAGAGAAACTAGTCAAAATATACACATTCATATAGGTTATGAATAAAATGCTTAGAAGCTCCAATTGCTTACCAAATAGTTTTCTTATTCTTTAGTACAATTGCTGCCATACTTATAAGTTTCTGCAAAATTATCCCTTAAATGGGACCTCTTACTTTTCTCAATTGTGCCCCATATTCTCTTATCTCTATGACTTTGGTCTTACTGCTTCCTTGCTGGGAGCACCATGCCCTTTACCTCCTCTAGTTAAAAGCCTTTTCTACCTTTGAGGGCAGAACAAAAGCCACCTTCTTCATGAAATTATATTTCATCTTCCCCACAAGAAGTCACACTCTGTTCTAGATCTTAGCCTTAAGTTTGCAGCTCTCCTATAATATGCCTTATGAGATATTTTGTGATGTGTAGCTTGTATTACATCGTTTTCAGTTTCTCCACATTGAAATCTTCCCATTGTCATTATCTTCTTTGTTTGCTTTTTCTGTTTTAGTGTTGATTAAGAAAAATATAGCCGAAATTGGTTTGGCTCAGTGGATAGAGCGTCAGCCTCCTGGATTGAAGGGTCCTGGTTTCGATTCCGGTCAAGGGCATATACCTTGGTTGCGGGCACTTCCCCAGTAGGGGTGTGCAAGAGGCAGCTGATTGATATCTCTCTCTCATTGATGTTTCTAACTTTCTGTCCCTCTCCCTTCCTCTCTGTAAAAAATCAATAATATATATATATATATATAAATTTCAAGTCAGCATCTGAATAGATACCATTTTATATGAGAGGTTATAGCAATTGTAGATAAATTATTTAAAATGTGGTTTTAATGCATGGTTCACTTTTATAATTTTGATTTTGTTAGTGATTCATGGACCTCATTTCAAAATGAATAGTAATGAATGTACAAAAAGCTGAAAATGATTATTAGTAGATCCTAATTCCTATTATTGCCTTATAGAATATTCTTGGATTTTAAATCTATTATCATGGATCATGAAGTCCTCACAGTTTGTAAAAGGATGAAATAATTCCTCTTACCTCCTAGAAGGAGTATTAGATTTAAAGGGGAGAGAGGGCAAGAACCAGAAAATAACATTAAAAGTTAGTACTTAGCAGGCTTGTAGCAGAAAGAAGCTTGCCTGTTATACTATGAAGTGGTTCATGCTTGGTTTGCTGTTGATCATCAGTTTGTAAGGAATCTTATTGAATTAAGAGAAAGAAATCTAAATGACAATCGTGAAAAAAAAAACAGTATGAAGCATATTCTGTTAGACTGGATTTGACAGTGAACCTGAACTTGGAAGACAAACCATAAATTACCGTCCTAATACTGTCTTAAAGTTGAATGCTTTTATGTGAATAGTGGTTCTTCCCAAATCAATATATATGTGTGTGTGTGTGTGTGTGTGTGTGTGTGTGTGTGTGTATAGTATGTAAATATACATGCAATGTATACTTGGATATATATGTAATATAATATATATATACAATAAAACATGGTGTGGCAATTTAGTGTATGAAAACAAAAACCAATTCCTAAATTCCTAGTCATTTTTAGAAATTATTTTAACCTTTACTGACTCCTTTTTTCCACTGAGAAATACACAACAGGCCAAATCTTTTACCAGGCTAAGTATGTATGAAAATTCTGGGTGCTTTTCACAGCCAAGGTCAATCTGGCTGTGTTTTGTTCTCTTGGGCTATTAGAGTCTACTTTTATTACGGGTTTTCTGATTTTCTGGAACACATATGTTGTTATATGGAAAACATCCAGATTTTATGAAAACACATTTGTGTGTTTATTACCTAAGAAATAGAATAAGAATGTGACATTGCATTACTAAAAAATCTGTTTTTAAGAAAATCTTTTTTTTAAATTGAAAAACAAGCAACTTCAACAGAATGACCAGTTTTACTGATAGCATCTTATTGGCCTGTGAGAACATTTTACCCAGAAAATGCTGGTTACTCTGTGAAAAGTTGGAAATGGGAAAATAGAAAACAAACCAACAATACATTTCTTAGCTTACCAAAAATAAATGGGTTTTCAAGTATGAATTGCCATCTCCACTAATATAAACTTGCTTAAAATAGAAAACATGAAACTAGAAAAATAACCAGGTTTGTGTGTGGGGGAAGGGGCAAGAGGAGGTTGTCAAAACAATGACAGGCCCATGGCTGGGTCTTGGCAGCAGGATGGAGTAGATGATTAATCAAGTAAGAAGACAGGCAAATAGTCTTGCTTTTTTTTTTATAAACCTCCTGCTCTTTTTGTTTGTAATGTAATATATGTGAGGTTAGTTAGGCATGCCTCCTGCAGGACTCCATCCATACAGGGCAAGAGAGCCCAACACACACTTCAACATAATCATTTTTAATTATTTCATTAGCCAGGTAGAAATTAGTCTCAAAAACTATGTGATTTAAAAAATAGTGATACATTCATATATAACACTCCAAGCTACTAATCTATATTTCCACAAAGTAATAAACTAAATGCAGCATGCATGTCCCTGTCTTTAGTACCAATGCCATTAACTGGAAAATATGGCACCATTGCCACTTTCTGTGTTTGGTTGGATCACAGAGATAGTCAAGACAATACAGCTGGGAGGTCTCTGAAAGACTGCCATAGAATTGTAGTTGACTTCTGAGTGTTCTCTTTTGCCCACTTCAGTAAGCCTTGTGTCTCTCCTTTGACCTTCCTGAGGCATGTGTTCCAAAATTATGCATACAATTGAACAATATGCCCTCACAGATTGCCCAAAACTTTTTCTATTTCCTTGAATTTATATTATTTATGCTTTGTGATGGAGAGATAGTTTCCCGGTCTCCCTTCTTAAGCCTTCTACACAAAGACAAAGACCAAAGAAGTGATTGGTACCTAAATACCAACTCAGAATTTCTGTAAAGAGAAACCTTTCCACTCACATGATTAACATGACATTCTCCTTCCTGACCACATCCCAGCCAGCAAAGAGTATAACACTGTTGTATCTGGAATGTTCATTATTTCCTCTGAAGGTTTAGGTTTTAGGACATACGTGAGGTCAAATCAGGCATCATGTTATTGAATACCAACAGGACAATGGCATTCAATCCCATAAGAATAGAGTTAAACTTATAAGGAACTGAAGAACCACTTTTGAGCAGGACTCTTCCTTTTGGGCAATGCAATGTGAAGCATGAATTAAAAGGGGAATTTATTTTGTAATATTGTCCTTAAAGTTAGAAATCAAGAGGTCAGCATTTAGGGAATTCTTAACTATTGAATAAAGTTGTAGTTAATATGTAATCGAGCTCTCAGTGAACAATAGCATTAAATTAGCCCAAGTACATAGCCTGGTGCACCATTGCATATAATAGAGGCCACACCAATAAAAATATCTCAGGCCAAGAACTATAGCACCATCTGGAAATGATAAAATAGAAATGAATATGTAATCCATGAGGGACTCTCTGGGTTTCAGGGCTCATGACAGGGAAGAAATGATCAGGAACCTAGCATTTCATGTTTCTCCATTCACATAAGTTTTAGATTATTTTGTGTTATGTGAAGGCAGAAAATTCTTCATTTATACAATTTCCATCACTTGCAGTTATATCACTATTTTAGTTAGGAAGGAATTCTCTATAATCATGGCAGATATTGATGTTGAGTAAAAAGGATAACTCTTTTGGGGCCTCTGAATACCTTCCGTTTCTTCAGCTCTTATTTTTCCTAGTTCGGAAAATTTTTTCTTGAGTTTCTTTCAAGTCTGCATTGTCAGTATGTGCTGAGGGGAAAAAAAGAACTCTGGCAGTAAGGTACTCAGCCCTCCACCACAGTCTCATGTTTTTTCTTACCTGTCTGCCCAGCACCACTGCCCACCCTCTCTCCTCCAGCCTTTCTATCACTGGTAAAAACAAAAAACAAAAAACTGTGTACATGTATGCTTGCATATGCAAAGATGCGCACACTCACAATATTTGCACAAATGCACATATATAATGCATAAATGTCTGTATGTATATCACATAAATGTTTATTAGCTCTCCCCTTAAGTTACTGTAGCTTTTCAGCCTTGGCTAGCTGCAGCTATTAACTTTGAAAATAATTATCACTTTCTATTTGGCATTTGTTCTTGACAGCTTCTATATTGGATTCAACTTCTGGAAACTTTTAGACCGCCTTTGCTTTGTTGCTTCTGTCAAACTTCTAACTCTTCTCTTTTGGACAAGCTCAATAAGCCCTTCTGACTCTACTACTCCACATGCCCCACACTTCTCTCTATGTCCCAGACTTTTCTCTTGTTTTTAGTCCAAACTGAAGTCACGTACTATCATCTCTCCAAGAATATTTAAACTAACCAGATATTAAGATTAAAGGAGATCAAAATGATTCTCTTAGAGCTCCACCTAGAAATAACAATTTTTAAATTAAAAATTAATGAATATGTTTGTTCTTTATAAAAAAACTTAAGAAAGGATAAATATAAAATTATGATTAAAAATAACTTCAAACTAGGATTTCTTAGAAATTGCACTTAAAAAATTATATTTTTTTCCTCATAGGTTTCGGTGATTTTTTTTATTTTTGTGAATAAAATATCTGCCAGAGATAAACAATTATCAACTTATAACTGATGTATTTTACAATGAGCATTTACCATTTATACCAATGAGTATGGCAATATTTGGCAAGAGCTTATTTCCCCCTCTTTAAAACTGTTTTTTCTTTCAACATCAGCAATTCATTTTGCTTTCACTAAATATATTAATCATAAAGATAAAAATCCACCAGGTTATCTTTGGGCAATTTGGGTATGTATTGGATTTATATGAAATTCATGAGAACATTTCATTGCATTTCACTGCAAATTATCAATATGAAGTAATTTTTATTGCTCTAAGAAAGAGATTTCAACTGCTGCCCAAATGAAGTGAACAATGAAACTCAACATTCTGTAGGAAGACAAAGAAATAATCAGGATGTCAGAAATTGTAAAATGCTTCATAGCCCAAAATGAAATAGAATGTAGTAATCAGAGGAATTTTTTGGTTCCAGGGAATGCAAGAGTTAGCTAATAATGCCAGTTCCTACACCCTTTTATCTCAGGTGGGTTTTATCTTAAAATATTTTCTTTTTCTCTCTCCTAACATTTATTATTAAACAAAAGGCAGGTTTATTTTTACACATTTATATGTAACCTTTTTTTCAAAAGTGCTTTATGTGAAATATCATGAATCTTCTAAAACAATTGGTAAAAACCATAGCATCTATATAAATGAATATAGATGTTTCTCAATTATAGATATATATTCACATGTATCAGAATGTTATTTTTAAAGAGTCTTACAGTTTTTATTTTTCTGATCTATACTATTTTACAGTTTATTAAATCAATGGAAATAATCAATGCATTCTTTATTTATTGTTACCTTATGTTAATTAATCATAGAAAGTAAAACTATTTTAACCAGTAATTACTATTCATCGATTTAAGAAGTATTTGTTGAAGAATATGCCACTGAATTCTCAAAGGGAGGTTAAAAATTTTCCAACTCTGACTTGGAATGGCCAAATACAGTGTGAGATCACACCTCTAGAATGGGTAAAGGCCTGGTAAACATGCTGTTACCGTGACACAACTGACCCTTCATGATGACCCTAGCATGGTTTTAATGGTGGGATTTTCCTTTGGCTTCAGAACCACTGCTCTCGAAACTACCTTGCAATACAAACCCCTTGTACGCTAAATCAGATTTCTTAACCCATTTTCTGTTGAAACTCATGAGAGCTAATGCTCATGTGCTTGTCATATGACTGGTGCAATACAGACAAGAGAGCAATGACGTAAAACAATTTTTAAATGATAGCTATAAATCCACATTCTTACTTTGCACTGGAGAAGCATATTTGGTGAAATACTAGGGAGTCAGCATAATTTTATTGTTGGTACAGCCTTGAAGCAGCTGCAATATAGAGTAAATCAATTGCAAACTACAACACAAGATATACTTTATTGGTGATCTACACAAACTTGAGACTGGTGATCCATTTGAGAAACATTCCCCTAAATCTGATATAATATATTAAAATGTGTGTGTGCACGCTCGTGTGTGTAAATACACTAAGCTTTCATAGCAGTGTCTTCTTCCTGCCCCAGAATCAGATCTACACAATACCCTTAATCAGATATAGTCAGATAAATGTTGCCTTAACACCAATAAAAAAACCTTTAACTTAAAAATAATGAAATATTTTGTCAAATTAATCTGCATTTTCTTGGAGTGTCTTTCTTTCCTCCTTTTTTCTCTCCTTTAGTCATGGTCACCAACATTTCCTAATTCCTTCTCTCTCTTCCTTTCCATTCTAAGTATACTCTTTAGGGTACGTGAATGACACTCTCAGCACTAATTTCAGTTAGCCTTCCTGATCCAGGTGTTAGTTTTGTACTTTCCATGCTATATGCTCTCTCATAAAATAACTCTCTCATGAAATTGATAAAAACATGCATTTTCCCAGGAAGCTAATTAAGGTTAGGACTAATCTGGCATCATTTGCTTGTGGATTCATGCCCTTGCATCTCAATTCCATTGTTTTTAAATACGTTATTTTTAAATTATTGATTTCAGATAGAGAAAGAGAGTGGAGAGGGAGATAGAAACATGAATGATGAACTGGCTGCCTCCTGCACATCCTCTACTGGGGTTGGAGCCTGGAACCCCGGCATATGCCTTGACTGGAAATCAAACTGTAACCTTCTGGTTCATGGGTTGATGCTCAAACCACTTAGCCACACTGTCTGGGACTCAATTCCATGGCTTTTAAACAACCTAACTAAGCAGCTCACTGAACATAAAAATTATAAAAAGAAAAACATAAAACATGTAGTGCAGCTGGATTATATGCTCTGGATATATTTGTGCTAAAATTTATAAAAAGCATATAAGTAGAAAAATTTTTGTTTTAAAGCAAAAGTAAGTAGAGTTTCAGAGAGTTCATGTATACCCATCTCTCTCTCCACTCACAGTCTCTCTCACAATCAACATGCCCCACTATGATGGTATATTTATTACAATAGATGAACCAATATTGACACATAACTATCATGCAAAGTTCATAGCTTACATTAGGCTTCACTCTAAGTGTTGTAAATTCCATAGGTTTTGACAAATGTGTGATGGCATGTCTAATCTGTTCAGACTTCTAAACAGAATATCATAGACTTAGTGGCTTACAAACAAGTATTCATTTTTTACAGTTTTGGAGGCTTAGGAAGTCCAAGATTAAGCTTCTGACAGATTTGTTGCCCAGAAAAAATTGCTTTCTCATAGACAGTGCCTTTTTGCTGTATCCTCAGAAGGCAGAAGAAGCAAGATAGCTGTCTTCAGGCACTTTTACAAGGTCACTAATCCATTTATGAGGGCTTCATGACCTAATTACTTCCCAAGGTGCCATCTTCAAATATCATGACATAAGGGATTAGGTTTCAACATAGGAAATTTGGGGGGACACAAACATTCAGTCTATGGCATGGCATGTATCCACTGTTACAATGTCATACAGAATGACACTGATCTGAAAATTCTCTGTGCTCTATGTACTCAACTCTTCCTTCAACTCAGCTCCTGCTATCCATTGACCATTTTATTCTATTCACAGTTTTGCCTTTTCCAGAATGTCATATAGATGAAATCAGACAATATATAACCTTCTTAGATTGACTATTCTCACTTAGTAATATGCATTTAAAGAGGTGCTAAGATTTTTAAGTTTAAAACAGGGAACGATTAATTTTGATCATTTTTATAGAATTATATGAAAAGACATGACCTATAATAATTAGGTAATTTCAAGGATGACATTGAAATATAAATACACTGATATTAAAATTTCAGGAAAATTTATTAATTTCTCAAAGAGAGAATATAGTAGAATACTTTCAATTCAAAAGATAAACATAGTTTATCTTCCATGAGTAATCATTTTACTTCAAATGAGAACTGGAGGAAGCTTTTATATTAAAAACATCCACATGCAGAACTTTCACTAGATAAAACAAGAGACTTAAAAGAAGTGTTGAACTTACAGAGAAGTGCTTCTGGCTAAGAACATGCGTAGACTCTCAGAAGTGTGAAAGTTAATATTCTTTTACATTAGAAATATTTCAGTGGAAAATTTGAGAAGTGATTCAAGGGAGATTTAATTTCAGACAAGATATATTTTGATGGTTGGATAGTATCTTAGATTGTGTTTCTAGAGAAGTGAACTCTGAGGCAAAGATTTCCATGTAGAAGATTTATTGGAAATTCTCCCAGAAATAAGCCTTGTGAAGTGAAGGTGCAGGACTGGGCAGAGGGAGGGTTGAGCTGTGCTGCAGATGCAATAGTGGGACTCAGTGGCTGCCATGTGGAACTTTAGGGCTATAATGGCCCTCATAGTTGTCCCAAATTGAGACATATGGGTTGGGTCATCTTATCCACAATTAACTTAGTCAATGAATGGAGCTGTTCTTGTAAGGCAGTGCAACTTAGAGGAAAGCTCCTGGAGCTGATCTCATTTGTGAGTTGTCATCTGGTAATTTCCTGGAAGTTGTGAGAATGAACACCTTAATCTTGATGGAAGATGGAATCCATAGTACAACATAGAATCTTTTACAGATAATACAAGTGCCTCAGCTTTTTTTGTTTAGAAGGGTCTAGAATAAGTGAGTTGTGAGTACCTTTTATATAAATGGCTCTGAAATATGACATTGCTACCTCAAAATAAAAGAGAGAAATTTGTTTTTGCATATCCTATATAATGAAACTGTAATATGCAAATTGCCCCTCATGCTATCACACAAGATGGCCACACCCATGTGGTCAAAGGTGGCCATCCCCATGTGGTCAAAGATGACTGCCACAAGATGGTCCACAGGGGAGGGTAATTGTGGCAATCAGGCCAACCGGGGAGGGCAGTTAGGGGTGACCAGGCCTGCAAGGGTCAGTAGTTAAGGGTGACCAAGCTGGCAGGGGAACAGTTAGGCATTGATCTGACTGGCAGGGGAATGGTTAGGGGTGATCAGGCTGGCAGGCAGGTGAGTGGTTGGGACCCAGCAATCCCAGATTGTAAGAGGGATGTCTGACTGCTGGTTTAGGCTAGATCAATCTTAAACCAGTAGTGGACATCTCCCAAGGGGTCCCAGATCTGCAAGGGTGGAGGCTGGGCTGAGGGACACCCCCTAGTGCATAAATTTTATGCACTGGGTGTCTAGTCTAATATAAGTAAAAACATAAAGGAGTGTATACATACACACATTTGAAAAGGTTTGAGAAGCATAAGAAATTTGTGCTTCTCTTGAAATAGAGAAAATTACTTCCCTGAGGTTTTTTTGTTTGTTTTGTTTTGTGGTGGTGGTGTTTCTGTTTGTTGTTTTGTTTTGTTTTTTCCCCAGAAAAGATCTTAGCTAAGTAATAAGAGTACTACTAAAGTTGATTCTAGATTTTCATCACAAGCAAAAATATTTATTCAACTTTTTTAAACCTTGGTGAGTTCAAAAGATAAATATTTAGTGAATAAAATATTTTAGAAAAAAAATAAAATTAAGGATGTGTGCCCTTCCTTAAATATGAGATTAATGCAACAAAAAGAATGAATGAAGAGAAACTATTTAATTGACAATTGTTTAAATAAATATAAATATAATCTGTAGTACATCTACACAATGGAATACTATGCTGTGGTAAAAAAGAAGGAATTCTTACCATTTGCAACAGCATGGATAGAACTGGAGAGTCTTATGCTAAATGAAATAAGCCAGTCAGAGAAAGATAAATATCATATGATCTCACTTATTTGTGGAATATAATGAACAACATAAACTGATGAACAAAAACAGATCCAGAGACAGAGAAACATCAATCATACCATCAAACCTCAGAGGGAAGGTAGGGGAGGGTGGGGGTAAGGGGAAGAAATCAACCAAAGGACTTGTATGCATGCATATAAACCTAACCAATGGACACAGACACCAGGGAGGTGAGGGTATGAGTGGAGGGTGGAGGGAAAATTAGGGGATAAGGACATATATGTAATACCTTAATCAATAAATAAAATAAAAGAATGTTGTTTGATAAGGCATTTTCTCTAATCATGTTTGTATGTTTTGTGGAGTTCATATAATTCCTAATTGGAAATTAATTTACTTTAATAATCAAAATGTTTTGTGTTTAATAAAGAATAAATATATCTTACAATGTTTCAACACTAGACAGAGATATAACACTCCTAATGCCAAAAATGACTTGATAATGCTCTCTTTTCAGGTCCTATCACAACACAGCCACCTCCTTGTGAAGCTGATCAATTTTCTTGTGTCTACACACTCCAGTGTGTCCCTCTCTCAGAGAAATGCAATGGACAGGAGGATTGCATAGATGGATCAAATGAAATGGATTGTTCTTTCAGCCCTCCTCCTCAGCTCTGCGGTAAAATAGAGTTCCAGTGCTCTAACCATGAGTGTATTCCATCCCTCCTGCTATGTGATGGAGTGCCTGACTGCCACTTAAATGAAGATGAATCCAACTGCTGTGAGTCATTTCACTAACTTAATGTGCCTGGGAAGAAATGCTGTTTGGGAATGATCAAGAGAGCTTGACAAATAAAACAAAATTCTAGAGTCATACCATGGCCATATCATCAATAACATAGTTCTTTGTGTTGTGTTCCTAGATAAAACATAGAGCCCTTATTTCACATCTCTAGAAGCATTCTATCTGTGTGGTCACATTAATCTCTGTTAAACTTATCTAATTTTCTTTCTTACTCATATCTGTTTTATTCATATGGGGATAGTCTTATGTATTGTTTAATCTTTTAACAATGTTTATGGAAATGGATTGAAGACATGTAATTATCATTTCTTCCCACCATAAATGTTAATGAAGAGGATCAAGCAAAGCTCTATGGGAAAATATTCATTTCAATGACTATGTATAGTTAGGGGCTAGATCTGGACAACTACCTGGGCAAATAGCATTTCATTAAGAATTTGTGTTAACCCTGAGGATATAGGTTTGATCTCATCCTTGTCACTACCTGTGCAGTCGTGGGTAAGTTATTTGAGTCAGTCTCTTCATCCTTATAATACCTAGCTTTCAGGGCTGTGAGGATTTCAGAAAATATATTTAAAATCCCAAGCCCTTTTATGTAGTATCTTCTATTTTCATAATAATTAGCCTATGTCAGATAGGAAAGAAAGAGTTTTAGTTGAGTAATTACACGAAACTTTAAGGTAAGCACATAACTGTGGTAGGATCAAAGCACATTAACATTTATGTAATTATTTTTATTTGCTTGATTTTATATTATGCTAACTATACTCTATTTTGGTAAGGACTGCAATGATAGAGCTCTATAAACCATATATTAATGACCACTTTTCTTTGGAAATATTAAAAAGCACTTTGGGACATTGAAATAAATAAAAGGCAATATCAGTGCCCTGTTTAGTGTGGACATCCAGAATTATAGTAATTATTGGAAAGACTAAAGATAAATGAAGGAAAAGGAAGGCAGCCTTTGAATGTTTAAAGATTTCAGCCTTAACTATAAATTTAAAAATAAAATAAAAAAGGTTTCATCTTTAAATCAATTAATTTATTTTCCTGGCTGAAACTTAGAGATTGGTTTTCTATCTCCCTGTTATTAAATACAAGTATATTCTTTCTGTAATAAAGCCAACTTGTCAAGTTTTATAATATTTTCTTAAAAGCAAGGTAAACAAATAGAAATGAATAAAAAAGAAAAAGTCTGTCTAATTACTTATCCCTTTTCCTATCAAGGTTTTAATGTTATTTGGTTGATAGGAATCATATTAAGTTCAATATTATCATGTGATATTTGATTTTAAATAGCTCGAAAGAGAATCTTAAGAAAGTGTTTTACCTTATACCTTTACAGATTTGTTGAAAATTGGTGTTTAATGCAGTAGCAATATCTGAAGTTCGGCTACTAAAGGGAAATAAGTCCACATTAGGAATAGACTGCTATCATGAGAGAATTGCTTCTACCTGTCTCTAAAAGATGTAAGAGTTCTGACTCTATAGGGTAAATTGTGTGAAAATGAACAATGGACAAAATGCTAGAACAAAATTACAAAATAAAAGCATCCAATGATGGACATTTCCTCTCAAAGGGGAATAACTTTTTTTCCTAGGCTTTCCTACTGATTTAGAATATTTTGTAAACTCACATTCATTCATTTACTTGGTCACAAACTTTCAACAGGAATACAATTTATGCCGCTTATTGTATTGGACATTTATAATTCAGGTAGATTTGGCATTATACCAGTCCGGTTTATAGATACTTCTTAAATTACTGAAGGAGATTGGTAAATTGGGAATTCTATGTGATAAGTTCTGTGAGAGAGAGAGAGAGATACAGGATTATTGAATTTATAGGTAACGCTAACTATGGTGCTAGGGAGTTTATAAACTTTAAAAAGAGCCAAATTTGGAAAGACAAGTAGTTGTTAGGCAAATAGAGATGCTTAATTCCAGTGAAAATGTCCCAAGAATAGTGAAAAGGTTTTTGAAGCATATTTTGTATAACCAGAGTAATTTGTGGTGGGAAATATATAAATAACTCTGGAAAGGCAAGCAAGTACTCAATCTTGAAGAGTCCTCACCATCATGCCAGGGCTATGCAACCCTTTAAGTAGCACATGGAATGGACTGAAACAAGGAAGTGGACTGCTTAGGAAATGTTGTAGTCAAAAATATGAAGGAATTGGTTAAATAACGTTATGTGATAAAGATAGGAATAGATTTAAGAGTCATTCAGGTAAAGAGGAAGAGAAAATAATCAAGAATAGATTCCAAGTTTATGATTTGGGCTCCAGGACAACTAATCTACCATTTCTGAACTGGGTCAAATAGGAAAAGAAGGATCTGTTACAGTAAGATTGTGGCTTCATTTTTAAACATGTTTCATTTGTGCTATCTGTGGCACATCCACAGAAATATTCATAAAATATTTAGTAATGAATATCTGGAAATGAGTATCAGGAAGGAGATAAAGCAAGATCCAACAAATACATGACCATCAACATATGGTGATTAAAAGTGTGATATAGATGAGATAATAAAGAATAAAAAGAAAGAGGCAGACAAAATCCTAAGGAACATCTAAAAGACAGTTAAGAAAACAAAGCATTGAAAGACACTGAGATGTGGACATAGACTCCTCAGGACAACAAAAAGAGGTTGATAATCTGATGATAAAAAGCTGTAATTATCAGAGTGTCCACAGGTTGGAATGTTTCAGAGAGATTAGGCCTAAAAAATATGTAGGCTGGGAAAAGCAAAAGGTGGTTTCTGATGATCTTGGAAAGAGAGAACCTGATCTGGAATAAGAGGGAAGAATTTGGAAGTCAATATTTGTAGAGAAAATGGGAAATGGCCAAGAGCAATCAATTATAGACAACTCTTTCAAGAAGTTGACATTTAGTGAGATGTAGGGCCAAATAAGAGGTTTGTTTGTTGGTTTGGTTCTTTTGATAGGCTTGTACATGTTTAAATGTTGCAGGAATAAGATACTGAAGTGTTTACAATTTTAAGCAGGAAAATCAATAGCAATTGATATTTGAAGGTTTCTTTTGGCAAAAATAGATGCTATAGTGGTAGAATGTTCAAACAAACTAGCGATGAGTTCAACATTTAAAAACAATTTGTATTTAATATTGTCTTTCCATTGGAAACATATTGTTTTTAATGAACTGGAGTGACATTTACTTTACCAAAACTATTCCTTTTCCCTTAAAAAATGAAGAAAAATAACTACGGTTTAGTTATATGGGAAAATAGCACAAAACTAGAAACAGTCTTCTCACTGATAGCAATCTATTTACTAAGATTTTAAGATTTCATCAGATACTACATCATTAATATTCTGTCAAGAAATAGATGATGCATTTATACTGTATAACTTAGAATATTTTAATAAAGCAATTATTTATTAGGAAAATATTGTGCATAAAGGATAGGCAGAATATGGGGCTTTTATCACCTACACAACAAAGCATTTAAGAGGAAGAAACAGTTATATGAATCTGGAGTCAAAGTTGTGATGCATGAGCTGGTTCAGCTCAGTGCTTAAACTGTCAGCCTGTGAACTGAAGGAGTCCTGAGTTTGATTCCAGTCAAAGGCACATGCCCATGTATAGGTATGTGTAGGAGGCAGTCAATCAATGATTCCTTTGTCATTGATGTTTCTATTTCTCTTTCTTCCTTCCTCTCTCAAATCAATAAATACATATATTTTTAAAAGTTGTGGTATTTGGTTAAAGGGTGATTCCACAATCATTTCCCTTTTATTAATCTCCTGCTGATGTTACCCACTTGCCAAACCTTAACAAAAGTTAAACCTAATAAAAATCCAAAGGACAAAGAATCTTGTTAATGTGTTCTTATAGTTTAGTCTCCCAGGGCCTAGAGCAAGAAGAGGAGGTAGAAAATAACTCAAAAGAAGAAATGAAAGCTATTCATCAATGATAAACACATCTGTGGAAAACATAAAGGGAAGCAGATGATTACCTATTTTCTAACTTTAATTCATTCCAGTAGAAATTGATATATCCCAGTAAGTTGAATACCACTTATTAAACACTTGGAATAGGTCATGTTCCTAAGATACTAAATGGATACACATCCATAGTCATACATGCTTTACTTAGGGTTTATTTTTTTTATGCAGCAATTATAATTTATAATAGGAATTTTGCTTTAGGGAAGTAATGCCAATGAAATATTCATGAATTGCTTATCTTTAATGTATCATCTACCTGAGTACCTGAGTGAATGAGCTAAAAGCCACACAATGCTCTGTGTTACTTAACTCATTTAGGTAAGAAAGATAATGTAGGATGATGACAGGTTGAAATAAGTATTTCTGTAGACATTAAAATATAACATTTTAATGTGAATGTGGCAAAAGTAGATATAGTCAAGGGAAACATTTTGAAATCTCAGTTTCTTATAAATTTTATGTATATGCATAACCCATAGACACAGA
Source organism: Lasiurus borealis (assembly GCA_004026805.1). Lineage (NCBI taxonomy): Eukaryota > Metazoa > Chordata > Mammalia > Chiroptera > Vespertilionidae > Lasiurus > Lasiurus borealis. The sequence continues at coordinate 82,018 of PVJN01000636.1, read as the reverse complement.
CAATATGTAGTCATGGCCAGAGGGAAGAGGTGGCAGAAGCGGAGTGGAGGTAGACAAAGTTGTAGGGGCGAGGGGAAGAGTGTAATAATGTCAACAATAAAGTTAAAAATAATACATTTCATATGTAACTTATTTGGACTAATTTTGAAAATTGTTTTTGGTGTATATATATATTAATGATATAAGGGAAAAAGAGAGCAATAGTTCAATTTGTTGTCCTATATTTAGTACAATGCTCTTGGCTGTATATGTCAGTAAATACTAATTGCATTCATAATTTATTTGCCACCTACATTTAAAAGGAAATTGATAAACATCCATTAACTTTAATGTTATACTGTTTAAAATGCCACAGAAACTATGGTTTTAGTTTTCAGTTTTATAAAGTAAAAGGTCCATTTTTCACTGTCTAAATCGAACATTTTCTATTAAAAGGAAAAAAAGTAAAACGCTTTTTAAATTTTTTTTTTCTGAAAGAGGTATATTTTATGTCTTTTAATGCTATTTGGGACATAACTGATACTTTATATTACTGATAAGTTACAGATCTTCATTGTACGGTCAACTTGAAGATAAGTTCTCATTCCCACTGGAAATTGGGTGAGGGTATATGGATGGATTAGTATTTCTGAGAAAAGGATTAAAAATAATGCTTTATAAGTAGATGAATAGTATCTATTATCTTTGTTTACAAATTTCAATACATTATATTATTTAAAATCTTAAAACTATCATCTTATGTTATCTCTCAGCTCCTTGCAATGCATTGATAATAAAATATACATAGATACACATATGTTCATACATGTGGATATATAGGTGCATTAATAAACATACACATTATTTTGCAAATATCTCTGAATCTTGTAAGAGTTGGAAATTGTGCGATATGATTTATCTTGTCAATGTATATCCTAAAAAATTTTTAAACCTTTGGAAAAGCTTAAAGATTATCTTTCCTCTGGGGACCTTAGACATTTCTAACAGCTAGTTTCAGCCTTGTTTTACAGGTTTGTCTGTACCACCTTCTTACACAATTCTCCAGTTAAAGGCAAACTGCTTTACTCATGGTTTCAATATCAAATTTATTGATTCTCCATCTATAGATTACCACTTTGTTAAATGGCTTTTCTCTGGAAACAAAATTTAAAACACATACCATGACTCTACTCTTCTTTCAGTCTTTTTAGGCTTCCCTACACTAAAGGAATCTCTTGCTTTTATAACGCTTATTTATACCAGTGCCTTACCAACTAAATCTGACCTCATGGCATATCTTTTATTATTGTTTTGAACTGTTGATCACTCTTGTATTGTTATCTTACTATTGTTGCTTTATACATTCTGATGTCTCTGTTTAAATGTCTCCCCTGTGCCCTTCATTTGAAATGCTAAGTCTAGTATCTTACATGTGATGACAGCTTAATAATATTTATTGCTGTTGAATTGATGTTTCAGTACCTTAGGAAGGATTGCTGAATGAAGACTGTCACTTTAATTATTCAAAGCTGGAATTTAATCAATGGAAATACAAACTCTTAGAAACGACATTTTTTGTGTCCAACTTGAAAATAAATTTGATAGGCAGTTCTCAAACTAAACTATGCCAATACCCTATGATAACTCTAAACAATTTCTCCCAGCAAACAAATATATTTGAAGAATATAAAAAAAATTTAAAATAACTGACAAAATCTGTGTAAAAACCATACTTGAGGATCTCTATTCCCATATTTTCTAAACTGTCCATTTAGTTTGGAAGTTTGAACTTAGTTGTCTTTATTCTAGTAGAAGTACCTTACCAGATTAATCTTTAAAAAATTTTAGCAGATTTGAATTAAAATGTTCAAATAAGATACTATATCATATCATTAGGTATATTGAAGAAAAGCAGAGCTGTTTTTGTTGAACTTTGGTTAAGTCCCAGAAAGCCCTGGCTGATCACTTCTGTCTTTTACATTATCTCTACAAAACACTATGACTTAAAAGAAACAGGTTAGATAAACAGTGTAGACCAATATCATTATTATTACTTTCTAAACCTATCTAGTATTTCTGAGAAGATGGTGCAGTGGGTTCATGCTTTGACACTTTCCCTCTATTCCAAACACAGCAATACTAGAGAGAAGAGCTATCGTACAAAGGGCCTTAAAGACATTAAATATTGGCATGGAACCAAACAGAGGTAGAACCAGGAAAAATAGAGATCAGGCCTGAAACTTGGGCCTGCTGGTTTCTAGGTTTTTAAGTAATCAGGAAAACAGAGATAGATGCATGATGGACTATAATGAAATGTTCTTGTTCAGCCCTAACTCATAGAAGGAGTATAAAACAGCCTTCTGCTTTATAGGAATTCACAATCCTAAAGAGACTAGAGAATGAGAGGGAGGAACAAAACACTACAGGGTAAGGACTAAGAGAGCATCTAAGGGAAGTCCAGTCATTTGCAGGACTAGACTCCATTGAACTTTCAGTACCCTTGACAGGCATCAATAAAGACACTTTTCTGAAAAAAACAAAAACAAAAACAAAAAACCACATACACACTAAACCTCTTGTGAATAAGACTTATGCTTTCTTGAAGACAGCTACTAAGATACTCGGGGATTTATAAAATACCTCCCTCTTGCACCAACACAGTGCTATAAGGTCACACAATTATAGCACATTGAGTTGCAGTGACCACATCAACCCCCAGATCTAATGGGCACCTAGCTACTATTCAACTGATAACTCAGTTGGGAATTGATGAACACTCAAACGAGTTACAGTACCTATCAGTTCAATTGCACATAATATCAGGGGCATTTGAGGAGTAACAGAGATCTTCTTTGATGTAAATTTGTCTCTAGTCTAAAATTAATTCAGACTATTAGTACATAGTACATATGATGCATTTTATACATACATAAAGCAATGTTGAGAAATGATTCCATCAATATACTTTGAAAAATGTTCAACTTATTAAATTGAATATGTAATTTAAATATAGAACTAATAAATGAAGGATAATACAATAAATTGTATTATTTCATTAGAAAAAAAATTTTTTTTAAAAAGATGATGATGGTTCTTTTTTCCAGCCAATGTCACCTGTTCTGATGGAGCTCTGCTGTGCACCTCCTCCAACAGCTGTATCCCAGTTCACGAGCGCTGTGATGGTTTTGCCAACTGCATGAACTTCCAACTTGATGAATCCAGCTATTCAGGTACTCCATTTCCATTCAAATATTCTTTATAATCTAAGACAGTAACTTGATCTGCAGACAATAATAATATTAAAACTTGAAATTCAAGTAATAGCCAAAATGATATAACTGTATTTCTATTATTGGTTTGGGACAAGAAGAATGTTAACATTTAAATATTACAAATATAGGTCTGACCTATGTGGCTCAGTTGGTTGGGTAGCATCCCATGCACCAAGAGATAACCAGTACAATCCTCAGTTGGGGCACATGCCCAAGTTATGGGCTCAATCCCTGGTAGGGACATACAGGAGGAAGCAGTTTGATGTATTGTTCTCACACTGATGTTTCTCTCTTTCTCTCAATCTTTAAAATTCAATAAAAAATAAATCTTAAAAATAAACAAATAAATATTACAAATATCTACATGCAAATTGACTGTACTTTGTGATGCCCACCAGCCAATCAGGAGTGAGTATGCAAATTAACCCAACAAAGCTAGGGGTTTAATTTGCATACATAGATGCTTAGCAGTTGGGTGATGACGCAAGTGTCCCACACTGCCCCAGCCTCTCTGGGCCTCTAGGGAGCTTTGGAAGATGGAAAAGCAGCCCCTAGCTGGAGTGAAAAGGTAGCTATGGTTGGAGTGAAGGAAACCAGGGGAAAGAAGGCCCATTCTTGCACAAATCTTCATGCATTGGGCTTCTAGTCCCTTCTAATAAAAGATTAATATGCAAATTGACCATCCCCCACTACAACCACAAGCCATGCCCAAAGCCACACCCACCAGCCAATCAGGAGTGGTTATGCAAATTAACCCAACCAAAAGAGCAGAGGGAGACTAAGGTTGCCCCTAGCGTTGGAGGAAGTCAAGCTTTCTGCCTGCCCTGGTGGGAGTAAGCCTGCACTTCAGGCTACAAAGTTTCAATTATAGAAGATAAATAAATCCCAACAAAAATGACAGCAGCCACAGAGCTGGAGAGAGCAGGAGGCTAGGATTGCCCTCACCAATGGAGGAAGCCAAGCTTTCTACATACCCTGGGAGTCCCAGGCCTCTACTCAAGGCTACAAAGTTTCAATTATAGAAGATAAATAATTCCCAACAAAAATGGCTGTGGCTGCAGAGCAAGCAGGAGGGTTGGCTCTGCTCCAGGCTATAAAGTTTCAATTTTAGAAGATAAATAAATTCCAGATACCAGGGCCTTCTCTTGAGTCATCTGGGGGCATGGCAGGCCTGTAAACCACCACAGGACCCTCACCCAGGCCATCCCATACCTCAAGGGAACCCCCACTCTGATCCAGGACACCCTTTAGGGCAAACCATCTGGCTCCCACCCATGCAACAAGCCTCTATCTTAGCTAATAAAAGAGTAATATGCAGATTGACCATCACTCCAACATACAAGATGGCTTCACCCATTAGTCAAAGATTTTGCTCCCATATTCATATAAGTTGGCCAGCAGGGGAGGGCAGTTGGGAGAGATCAGGCCTTCAAAGGAGGGCAGTTGTAGGTGATCAAGCCTCCAGGAGAGGGCAATTAGGGGTGACCAGGCTAGCAGTGGAGGGGAGTTTGGGGGGACCGAGGCCTGCAGGGGAGAACAGTTGGGGGTGACCAGGCCTGCAGGGGAAGGCAGTTATGTGTGACCAGACTCACAGGGGAGGTCAGTTAGGGGCAAACAGATTGGCAGAGGAGCAGTTAGTCATCAAGAAGGCTGGCAGGGGAGTGGTTAGGTGGTGATCAGGCTGGCAGGCAGAAGCACTTAGGGACAATCAGAAAGGCAGGCAGACCAGCATTTGGGATCCAGCAGTCCTGGATTGTGAGAGAGCTGGATGTCTGACTTCCCATTTAGGCCAGATCTGGGGTTCCCAGATTGGAAAGGGTGTAGGCTGGGCTGAGGGATATCCCTGCACTGTGCACAAATTTCATGCACCAGGCCTCTAGTATAATATAATGAACTTGCTTATTCTATATAAACAATGTTTAAAAATAAAGAAAAGTGAAATACTTAATTTAATTTACTATAATTTAAGATTATTAGTATTTAGTAATCTAATGAAAATTGCTTGATTTATATAATAAACCCTTCAAAATCTAACATGTTATTAACTTTTTAAACTTTGTAGTCTTCCACCTCTTCATAAGAGCTCCCTATTTGCATAATCTATTCATGTCTAAAAGTTAATTAATTAAACTTTAGACTGACATTTAAACATTTTTTTCTTTTCCTTTTCTTTCTTTCTTTTTTGTTTCTTTTCTTTCTTTTCTTTTTTTTTTTTTTTACCTTGCAACAGTTATAAGAGCTGATAACAGCTGAAACTGGTTTGGTTCAGTGGATAGAGTGTCAGTCTGGGTTCTTCAGCCTCTTCAGTCTCAGGTTCAATTCTGGGTCAGGGGCATGCATCTTGGTTGCAGGCACATCCCCAGTGGGGGGCATGCAGGGGACAGATGATCAATGTCTCTCTCTCTCATTGATGTTTCTAACTCTCTATCCCTTTCTCTTCCTCTCTGGGAAAAATCAATAAAATATATTTAAACAAAAAAAGAGCTGATAACATATATTTGTGGTTATATGATCAAAACTGCTTTAATATGCTCTAATTTATTGTAGCTCATTGTTAGCATTACTCCTATTTTTATTTAATGCAGGAGATATCCTATGAATAAAAGAGTATTATGCAAATTGACCTTAACGGTGGAATGACCAGGAACGACCAGTCACTATGATAGGCACTCACCACCGGGGGCAGACGCTCAATGCAGGAGGTGCCCCCTGGTGATCAGTGTGCTCCCACAGGGGGAGCTCCACTCAGTCACAAGCTGGGTTGACAGCAACACTGTGGAAGTGGCGGGATGCCAGCAGCATTAAGGATGTCCAACTGCTGTTTAGGCCTACTCCTCCTGGGCTTCCAGAGGGATGTCTGACTGCCAGCTTAGGCCCAATCCCCTGGGGAACTAGCCTAAGCTGACAGGTGGACATCCCTTGTGAGCTTCAGCTGCCAGAGGGAGCAGGCTAGTCTGAGGTACTCCCTGAGTTCACAAATTTTCATGCACCGGGCCTGTAGTATAAAATAATAGATAGGGGCAATATAAATCTATCACAACTAAAAGATAATATGAATTGATGATAAAAGCTGTATTTGATCTTATTTTCTAAATAAATTTCAGATATTTCATATCAAAATTATATTCTATGTAAAACTCTATTCTTTGTATCTTTCAAGAAAGGAGAACATTATAAGTAAAAACTGCATGACAATTATATTTAAATCATAGTATTTTACTTTAACCTCAAAGATGTATAAAACATATATTTTTTATGCTGCTGAAAACGAATACTCACACAATACTGAATTTTATGAATACAAAAAGAAATAAAAAATTGAGCAAATCTGGTGCCATAAAATATGCAAAGATAAATGTTTTCTGACATTATTTCTCTATTAGGCATTCATATACATCAGATTAGACACCCAAAACTAAATCTTCTTGGTCTCTTTTCAGACAATTAGAAATACGTTAATGAGGTAGTTCCACTCTTTGAAACTATTAAGACACAATACTTAAGTCCAATACCAAAATTTATTTACATAAAGGTGAGATTTTCTTTAGTATAATTTTATATGAGAAAAAATATATAACAAGCTGTGGCTTATTGTTTGCTTTGACATGTTCTACCTGTAAAAATATGATCAGAAATACAGAATACCTGTCATTCATACTGAATGACCGACACCCTGTCCTATCTAATAAAGAGTTTATATGCTAATTGATCCTCACGCCATTGCAAAGATGGTGGCACCCATGCCAAAAATGAGGGAATATGCTACTTGACTGCCATGCCTTCAAATTAGGCAGCATCCACAGCCACAAAATGGCAGCGCCCAACCCCTCAGTCCCCCAGCCATCCAGGGCCAGCCTAAGGTGCAGGCATGCCTCCGATGTCAGCTGCCCAGCTGCCCAGGTCTGCCCAAGGCTCAGGTAACCAGGGCCAGCTGAGACTTGCGCTGCTAATAGTGACAGCAGCAGAGATGTGATGGGGACATTGCCTCCCCCTGATCATTGGATCATCTCCTACCCATGAGGGCTCCTGGACTGTGAGAGGGGGCAGGTGGGGCTGAGGGACCCCCTCCTCCAGTGCATGAATTTACATGCACCAGACTGCTAGTAGGTAATAATACATTTTGTTGCCCCATATATTTTAATCACATACCAATTCATTCACAATTCTTTTAAATATATAAGTCACATTGCCACAGCTTTAGGGCTAAAGTAAAATAAAGAACTAGTGGAACAGTTTTCAGAAATAAAATTTATATTATATTATGTATTCTATATTTTATTTGCTTTTTAGTTTGTCAATCAAATATAATAAAAGCAATGCTTCCATTTTTAATAATGCCTTTAATGCTAATTCTGCTAAGATGTGTCAGTGTACATTAAGCCTTCCTGTTTCTTTCAAGCATCATATTCCTGTAAGGTCAGCATTTCATATGCCAAACCTTATAGCATCCACTACTTCTCCCAGTAGTCACACAATAGATGGTGAGGAGTTGGTCTGCCTTCACCTCAAAGATTAAATCATTAACAAGAACATCAAGCTCAGGCAATGTATGGGTATTTCAAGTTAAGTATTTTCTATTCCCAAGTTTCAATAAAAAGACATTATTTTCAGGTTTGGCTCTTTATGGCAATAGAAAAAATCATTGAACAGAATTTGTCCGGCTTAATTTTAAGTTGAAAGTTTTTCCAGTCATTTGCAGTAGTACAAGTTAATTAAGGTCATGCAATGGTGATACTATAATTATGATAATCCGTTATTTTAAGTAGAATTAAGAAAGGATACTAAAATTTAAATTTACAGGAAGAAATATTATGAATATAATTTAATATATGAATAATAGAAGACTACTACTACTAATACAGCAAAATAACATTTCAGAAGACTTTTCAAAACCGAATGAAAGCAAAACAAAAACTTCTCACATAGGTACTGTGGAGTTATTTCAAGTTTCTTAGCAGGAGTTAATCTTTTCTGCAGTCTCTGTGCTGGGATTTCAAGATAAAGAGAACAATCTGTGCCAACTGGGAACTTGATTTGCTGCACAAGCTTTCTGGTGGACTCTTAAAATCCAGACAGCTCCTGAAACTACGCTGCCATTTATTGTGTATATGGATATGCATTGAATTAAGACAACATGATTCAAAGGGGTTTAAAATCCCATGATGTCAAGAACTGCAAGAGGTTATAGAAATTCTGAACTGAATAATGGATCATTTGACATTTTTAAATTAACAGGCTTTGGAGTGAGAGTACTAGAATTTAGTTCAATACCTGCTGCTTCCTTGCTATTAACTTGAGCATTACATCATCAAGCAATGTCCTCTGTAAGAAAGGATAAGTATGGGCTGTACCACATAATGTTATGAGGATTAAATGAGGTAATACCGGTAAAACTCTTAGGACAGATTATGACAGCAGGTCTGCAGTACGTGGCAGTGGTGCTGAGCAAAAAAGGAAGATGAGAAGATGGAGAGTGAACTGGTAATGAAATTTAGATTTCATGGCAAATTTAAAGAATGCCCCAAAATAGAAAGATGCATCAGAACAATTGTTTTAATACTTAGGCATACCATTGACTAGTATAGAAGTGTTATAAGTTTAATTTATCCTCCTAGCAGCCCCATAAGGAAGGTGAAATAATCCTCACTTTAAACATGAAGAACTTTATAATGAATATACCTAGACCAAGGTCACACAACTTATTAACTGAGAAGTTTTCAGTGAAGGAAAACAAAGGCTCACATGATTATGTCTTTCTAACAATCCACCTCGTAACAGCTACCATTCCCTTAGTCTCTATACACACTGAGAGAAACAATAGCAACAATAAAGAAAGGTGTCTACTTATAAATTATTTACATTTAAGTTTGAAAGTTACTTTTGTTTTTTTGCCCTAGTTGGTTTGGCTCAGTGGATAGAGTGTTGGCCTATGGACTCAAGGGTCCCAGGTTTGCTTCAGGTCAAAGGCATGTACCTTGGTTATGGGCACTTCCCCCGTACGGGGAGTGCAGGAGGCAGCTGATGGATGTTTCTCTCTCATCGATGTTTCTAACTCTCTATCCTTCTCCCTTCCACTCTGTAAAAAATCAGTAAAAATATATTTTTTTAAAAAAGTTATTTTTGTTTTTAAATTGATCACTTGTCCAGTTTATAGCAAGTCCTGTTTTTCCAAAGTGATGCACCACTTTGGGATTGAACTTGAATTTTTCAAAAACTTTGTTCTTCAAAGTCAGCTATGAGTTATATGGACTTGCAGACACATGTCATAATAACCATTTCAAGGGAGTAGAAGGTAGTGAGATAAAAGTGTGGCTAAAGAGCTTGGGGACCTGTGCTAATTCTAAAACCAACCCTATAGATTTCTAGTTTCCATCTTGGGAACTATCTACTTTGCTACTGGAGATATATTTAGTCTTTTCAATACTATCTGGTCATACCCATGCCCTTCTCCATTTCATCTATGCTCCGCTCTAAACTGTTTTGAGTAAATTGAAGTTGAAAATACTGTGTACTGTCTTTCCATTTTATGAATAAAGAATCTGGCTCAAAGGCAGAAACTTATAAAAACTCATTAGAGATAATCTGCAAATCTTCTGTCCTCCAAAATACTAGGATTCACTTCTTGTTCTGACCAATACCACTCTGCTTTTCAAGGTACTCTATTATTCAGTGCAAGAGAGTTAATATCTAGATTCTCACAGAATCATTCTGATATAAGAGTAGTCTATATGTTACTCACTACAATCAAATAATTATTAATAACCCTAGAAAGAAATGCACATCTGTGTGTATTTTGATACTTTGTGGTATCAGACACTGACTGGTGTTTTAGTAAAACAAACCTCTTGTTTAAGGAAGATTAAAATTGTCCTTAAGTCCAAAAACAACCATAAACTGGTTTATCTAACAAAGATTGTATCTAGGGAGAATCCAAGATGGTGGCGTAGGTAAATACCTACACTGCTGCCTTGCACAACAATTTCAAAACTACAACTAAAAGACAGAATGGACATCATCCAGAACCACAGGAAAGCTGATTGAGTGCAAGTTCTACAGCTAGAGGGAAGGAGAGGGGCTCACAGAGACTCAGAGGAGCTGCAAAAAGCTGAGATACCGAGACCCGCACGCTGAGATAGTGGGTCCTGGAGTACCTGGCTGGCTTAATCTGGCGGGAGGGAAACGGAGACTGCCAATGGCATTGAACCCCTTCTATTACAACACTAAACCCCAGATCCAGCCAAAACTCATACAGGGGGAGTTTGGACTGTGAAAAGGAAGAGGCGCATGGAAATTTAGGGAAGTTGCAAAAGATCAGAGGGCTGGTGGCACGCATGACACTGCGTGGAGGACAGATTGCTGATTGTGCTGCTGGCTTTTGCGAGTGGGCAGGAGACCGACCCTCCCAACTGTGCCACTTCTGACTCCACTAAGAACCTGTTTCGGGCGAAACCCTGGAGACCTAGACTCGTGTGGTCCTGGTGCGCAGGGGAGCTGGAAAGGTGGCGGTTAGAGGCACTGCGGGCACATGCGTGCACAAGGACCACTCCAGCGATTACCCAGTCACGTGAGACTCAGGGGCTGTGGAGGGTGGGGACGACTGGAAGGCAAGGCTTTCTTTTAAGCCCTGAGACTCCACCCATCCCAAGCTCAACAGAGGCTTCTTCGGTTTTGCAAGTCTGGTATCATAAGGCTGAATTCAACACAGAAGTTTCCCCGGCACAGTGAAAATGACGAGACAAGGGAAGGGATCACAAACAAAAGAAATGGAGGGAAAAAAATGACTGGATATAGAGTTCAAAACCACACTTACAAGGTTTTTCAAGAATATGCTAGAGAAGTTGGATAAAGTTAGCGAGAGCCAAGAGGATATGAAAAAGGACCAACTAGAGATGCAAAAGATCCAACTAGAGATGGAAAAGGTCCAACTAGAAATTAAACATACACTAACTGAAATAAAAAATATTATACAAAGTCCTAACAGCAGACTAGAGGAAGGCAAGAATCAAGTCAAAAATTTGAAATATAAAGAAGCAGAAAACACTCAACTGGAAAAGCAAGAAGAGAAAAGAATCCAAAAATGTGAAGATAATGTAAGGAGCCTCTGGGACAGCTTCAAGCATACCAACATCAGAATTGTGGGGGTGCCAGAAGAAGAGAGAGAGCAAAATACTGAAAACCTATTTAAAGAAATAATGACTGAAAACTTCCCACATCTGGTGAAAGAAATAGACTTACACAAGTCCAGGAAGCACACAGAACCCCATAAGGAATCTAAAGAGGACTACACCAATACACATCATAATGAAAATACCAAGAGCAAAAGACAAAGAGAGAATATTAAAAGCAGCAAGAGAAAAACAGTTCATTATCTACAAGGGAGCACCCATTCGACTGTCAGCTGATTTCTCAACAGAAACTATGCAGGCCAGATGGGAGTGGCAAGAAATATTCAACGTGATGAATAGCAAGAACCTACAACCAAGAATAATCTATCCAGCAAAGCTATCATTCAGAATTGAAGGGCAGATAAAGAGTTTCACAGATAAGAAAAAGCTAAAGGAGTTCATCAACTGCAAACCAGTATTATATGAAATGCTGAAAGGTACTCTTTTAGAAGAGGAAGAAGAAAAAGGTAAAAGCCAAAAAATTATGAACAACAGATACATATCTATCAACAAGTGAATCTAAAAATTAAGTGAATTAAAAATTTGATCAACAGAATAAATTGATGAATATAATAGAATCAGGAGCACAGAAAGGCAGTGGACTGGTAATCCTCAGGGGGAAAGGGATGAGGGGTGTACAGGGAGAGACTGGACAAAAATCATACACCTTTGGATGAGATCAATGGGAGGGAGGTAAGGGCAGAGGGAAAGGTGGGAGCTGGGTGGAGGGGTGCTATGGAGGGGAAAAAAGAGAAACAAATGTAATAATCTGAATAATAAAGATTTTTAAAAAAGGATTGTATCTATATATACTTCATCATATTGATCAGCTATTTTTAATCAAACCAGCTAATTTCTTGTTAATGAAGGAAATTTTGCATCTGTTCTATTCAGTTGAACATGCCCGTGGTGCCTAAGGAGTAAAGCTCTTTATTCTTGTCTTCAGCACCTTACTCCTTATTGAAATTCATTAAACAAGGAGGGGTAAGTGTAGTCAAGATGATGAATATATCCTTGGAAAAGCAAATCACATTTCCTAACCCAGGCAAGAAGTCTACTTAGCTGGTTTACCACTCAGGCATCTGAAGACAATGAACACATCCCAGGAAGTAGGGGCCACCGAGTAAGTTTAGAGCTATAGGAAAGAAGTCTCAGATAATTCATGTGCTTTTAATAACTAGAAAGCAATTGATTTTAAATTATTATATTTAATTTAATGACTAACAGTGATATGACAATTATCTTGCTAATCCTATATAATCAAAGCCAAATATGCTAAGTATCTGGTCATCCAGTTGTCCATTCCACCAATCAAAATGTAATATGCTAATAATGTGTTAAGGTCATTCAACCAGTCAAATGACATGCACTGACCACTGGGGGGGCAAACGCTCTGATCAGTAAGTTGCTGTGGTCTTGCTGATCAGGACTGAGTGAAACAGGCCAGATATGCCCTGGAGCCCTCCTACAGTCCCACCCTGGCTGGCCAATCTCTTCCCAGCCCTGATCATGCACCGGTGGGTGGAATCCCTCAGCATGGTCTGTGCCCTCTGGCAATCCAGGCTGAGGGACCCTCTTCCACAAGTGCACAAATTTTGTGCACTAGGCATTTAGTAATATTTATAATTAACACTGGTATTCTGTGATGCTTTTTTGTAGAGTGTCCAATAGCTTATTGCAGAAATGGTGGGACTTGTGTGGTGGAGAAAAGTGGTCCTATGTGTCGGTAAGTAGCATTTTCTATGTTTTTCTAACATTTATTGCACTTGGCTTACTTATTTTTCTTAAGGATGATATAATAAAACATCATGTGTTTAATAAGCTAAAAAAATAGGGAATAATGGCATTATTGATATATATCTGTCTGAATAAGAAAAAAGTAATGTGTGAGTGCCTTTCAGAAAAATATCAAATATTTAACATGATTTTTTGTCTTTGAGCTTTTATATTATATGGCATATATAGTTTAATAATGCTCATTACTGCTTGTATTTAATATTTATATCAAGTTAAAAAATATTTTTATGTGCATATCATCCTATTTTAAGTTAATTAAGTGTCTATTTCTTTCTTTATATTTCAGATTTCATATTTCTTTTTTCTAACAACAAAGAATAAAATTTATAAATAAATACTATTTCTGCTTTATGCAATGGGTGTTTATAAATAGCTAAAGTTAAGGTACAGATAAGAAATACTTTTGTATACTTAAAATATTTTTAAAACAAAAATAAATAAAAACAGGTCTTGTGATTTCTTTTGGGAGTTATTTACATTGTATATAAAGATTGCTTGAATTTTTTCTCTCATCCTTTACGGAATTGTGAAAACCTTCCATAAATTCCAAAGGAATAATGTATATTCAATTATATTTCAGTCTATGACTTTTCAGTCTAACAGACAAATGGACGTATTACTTTGCTTATTAGAGAACTGATTTCAGATTGATATTCAAGTCATAGGAAACATATAGAATTATCTGGAAGATACTGATTAATAGTTGCTTAAATCCTTATATCCTTCTGTTCAAATTTTAGAAAATGTTTGTTCCTAAAAAGAGCAAAAACTACAAAATTTTGATGAACTATATTTAGACACTGTTTTGGCATTGTTGAAAATAAATTATTAATGGGTTTCTCAAAGTATTTTGTCTCTCAAATTTATTACATAATTTATTTCACATCTCAACAAAATTATACTTTTCCTTGTATCCCTTTTCATGGAAATTAATTTATATAACATGATGGAAAGATGGGGTGCATAATATTAATTTCTAAAATGTCCTAAAAGTGAGGATAATGTCATAAATAATGAATATTGAAAGTTGGCTGAATGTTATTTGGTACCAACTGTTTAGAGTGAAGAAGTTTGGGTTTTTGTGCTCTCTAACCCTTACAGACAAGAAAACTCCCACCTACTAGCTAGTCTCAGATGAGCAAGCAAATAGGTTTACGTTCTTGGCAATATCCCCATTATTTAATTAAACTTCAAAAATTGAAATCCAGATGGTGATGTTGAAACTTGTTTCTCTCAAATAAGAAAACCCTAATAGGGGGAGAAAATGTCAGAGGAAGATGGACAAAAGAAAGGAAATCAATGCAGCAAATGTAGAAAGGAATTAACTAGAAAATCCATCAAATATTTCAATATATTACTTTTGATATTAAATAACATTTTTCAAATAGCCAAAATAATTAGAATTGTTATCAATAGTAGCAAATGTTGGGAATTAGAGCTATCTACAACATAGGTAAGAAAAATGACATTTGAAAAATTTTTACATTGTAATATAGGACTTAACATTTTGAACTGTCCTCTCTCTCTTTCTCTTTCTGTAGAAATTCCAACATCAAAATCCTCTCTTTAGTAGTATGGTCTATAGTTTCACTTTCACAAACACATGTACACATTCAAGCAAACTTTCTTACATAAATTCGAATTATACTTTATGTATCTACTTTTTACTTTGGGATTTTTTTTCTCTCTTTATGAAATATCATTCTGTTCTTCTATGTTGGTATATATAACTCTACATCCACCACTACTGGCTGTGTAGTTTTGGAAATGTCTTTTAACCTGCCTTTGTTCCAGCTTCCTTTTTGGTAAAATGGAGAAAATAACACCATCTACCTCATCGTGTAGGTATGAGGTTTAAAGGGTTTAACCTATGTTAAATACTCTGTACAAGACTTACACATACAAGATATTATAGGAATGGTGGCCATCAATATTATATTTTTCTTTTTTATGCCATGTAGTATACTACTTAATCATTAATTTTTCATTACTGAATTAACCCCATTTAATGATTGTTTAGTTCTTACATATTTGCTTCACAAAAAAATCTTGACTTATTTTGCACAATTCTTTAGTCATATCATGTTTTACTGAAATGTCAAATAATCATGCAAATTATTTCTACCTACACTTAATGTGAAATTCATTCCCAGGTAAATTTAGTGTCCAGGTCATTTGTCACCTACAGGTATTTATTTTTGAATTTAAGATTAAATAAAGACAGCTTTAAAATACAGTTTTTAAATATTTTAATTCTTACCTGAGAATATGTTTACTGATTTTTAGAGAGAGAAAAACATTGATCAGTTGTCTCTACTGATCAGTTGACTCAGTATGTGCCCAGACTAAGAATCAAACCCGCAACCTTTCCATCTATGGTACGATGCTGCAACCAACTAAGCCATGGCTAAAATACCGAATTTAGAGTAAATACAGGGCATTATGAAAAGGTGTTGGCTTTATATCAGGCCCTACTCTTTGAAGACAGTAAGAATTTATTGTCTTTATTACCTAAAGAAATAAGGAGAACAGATCAAACCCACCTCTCCTCCAGGTCATTGTGAATATGATTATGCCAGTTACCTGAGGAGGCTTACCACAAAAACCTTTGGATTTTTTCTTGAGAGCCTGGCTGGTGTGGCTCAGTGGTTGAGTGTCAACCTATGATCCAGGAGGTAATGATTCAAATTCGGTTCAGGGCACATGCCCAAGCTGCAGGCTCAATCTCCAGTAGTGGCGGCAGGGGCAGCTGGTCAATTATTCTCTCTCATCATTGGTGTTTCGATATCTCTTTTCCTCTCCGTTTCTCTCTCTGAAATTACTAAAAACATATAGTAAAAAAGTAAAATAAAACACCTTTAGAAAGGACATTCATGTTTTACCAGTAATTCCAGAAAAAAAGAGATTTTATAAGAAGGTCATTTGGGTTCCTGGGAGTTTAAAATTATCCGCAAGAGTAAAAATTACTGGGCAAACCATGTTTTCCCATTACTTGAGAAGCACCAATGGCTTGTCATGTTTGTTCTTGGACTGAATATGCAAAGGATGAGCCAGAGGAGGGAAATACCCCTCAGATAAAGAGGCTTGGTTATTATGTTATGTTGTATATCAATATGTTCGTTAGGAAAAAAAATAGACTGAGCTGTGAAATATAAATTCCAAATTAATATTCAGTCAAAGTGTTTGCAAGAAAGAAAATAAAATCAAGTCAGCAAGACTAAAAGGGAGAAATAGGAAGCAAAGTGAAATAAAAAAATACATAATTATATGTCATTTCTTTATATCCACGTAGTTGACTAAAAAGAAAAAACTAATAAAAGCAGATGATTTTGCTCAATTTATCTAAATGTAACCTAATAAAACAAGAAATAAAAAATATAGAGTGATGACAAAGAAAAAGAACAACTCTTGAACATTTTAAATATCATTTCTAGGAAGCCCTTATATTAAAAAGGCACTTTAGCCAGGAATTAAAAAGGCAATAAAAATGGTAATTTCTCATTGCTCACCTTCTCAAGGTGGCAGTATTTGAGCTCGGATAACTTTTTTCTCTTTACTGATTTCCAGGGTACCATCAGACGCCTTTTGCATTCTCTTTTACTGTTTCCTTCTCTTTCCCCTGATGTTCAGATACTGGAATGCTCCAGTTCTCAGTATTTGAATTTCTCTGCGCTGCCTACCCTTACTTAATGCATGATTACATCTAAGCTTGAGTTGCTTTATAAACTTTGAATACAATTTATCAGCAGCCCAAACCTATTCACTAACATGTACATTCTTAAATTCAATTTCTAACAAGACCCCAAATTTAATTCAGATTTCATTTTGATATCTGATAAATATCACAAATTTATCATGTCCAAAAATACCTGATGCCTAAACATTTTTACTTTTTTCCAAGATTTGCACACACTGTTCCTTCTGCCTAGAGTTTTCTTTGTCTACCTTATTTGACCATAGAATGTCTTTTAATATTTTAGATCATATATGGATGACATTTTCTCTGGGAAGACTTTGCCAGACCAACCAGAGAGAATGGCTTCTTTCTGGGATCCTCTATGCTTCTGTTACCTTGTTATTTTACAAGTATGAGTTTTATTAAAAACAACTTCTATTTTATGAAAATATGCCCTGTCAATCCTACTAAGAATTACATTTCCAGTAACATTTTATTTTTTGTGACTAATAAAATTTGTTTTACCCAATTTTTTCTTGTTTTATTTGTAATGGAAACTTTGGAAAATTATGGTAATTGGGGATTTAAAAAATAAATTATTGTTTCTGTTTTATTGCAGAAAAACAATCTATGGCTTTAAAGTATAAAATAACGTAAGATAGAAATCTTTTGGTAAGGAAAATAAAAATATTAGTTTAAGGAATAAAAGGAACAATGAATATTTCTAAATACTAAAGACTAACTGCTTTCTGTATTTTGGATTGAAAGATAATGTGCATTCAATAACCATGGCATTTACATTTTAATGTTTATATTTAAATGTGTAAGAGTTTTATTTGCAGTAGCCTGGAGAATAATCCTTTGCAACTGCTCAATGTTAAGATAAAATTTTAAATTTTTACTTAATATTAAAGTAACTACATACAAAGTTTTTCAAAAACTCCTTTGGAGAATCTTTGGACCATAATTTTGAAGACAATTATCATAGAAAATACTGGCCATGTTTTCCATATCTTTAATAACCAGTACTAATACCTGACTTTGAGTATGAGCTCCATCCACATTTACTAACTCCAGGACTTTGAGTAAATCATTTAACCTTTTTCTGAGGGAAACTAGAGAAATAGTCATTCACTAAGGAAACAATATCTGTCATAATGGAGCTTTGACTCAAACAGGGCTCTGTTATTGCTGAAATGTATAATTGTTTTGTTTAGTAAGGAGCATTTTCTAAATGTTGCATCTAAGTGGGAAGCATTAGTAATGTATTTGCCAGTTTCTTTTTTAACATTATAGAAATCATCTCTATAGCAACAAAAAAAATAGTTCTTTACTAAGTGGAACACAGAACAAATCTTCAAAATTTAAGATCATGGCCTCTGTTATTTTTCAAAAATAGTACTCACTGCTAAAAACTAATAAATATATTCATAATGACATGAGTTTTTCATAAATAAAAATGATTTCAAGGTTTCAAAAGGTCAATGTAAAGAGGAGGACATTTAAATATATTTTATGTAGTAAGCTTGATTGTCTATGTAGGTGTATTTGTTTTCAAATCTAACACATGGTAGAAACAATTTTATGGGAAAATATAAATGACCAAAGTTGCCCATAGAAAGAGACTTTAAGGTTAGCAGATTGAATGACATAGCAGAAATTTTAAAAGTTAAATATATAGTCCCTTTCTTTAAAAAATTTAAATGTGATATATTTTTTAAAAAATGAAAACATTTTCTTTTAAAGCCAAATTAAAAAGAAAAGTCTGTTAGCACTGGGATTATTATATTCACTCGAGATGTTTCAGCCAAAGGATCAAGCAAAAGAAGAATAAAAACATATTAAAAAAGAAGAAACACTGATATTATTGTAGATATTCACAGGCAGGAAATTCAAGCAAATTAACTGTGACACTATTACTATGATAAAAGGGTTCAGCACAGTAGATGGATACAAAATAAATATGCAACACTAGATAAGTTTCCCTTTTACCATTAGCATAATAATTGAAGAAGATAATTGGAACAGAGTTCTATTGTGAAACAGCAGCAATTATTATAATACTAGAAGCCCAGTGCACAAAATTCATACACAGGGTTGGGAGGGGTCGCACAGCCTGGCCTGCACTCTCTCCAATCTAGGACCCTCAGGGGATGTTTGACTGCCCCTTTAGCCCAATCTTGCAATCTGGGACCATTAGCTCCTAATCACTGGCCTGCCTGCCTGATCACCCCTAACCACCTCTGCCCCCACACTCAGAACTCAAGCTTCTCTCCCTCTGGACGGCCAGCAGGCACCCAGGACTCTGGGAAGCATCATCCCAGGTCGGCCATAGGCCCCAGCTTTGTCAGGAAGACCATTGGGAATGACGTTCTCAATCCAATCTAATTAGCACATTACCCTTTTATTAGTATAGATAAACAAACCTACACATAACAGTAATGTTTAAGATCAATATAAAAAATAAAAAAAATAAAAAGCTCAAATGAAGGTGAGAATATTCAAAGAACCTATTTAATAGATAAAAAAAAAATAATGGATGAACTTGCTTTCCAAAAGCAGCAAAATTCATTAGTGTACAAATGACAGTGAACCAAAGAACCTTTTTAGTGTTTCTGGTTTTTGTTTGTTTTTTTGAAATAGAACAATGAATTGTAATGTTCACCTAGAAAATAAACATAATATTTAAAGAAAAAAATTAAGGATTGATATTTGCTCTACTTGACATAAAAGCTTGCTATAACACAATTGTAATAAATATTGCAGTGCTGGGATAGAAATAGACAAATTATTGGAATAGAATGAAAAGTCTACAAACAGGTGAAATTAGTATTCAATAGGTAACATTTCAAGTTCATGAGTATGGGCTGGATTTTGTAATAACTGATATCAGAGTAATTGTTAGACATTTACTTAAAATACAAATTATTTTTCACAAGTCATGTATCTTTGAATGTTGAGGGGAAACTTTTTCTCCATTCTATTTATCATGAAGTAAAGCATTCTGTTTCTCAGTTTTTAAAAATACAAATAAATTATTATTGATACTATACACAAGGAATTCATTACAAATTTATTAAATATATAAACCAAAAAAATCTGAAAGGGCATATTTTAAAATATTGAACTACAGAAGTCATTTATAAGTTTATTAGCAGCCAGAAAAGAAAATGTGTAAGTTGACCATATGGGTGGTTCTTAATACTGAATTATGGTAAAAATGCCATAAACAAAAATGTGAAGAAGCACAACAGGCCACAAAAAAGATATACATAGATACTACAGACAAAGATTAGCTATTATATATTAGTTGTTATAGATTATAGAAACATAATTAAATATAATATATAATTAATCCATATCTTTCCTTTTCCGAAAAAGGAAGATATGGATTAATATGTTAATTTGGGTGTTTTGCAATACTATTGTGAAAACAAACTTAAAAGTTCAAAATTGTGTAGCCCTAACTGGTTTGGCTCAGTGGATAAAGCGTTGGCCTGGAGACTGAAAGGTTCCAGGTTCAATTCTGGTGAAGGGCATGTATCTTGGTTGCAGGCACATCCCCAGTGGGTGCAGGAGGCTGCTGATCGATGTTTCTCTCTCATCAATGTTTTTAACTCTCTATCCCTCTCCCTTCCTCTCTGTGAAAAAAATCAATAAAACACATTTTTTTAAAAGTTCAAAATAGTGAAATGGGATATTACATGATATTTTAAATGGAACATATAAATCCTGACATAGAAAAGTATCTATAATATTCAGTAAAAAGTACAAATTCCAAAATAATATGCATATGTGTGTGTGGGGTATGTAAATGTGTATATGTAAAATAGAAAACAAGTCTAGCAGTGTGCATCTCAAAGTTTCAGGAATCAGTGACATCTGTAGAGGGAAACTGGCTTCGGGGAAAAGAGCAGTTTCATATTTTTATTTATGCATTTTCATCTTAAGCACTGTTTCTATAACTTAGAAATGCATTTTTTAAAAGGAAATCCTAATAACAGTTGTGATATTAAAAAACAAAAACAAAACAATAACATCTCTTACAATAAAAGGCACAGCCAACTGGCTGCTTTTAGCAATGGCTCAAGTTAATGAGCCAACTCGGTGTTCTTACCCTGTTGTCAGAAAGCATTACACACTCTCTGCCCCGCGTAGAGCCAAGCAAGCCAGACAGATCAGGAATGTGATAGAACATGAAGCAAATAGCCTCTCTCACCAAACCTCCGGCCCCACCTCCCTCCCAAAGCTGGATTCTTCTCTGATCACATGTGCCAAAAGCGTTATGAAAATAAAAAGCACAGTGATCCCTAATTTGCCTTCTCTGCCCCTTTCCCAGAAAGAAAGCCACGTGATCTGTTTGTACACTTAACTGTTAAATTTTGTTTAGACTTTCCATGCCAGCAGTGGGCTTTCACAGCTGAGCTCAGCATTGCTTTGACAATTTGATGTAAGGGCCTCTTGAATGACCTGTTGACTCATCCAGGGAGGGCATCCTCCAAGCAAGGACATGGCCCAGATTCGGTTCACTGGTCATTGCTGACAGGGATTTGTGGTCCAGATATTTTCCAAAGTCTCTGCTATGACCTGACTGTTAAGTAGATAGTTCTCTCCTCCTGGAAGAAAAGTGGTGGGTTACTTCTGGGGCCGTATCTAATGCCAAAGGACTTGCTTTAAAAGAGAGAACAAGAGATAGCTCTCTATTTTATAGGGATCAGGAATTCAAAAGAGCCTGCTACTTCACCAATCCAAAAATAGCTGTGTAGAAAAATGTTCCCTCTTCATCAACACGGTTTTTACTTTATCTGCTTTCCTTGTATGTGCACTATTGAGCTTTAATGGAGTGACCGTTGGTTGGAAATGACATCTTTTCTTTTGTGGCTGTGTGTGAGGTGTGTGTGTGTGTGTGTGTGTTTTCAAAGCACTGGATTGAATGAGAGAGAGAGATAGAGAGTGCACGCCCAGTGGAGAGGCTCAGAGACCTGAGCTGCAAAAAAATGCTGACAAAAAGTCATTCCTCAGATTGAATTTCACAATTTCCCAAACCAGGCTCCCCAGTGGCCTGGAACTGCTGGCCATCCAGCTCTGCCTTGATCCTACATAGCTTTTCTTCCTGCTCAGTCAGCATGAGTTTAACTATGTCACAGTAGAATCCTTTGTGCTGTTGCTAAGTGGCTGATCTCTGCCTTCCAGAAGCAAAATCTAGCAAATGAGGTAGAACTTTTTGAACTTATCCCTCTTACTAGTGAAATGTTGACAGATCTAGTAGTTAAATGCATTTCAACTTTGAAACCCCTGTGGGATTTTTCTGATCCTCGGAAACCTCAAGTGTACGTTTGCCTTAACTGCTGCCCATTGTAACTCTGAGATATAGGCATCCCTTTGTGTTCCTCTTAGGATGACAGTTTTTCTTTATTTTCACCAGGAAGAAGAAAGAGGTAATGACAATTGTTTTTGTCTCCAAGTTTAAAATTAAATTATGACTACCTATGATTAGTAGCTAGTTTTTTATATAATCTATGTCTGTATAATATAATCTATATATAAATCCCATATAATCTATATGTCTATATTATCCTTCTGCTTACTGTGTGTTAAAAGATAAAGATTTGTGAGAATCATACATGGCTACTGTAACATACAACACAGAAAAATAATTTTCAGAAATTATAATGATAATGTTGATAGAACTCCTACTTGCCTTTTTATTCTCTATGTGTGAGCAATGAGTGAACACACAAATTTACTATGGCAAATACCACAGAAGCAGCAGCAAGAAAAGACATCAAAAGGAGAGAACACACATTTTATTATTGCATATAGAAAAATGCATTCTTTTTAAATTTAATGCCTGGGAATCCAGAATTAAAACATGTAAGATGACTTTACAGCAAATCTTTACATTTTGTGGCTCCACCATCTAACGATAAATAGAATTATCATTCTGGAATGAGAATATTTTCCTTTTTTTATTTTGTAAAACTGAAAACATGTTTTCTTATTAGAATGTCAGAATGAGAATTTTTTAGTTTGGCTAAAAACTTCAATATTGGAAAAAGGTTTTACATACATTATTCTTTTCAATTTTGTTGGAATTAAACATGATATGAGAATTTTCTCTGTAGCAATGTAAATTATAATGCATTTTCTTTCCTATTGGCTATGGCTTTTACAATGTTGAGAGAATACAAGTTATATACATAAAAAGATATATGTTGATAAATGGTATATAACATATTATTTTTATAGTATATTGTTTACTAGGATAAATCACACTACTGAATAAATATATACACACGGACAAGTATTTGCTGATGTTTCTTTATTTTTATGACAAAACAGCACAATATATAAAATGTAATCATTCATTGAATACTAAGTATTTGAAGTATTGTGAGGTGCAAAAGAAGGAAGACTAGATATGAAATTAGAAGAATTGCCTCAACAACACTTAATAATTATACATCAGAATCAGTCAGGGACCCAACAGAAAAGATAATTTACCCAGATGGCTATAATGAAAAAACTTATAAGGATACTTACTTTAGTGAAGGTATAGGCAAGGTTAAAGGAATAACAGGGATTTGAGACTCAAGACACTAGTAAAAGTAGAAAGCCTAAACTGAAGTAACGAAGAGTGGATTGTGGATTAACAGCTCCTGGGGAGAGCTGAAACTGTGGGGAGGGCACTATAGCAAAAGCAACAGTTGTTGAAGGATGCACAAACCACTTGCTAGAGAAGCTAGAGGAAACAGACAAAACACATTCAATTATCTCTCCTCTCACCCTCTAAACTCTAGCTCCCATTGACTAAACCCAATAGAAAGCCAACAAGGGAATATAGAGAAGAATGTGATTCATAAAGGTCTTTTTTTCTGGATTCAGAATTGGGCATATAAAAGAGGCCTAGGCCAGTTGAGTGACCTTAGTAAATCTCCTAACCATTCTCTATGTTAGTATGTTTATCAATTAGAAAGCCCTTCCAGCTTCTAGTAGCAGAGCTTTGCCTACAGTGACTTAAAAACCGGAGGAAACATCCCTTTCCCTGTGATAAAAGTTCTAGAGACAAATGATTACTGGCATCATTTCACTTGTCTAGAACGCTAAAGCCAAAACTGTGCTTCTCCTGACATATTCTGGGCCTCGTGCTGCATTAGAACCCTTTCCCAAGCAATTTAAATAAAATAGAATTGATGGGAAAAGGGGACTTGACCAGAAGCTTCACCTAACAATTTCCAAATATACATCAATTTCCTAAGAAATATACCAAGACAAGACATTCAATGGAAGTTTAGCTTAAGAAATAAAGATTCATAAGATGATCAAATGATAAGAAATTGTGATTTTTAGACACCTTATGCATTGAGACTATTAAAAGTATTGAGAAAAGGATAATGAGGGAGTAGATTTATAAAGATTTGTTGGCCACACTGAGCCCCACCCTGTAATTAAAGGAAAAACACTGTGAAATGGGCTTCATAGAAACATTTCAATAAGCATGGATAGGTTTCCTACAGCTGTAAAACTCATGGGAGTGGTGTTTGTCATGTATATGCAGCTGTAAAACTCATGGGAGTGGTGTTTGTCATGTATACGCATTATCTAAAGGTGGCTGACTGGCGGAAAGAACCAGTGGTGGGGCATTAGAAAGCAACTGCATGATTCCCCTTAGAAATACTTCAGTTAAGCATACAAATCCTGGAGTCGAATGTTCTATCATATTAGTAATGTCAGCCTGATGATTTATAAAAGATTTCCCCAGATGGTTTTGCCAGAAGTAGAAGAGACTCTAAATCAAAAATGACTCTAAAACAGCCTTCTGAAAAATCGAAAGATTCTTTAGACACTTGATAAGCTCAGAGAACAGAAGCACAACTCAAATAAGATTCTTTGTCAGCTTTCCTCTTTCCTTGCCCAAACTCTGATGCCAGATAGACTGGAGCAGTTGGAAAAGAGAAGAGATGAGGGAGAAAAATAAAAGCCAACTCACCTTCTCCAAAGGTAGTCAGACTTCCTAAAGTTGGATCCTACTAAGGGGAGGAAGGAAACATAACTTTAAGTTTGCGACATTGATGACTACATAAGATTAAGCAGTTAGATCATCAAAATGAGACTGAATTTTGTCACTCAAAGTAACTATTACATATTGATTTACCTAAGATGAGCAGGGAAGAAATGAAACCCACCTGAAATTTGCATTTATATGTAGCAGATTTAAAACTATGGAAGATAAAACTCAATATTATTTTTAT
Organism: Lasiurus borealis; assembly: GCA_004026805.1. Classification (NCBI taxonomy): domain Eukaryota; kingdom Metazoa; phylum Chordata; class Mammalia; order Chiroptera; family Vespertilionidae; genus Lasiurus; species Lasiurus borealis. Next base: position 56,877 of record PVJN01000636.1, on the reverse strand, counting down.
TACTAGTGGCCCGGTGCACAAAATCCATGCATGGCAGGGGGTGTCCTTCAACCCAGCCTTCTCCCTCTCCAATCTGGGACCCCATGATGGATGGGAAGTAGGATATCCCTCTCACAATTCAGGACTATTGGCTCCCAACTGCTCACCTGCCTGCCTTCCTGATTGCCTTGCCAGCCTGATTGATGCCTATCAGTTTTCTGCCAGCCTGTTTGTCCTTAACTGCCCTCCCCTGTGGGCCTTCTCACCTCTAACTGCCCGCCCCTGCAGGCGTGGTTCCTCCCAACTGCCCTTCCCTGCTGGCCTGATTGCCCACAACTGCCCTCCCTTGCAGGCCTGCTCCCTGCCTAATACCCTCCCCTGCTGGCTAACTTGTGGTGGCCAACTTGTGTTCACATGAGGGCAGGATCTTTTGACCACATGGGGGCAGCCATATTGTGTGTTGGAGTGATGGTTAATCTGTATATTACTCTTTTATTAGATAGGATAGAGACCTGGTGAATGGGTGGGGGCCAACTGGTTTGCCCTGAAGGGTGTCCTAGATCAGGGTGGATATTTCCTTGGGGCATGGGGTGGCCTGGGCAAGGAGCCTGTGGTGGTTTGCAGGCCAGCCACACCATCATCATACCTCCCTCACCCCCCACCCCAGGTGATCCAAGTGAAGGTCCTGATATCTGGGATGTATTTATCTTCTACAATTGAAACTTTGTAGCCTGGAGCGGAGCCAAACCTTCTGATGGCACAGCCTTTGAAGTTTTGTTGCCTTAAGTGCCCACTAGGGTGTTCAGAAAGCTTGGCTTCTTCCATTGCCAGGGGCAACCCAAGCTTCCCTCCTGCTCTCTCTGTGCCTGTAGCCACCTTGGTTGGGTTAATTTGCATACTCACTCTGATGGGCTGGTGGGTTTTGCTGGTGGGCATGGCTTGTGGGTGTAGTGGAGGTATGGCCAATTTGCATATTACTCTTTTATTAGACAGGATATTAGAAAATTTATGCTAGTATAATATACAAATTTAATAAATTTTCAGCTCAGCATTTTTCAGGGTTCTTTCAGTAAGGAAGAAGATAATGGATTTGGACTAGGTGCCCAGCAGTCTCTCCCATAGAACTCATCTGCAAATTCAGCAGCATGAACTAGACCAAGATCCTGAAATAAGACAACACAGCTATAAATTATGCTATAAAAAAGTAAATAATATATAAACATTTAATAAGAAAAGTTTGATTCTAGAAAAAAAATTTTTTGGCTAAAGCCTAAGAAAAACGGCAAAATTGGCTGGTCATTTTACTGCTGTAGAAGAATCAGTACCAGAAGTCCTAGTTTGATAGAAGAATGAATGAAATGAAGTATTCAAACAGGATTCAATTTCAACAACTCATGAAATTAGGATAAAAAAATAGCAATTGTGCCTTTTATATGCACCTTTCATAAAGCTGAATGCCTAAAATAGATTGCCTACAACTATTACCTGGATAAAGCCATACAGAGGAAGAAGAACTACACATTTGAGATATCTAGTATCATGACAGTATAGGAGCCTTGAAATAATAACATACTTGATGGAGAATGGAGGGCAGCCTAAGAAAATTAAAACCACTACACAGGGGAGAATCATAAAGGGAGACTCCAATTTAACACAAACTCACAAAATAAAAAGGAAAAACAAATTTAAATTAAGTTCAAAATTTGTATTTTGAAGCATTTTTTTATTTTAAATTCTCAAGGCTATAATTCAAGAAAAATTAAACTGAAAACTAGTCATGAAAATTAAAATTAGATTTTAAGTTGAACACAGTTGAAAAGATAATTAATAAATTGGAAGATATCATTAAGAAACTGACTCAAAATGCATATTTTAAAATATGAAAAATACCTATGTTATATGAAGAATAGATTGATGAACTTTAATATATGCCGCTATAATTTCTAGAACATAGAAGATACTTAAAGAGCAATATTCAAAGAACATAGTGGCTGAGAATATGTATGATTGGAATAAAGCCATGACTTCATATTTAGCATGTAAAGTGTTACATGCACAGGTGTGTACAAAATGAAACAAAAAACTAAAGACCTTAATGTGTCAAGGAAAAATTGCAAGTATATCAGGGAAAATAGAATACTTTTAAAGCAGCCAGAGAAAAGATACGAAGTACTTACGAAGTTTTAGAACCTTAAACTGACATTGGTATTCTCCCAAGACTATAGATACCAGATAACAATAGAGTTAGGAAAGTGCTGAAGGAATATTATTGTCACACTGGAATTCCATGCTCTGATAAACTATTTAAATCATGTGTGAGGGAGGGTGAAATAAAGATATCATCAGTCATACGGAGTTTAGGAGTATTTACTACCCATAGGTTTTCCAATAAGATAAATAATTCCTTAAACAAAAAGAAAAGTTTATCCCAAAGGGAAAATGAGGATGCATAAAACAATGATGATTAAAGAAATAGGTAAGCTCTTCTATAAATTTACTAACTATTAACTCTAAAAAATATTTGTACTCTTAAATTTGTTTTAAAAAGTCAGAACTAAAATCTGGAAAGGAATAATATCAAAAAGAGGAGAAAGTTCAGAGGGTAGTTATATATGCTAAATTCCTTTTACATTTCAGAAGAAGATAGACATTCCAAAGTACTTTAGGATTTGTTTGAAAAATATTACTTATGAATATATTTTTCATTGTTTTATTGTGTAAAATTACATAACAAAATGTATCATTTTTAAATATAGAAATAAGTTGTAATATTCACACTGTTGTGCAACCATCACTATCATCCATTTCCACTTTTTTTCATATAACAGATCAAAGAATTCTGGAGAAAAGGCAAATGTTTTAGTCCTAATATATAAGCTGGTGTAGCTCATTTGGTTGAGCATCATCCCATGCACCAGAAGGTCTCCAGTTTGATTGCCAGCTCAATTGGCAGTAGCTAATAGTGAGTGTGCAGGATCGATGTTTCTCTCTCACATTGATGTTTCTCACGCTCCCTCTCTCCCTTCTTCTCTATCTAAAATAAATACTTAAAAAAAAAGGAATGCAAAGAATACATAAGGTAAACGTTTAAAGTTAAAAGGCAGTGAATAAGGTCACTTGACAAAGGAACTTTTTTTTTGTTTGTTTTTGGCTTCTCTCTATGGACTATGAAATCATGTTGAAATTTGTTAAAGGCATAAATGAGTAGAGATGAAAATGGAGCAGCTGCTTAGAATGACTGAAATTAAACATAAAAGTTATGGTCACACTACTAAACTAAAAGTAAAAAGTGCTTGTGCATTAAGAGAGTAGCAGAAAATTAATTTTGGGAAGTGACTTCTGAATGTGAGTGAGGAATGATAAGGAAGAGGAAGAGAGAAAGATTACCCCTAAGCCTTTTAATAACTTGGAAAATGGTGGTATCATTAGGAGGAACTTAAATATTTGAAAGAGTTGTTTTCCAGAGAAAAAACCTACTATTCTATTAAACTATCCAGAAAGAATATTTTCAGCTACTTTAGGAATGTAAACCAAACAATCCTTCAGAGCTAGGGTTTGTTTGCAATTATTATGGCTAGGGCACCTTTTTTTTTGCTTTGCTCTCAGATTCCAATGAAGTCACCTCCCACAAAAGATTGTGGAAGTTGAATGTTTGGCAAGACTCCTAGTGAAGGAGGCCCAGACTTAAATCATAAGAGACATGTCAGCAAACAGTTTAACTCTCTTTTGGTCATGTGGGTAACAAGAGTAACAGGAAGACTAAGTTGTTTTTCTTTTTGTTTTTCTTTTTGATTGAAACCCCATGAAAACTAAATTCTTAAATTTTGCTTTATCAGAGGACAAAAAAAAAGTAAGAGCTAAGAGCTCCATAATATAAACAACTAAACATAAAGTAAAGTAAAAGTTAGGAAATATAACTGAGGACTGGTCCAGGAGTTCAAATAGAGACAGTTCTGGATTATATAAAATGTCCAACAGTTTCTCCTTCAAAAAAAATATGTTACAGCAAAGTCTTAATACTGTGGTTGCATTTCTAAAAAACCATCCATTGCCCAACCAAAAGCATTCAACTGTGTGCATAGGTGGATGAAACTCAGATGTTCTTTTGTCTTTAAGACACTGTCAACATATACTAGTAGTCGTATATATTTCTCTAACTAGTCTTGATAGGAAAATGGCTGAAATGAAGGAGCCATATTCAATAGGCACATCTATTTAATCCCCACAAGTGTCCTACAAAATACCTCTCTACTCTCCAAACATTCCCAACCCCTTTAAAGCAACTTTTTCCCAGCTCACACCATACATTTTGGGAAATATGCAAAATATTAATATTAATGTTAACATTAATAATAATAATAACAATAACAATAACACTTTAAAATCAGTTTGACTTTCCACAGTATCCCTAAAGGAGTCCTTTTAATCTCATAGTCCATTCCTTTAGTGCACAGGAACTTCAGTATAAAATTCTAGTCTTCCACCATAAAATGGTAAAAAGTGACAGATACAAATTATTTTATTGCTGGAAGGAATTAAATAAGAGAGTATGATTGTATAACAATGGAACATTAGTAGTTCAGATTGTATTTGCAATGTATATGCTCCTATCCAGAAGTTAACTGCTGTGTCATTTTCAGAATAAAGATAATTTGAATGATTTTAACTCAACAAGACAGGATATAGTTGGAGTCACCAGTAACTAAACCTCAGAGTTGCCTTGCCCTAAAGAGTCAATGTATGGCTTTATGTCTATATGTCACACATATCAGACTATACAAATGTTGTTGTTTTTCAGGCAATAGTAGAGATGGAGATTATATCTACAGCAGAAAAGCATCCATTGCAGCACCAAGTAGGATTCAACTGTGTACATAGGTGGATGAAACTATTTAATTCAAATTTAATCGAAATTATTTCAAGTCACATCCTTTCCCCCAACACACACTATTGCAGTGACTCACTATTGAACTGACATTCACCAGGGGGCATTGCTTCCTACTGTTCTCCTGGGCTGCTATTCTCTGTAGGCCCATTGCAGTATCCAAGAGTGTCTTTAATCCTTAAAAAAAGGTAGAAGAAAGAAAAATAAAGACAATATGTTTTAATATTTTGAAATAAAAAATGTGACTATAAGGTTTTTCCAAAAAATACAGTTGAACACTGAAGATTTTATTAATGTTCCTTCCTACCCTAATTACATTTTGCATCAAATATTTCATAGACTCATTGCTCTAGACTATTTTGAAAAATGTATATCCAATAGGATCTATTTCTAATATGTTTCTCTCTAGGTCACTGTTACCCTGTGATAAAAATGTTCCTTTCATTCCATTTCTTGAACTTATTTAGTTTCCTCCTTCTCCTTTCTATGTAATTCAAAAATAACTGTAATCATAGTATTACACAGCAAAAGAACTGAGATGTGGAAATTATATAATACATTTTTGTTTTTAAAATGAAAAGAGAAAAGGAACAAATAATGAATTGTCAGAGTAATGGGTTTTGTCTTAAAAAAATAGTGCTACATATTTTTAATTTTGCCTTCATATGCAACTAGAAATCATCTAGGAATTGCTTTCTACTCATATTGTGATCATCTTAATGTCATCTGCATTTATTTATATTGGACATTCATTTTTACTCATGGTCCCATGGAAGAAAAAAATTAGGCTTAAATAAGAAAAAGGGGTTAAAATTATCAGAATTAACACCTCAGAGGTATATTTATCACATACTGTATTTGTCGGGTTTAAAATTCCAAATGTATTTTTCATATAGTATTGACTCTGTACTCCAGGTAGATTATGTTTTTAGATGATGGTATTTATAGTATAATAAATCTTATAAAGAGCAAACAATAATACAAAATGATATTCTAAAATTAACATTCAAAATCTATTGTTAGATAAAATGGTTAAAGTGAATAATGAATAACATTAAAAATATTCTAAGTAAACTATGCATATTCTAAATAAACTAAGCAATGATTATATGTACATTCAAAAGGCTTTTGATCATTAGACAAAGGCTTTACATACCAAATAAAAATAATTATGTGAAATGAAGAAAAAAACTATAAAAGAATATGGTTATTACAAGCAAAAGACATCATCTTGAGGCAGATTAATGATTTGGTTTTACTTATTTAACAAAACTTTTCCAATACAATATTAGACTTTGTTTAGAATTGTTTTTGTGTGGTACTCTGGATCTCCATTACATATTATAAAATGCAACAAACAAACTATGGAAAAAGTTGGACCTTCAAAGAATAATGGAAACCATTTGTTACATTTTTGAAATGAAAAGCCTTTATTATAGGAGAATGAGTATTATAGCTATGCTCACTATTTACAGTCTAATGTGAGTTTGCCTCTTATGCAAGCTCATTAGTTGATTTTTAGTGCTTGGAACAAGCAGCCCAAATTTAATTACAAGTGTACTTTACAAAATATTTCTCTGCCACTAGACATGACTCTCCCAGAGTTAAATTGTCAATTCAACACCCATACATGTGAAATGACCTAAGTTCTGTGACAATCCATATATCTAAGACCTGTTCTTTTATTATTGATAATAGCAAGTAAATTCATAATGTTCAGAACTGGAGATTATCTTTGAGTAAAATAAAATCAATGCATTGTTTTTCTTAGAATTAGAATTAATCTTAGTAATTTATGGCATATTTTAAAAATATATTTTCTAATGATATAATTCAAATTCAACCCCAAACTAATTTATCGAAACTTTACAACATGATTTGTTTTTAAGGGATGTCAGCCCAACAATTCTTTTTCTGTTTGTTTGTTTGTTTGTTTTGAAAGAGAGTGGAAGGGAAACACAGAGAGAGAAACATCAATATGAGAGAGACACATCCATTGTCCCTACCAGGGCTGGGAATAGAGCCTGAAACCCAGGCTTATGACCTTTACTGTAAACAAATCAGGACACTACTGCACTCCCTGGGCTCACACACATTCTACTCACTGAGCCAAACTGGCCAGGGCCATCCCAACCAACAATACACACACACACACACACACACACACACACACAGTGGTACCTCTAGATATGAGTTTAATTCGTTCCGTAACGTTGAGGCATGGGAAACTATGAGACGCTCGAGTTGTGGTAAACTGGTCCTGTGCAGCTCGGCGCAATTACTCCTATCTCAACTGTTGCTCATATTTCAAAGCAAAAATCACTCGCTCTATGACTCATATCTCAAAAATCTTGTATGTTAGGGCACTTGTATCTCGAGGTACCACTGTGTGTGTATGTGTGTGTGTGTGTGTGTGTGTTATATGCACACACATACATACATATACACACATACATACACATGTATACATATATGTATGTATATATATGTGGGTGTGTGTATACACCCACACCCACACATATGTATACATGTGTGTGTGTGTGTGTGTGTGTGTGTATTATGTGTCTCCTTATATTGGCTGAAATCATTGTCAAAATAGAATAACAGAGTATTCCAGAAAATGAGTTTAATTAGTTCCGTAACTTTGAGGCATGGGAAACTATGAGACGCTTGAGTTGTGGTAAACTGGTGGGTCCTGTGCAGCTCGGCGCAATTACTCCTATCTCAACTTTTGCTCATATTTCAAAGCAAAAATCACTCGCTCATTGTCAAAATAGAATAACAGAGTATTCCAGAAAATCTATTGAACTTTGTGGTTAATCTTATTCTTCTGTGAGAGTGTACTGGACTTTGTGATCTTCAGAGTTGGCAAAATGTATAAATTTTTAACTGGACCTTGTGACATTGTTTTGATATCTATATATCAGTACAAAAATTGCTTGTGAAATGCTAACTAAACCAATCAAAACATTGAGTTTTTTCATTTAAAGCAGCCTACATGCATGATTGACCCTATACATTACTACTTTCAATTCTTCAGTAAAAGTGGAAGATAAAAGGAAGGTAAAATAATATAAAAACAAGCTAAAAATTTACTGAATAGATGGTGGGGAGATCGAACTGTGATATAATCCAATTTGACAAATCTATTTCTAAAGCTTGGCGCAATATTCTGAATAATTTAGAAAGATCTAAGAACAACAACAAAAAAACATAATCTGCATGAACATTCTCAAGTTCAATTTAGGTAACATTCCTATGAGAAGACACATGGGGCTTGTAAACGTTGAAGTCCTACAGTTGATAACTCAAATTTGAGAGTTTAGAATATATAAAAGAATCAAAGATTTGCTGGCATCTGTGTGTTACTATAGAGAGCAGAGTAATTTACTCAGTTAGCCAGGTTGTGAGGTTAGAAGGAGGCCATGAGAGAACATGTTTCTGATAGGCTTCAGGGAGTGGTGTCAGATAGACTTATGCCCACAAAGACATTACCAAGGGCTCCAGAAAGCCCTCTCTTCTTCAGACTCTCATTGAGTTTGATTCATAGTATATAGCTGCAGATGTAATAATAAATGTAATTAGTTTGGAAATAGCTATCTTACCCTCTTGTTGGCCAATGGTCAAGTCCAGTTTGCACTTGCATTTTCTTTGTATGTATATTCTCTTCCTTTTAGGGAAAATTTTCATAACAACTAGTATGAGACATGTTGGTAGTTTGAGTAAAATAAAAATTGCTTAAATTAACCTGAATAAGATTTTTCACATTACTTATTCAGTTAGTCAAAACTGTACTTGATTAAATGGTCCAATAATTTTAACATACTTTTATAATGTCAACTCACCTTAATTCTAATAATAGAGTGGGGAAATTGGTACCCATTCTTTTAAGTTTAGCCCCTAACATTAGCATTTTTTAGAAAGAGGGTTATTTATTACTATGCAATATCCACCTTGGAACTATTGCACAATCTGTCCTTCCTCACAGCATATAGCTTCTGTCCACCACCCCCATATCTATTCCCCATGCTCTTTCCCATACTCTGTGGCTAACATGCTGACCTTCCTGGACTGCATCAATAGGCTCCCTTGTTTTTTTGACTTCTCATTGAATTCAGCCAGTGGGATGCACTGGTAGAGATCAGAGGGTAGAAGGAAAGTGAGAGTAAGTTTCCTTGGCCCCCTCCTTTCAGGGCCATTGCAATCTAACGGTGTCCTTCTAAGATATAACTTCTGGTAGTCCTCTTCCACTACTAGTATATTTTTGAACTCAGGAAAGTGTTCTTCAACAACCTGCTGTTACTTGTCTTAGTATATTACCTCATTCCTTGTTGTTTTCCAAAACCTTGCCTTCACTTAAAAAAAAAATCCCTTTAATAAATCCTCTTCAATAAACCAAATTGACTATGTCATCTGTTTTTTATTTTTTTAATATATTTTATTGATTTTTTACAGAGAGGAAGGAAGAGGGATAGAGAGTCAGAAACATTGATGGGAAAGAAACATCAATCAGCTGCCTCCTGCACACCTCCTACTGGGAATGTGCCCACAACCAAGGTACATGTCCTTGTCCGGAATCAAACCTGGGACCTTTCAGTCCACAGGCCAATGCTCTATCCCACTGAGCCAAACCGGTTAAAGTTCATCTGTTTTTTAGTCAGAATCCTCGCAGAAAGCTTTCCCTCCAAACTCTTGATTTTAAGGACCAAGACTCAAAAGTGGTACTCTATGGGCTGAAAGATCCCCTAAGTACAGGAACCAGGAATCCTGTGGGGTGCTATCTTTCTGAACTCATTTAGATATCTGATCTGATAAAGAAACCTCATTGTTGTTCATTTGAAAGAGTCAGTGAAGTTTGTGTCACAGCTCAGCACAGCTGCTCTATCAGTCTGCTTTGTTGAAAGGCACTTATGCCTACAAATGCTTTGTTTGTAGGCATCAGAGATAGACAAGAAGAAACAGTTTATTCAATTGGATCATGTGCAGTGATTGAGGTGGGGGGAGTGTATATGCTTTTGTAGATACTAGAGGCCTAGAGCATGAAATTTATGGACTGGGAAGGGGGATCCCTCAGCCTAACCTGCACCCTTTTTAATCTGGGACCCCTCGGGATTGGGCCTTAATAGGCAGTTGGACATCCTTTTCATAATCCAGTATTGCTAGCTCTCAACTGCTCGCCTGCCTGCCTGCCTGATAGCCCATAACTACTTCTGCCTGCCAGCCTGATCACCCCCTAACCACTTCCCTGCCAATCTGATTGATGCCTAACTGCTCCCCTGCCAGCCCAATAGTCCCCAACTGCCCTCACTTGACAACCTGGTCACCCCCAAATGCTTTCCCCTGCATATTCCTTTATTAGATAGGGTTTTATTCTTTAACATATTGGACAGCCCTATCTGTTTTCTTAGTGGATAGAGCATCGGCCTGCAGACTCAAGAGTTCCAGGTTCAATTCTGGTCAAGGGCATGTACCTTGGTTGGGGGCACATATTCAGTGGGGAGTGTGCAGGAGGCAACTGATCGCTATTTCTCTCTCATAGATGTTTCTAGTTCTCTATCACGTTCCCTTCCTCTTTGTAAAAAAATCCATAAAATACATTTTTCAAAAAAAGAAATATTTAAGATTCCTCCATATCTGCCTAGCTGGTATGACTCACTGGTTGAGACCACAGGCTGCTGCGGCTGGGAGGAGATCGTGTCTAGGGGTGCATACCCCTGCCAGGCTGAGATCCCAGACCAGGCTGCCTCCACTGGAAGGGGATCAGGCCATGGGGAGTTAATTAGTTTTTGTTTTTTAATAAAGATCAGGAGGGCTCTGGGCAGCATTCCACCAGGCCACTTACTCTGCTGGCTTTCAGCAGCAGCCCTCCCTGAGACTGGGGGACTCTGGCAGGGCTGAGGGGACTGGGTGCCACCATCTTGTGGCTATGGGCGCCATCATTTTTGTCATGGAGTGACGGTTAATTTGCATATTACTCTTTTATTAGATAGGATATGACTCTACCTGCAAGGCAGCATCTGATTCTAATCATCTTAAAGATTAGCATTTCCCTAAAAGATCTTATCTCATGACATGATCCCATAATGAGTCAAAACAGTTATGGTAATAGACAATATATCATCTAATAATATAAATGACTATAATTTTAATACTGTGGGTCAGGCACAAGTGCCTCTTTAATTTTAAGGGAAAATATCAATGCAGTGTTGTTTTCAGGTGATGAATTTGACTGAAGTCCAAACAATTTAGTATCTCTTCCAAAGTCACTCATCTAACAAGTAGCACAATTGTAATGTAAACCAAATCTGTTGGACTATAAATAATATTTTCTTAACTATTAACCCTCATAATTAGCCTCTTGGTCCATATGTGGAAAAGTAATAGTTCATAAAACTATTCATTGTAAAAGATCCTGTAAAAATAGTTGTATTTTTATGGCAGTATATAAATAATTATTTTGTACTGATTAGAACTAGGAATACAGTACTGTCAATTCTAATTAAAGGGACATTATTAGTAATTTTTCTATTTTTTATGAGTAATGGTATCATTATGTCTTGTAAAATCTTAGTGATCTCTGAATTCAGTATAAGAAATGGTAGGAATCCAATTATTTTCTTAATTTCTAAAAGGTACTTCAAACAACAGTGTATCTTTTTTCCTATAAAAAAACAATTCTGGTGTTCCTTCATTTCCATTTTCTTTGTTGAGAAAAGGCAAATTCTGTAGCTCATGTAAATAAGAAAAAACAAAGTTGTGCTATGTGAACTATGAATCTAGGCTCCCCATCAACCTCCACCACCATTTTCTTTTTAAAACATGACACTTTCTCTGTTGTTTATTTTCTCTGAGACACATCCAAAGGTTAGCATTTCCTTTCTCAGCAGTTCATTATGGAGGATACTGGCATGTGGCTGCTGGCTGGAATTGTTATTAGGAAAACTCATTCCACTGTCTCATCTACTACATTGTTTCCAACTTTTGGTTAACCAATGACCCAAAATGTTTATAAAATATAAAATAGTTTAGATTTAATGTGGGGTTAAAGCTTCCTCTGTTAGTTTCTCAATCATGGATCTGAGTACTGTTTATGTCTGTGTCCCTGGCACTCAGGACAATGTTTGGCACATGGGTACTTTAAAAAAAATAAAGCAAGTCATAATAGTACATTTGTAATGAAGTTGTCTTATGCATTGCATCAGATAACCTATGCACAGGCTTTCACTCTTAGTTCAGGAGTAAAAGGCACAAAAATATGCATTGCTTTGTTTTTTAAGAAATAAAATGTGGTGAAGATATATTTAGTCCTTAACAGAAAAGTTATAATAGCTTGTCTGAGCACTGAGTGATAAAAGACTTATAAAAGGTGATTTAGGCTGATAGAAAAAAAGAACTAAGATAATTTTTAAAGCTGGATGAGATCTGAAAAATGTCGGCAAGTGACTAAGAAATGTTCCTCAAACATTTTTGCACCAAAAGAGCAACAGTGGCAGAAAGGCACAAATGAATATCCTGGGAAAGTTCAGGGGTGCTATGATGCCGCTCTGCAAGTGTGACAGCTCCTGCTTTACCTTTTAGAAATTAGCATAATCTGCAATGTGCATGATGTCATATCTTCATTTCTCTGTATATAATAATGTCTTCCAAAATTATTTTAGTATAATTGATGCCCCCAAATTTGATACATTTGTATCATATTTTGCATATTTTGTAGCATACCACTTTTATGCCAACCCATTCAAATAAAACAAACTTAAGGGAGTTTCATATAAAAGCATGAAAATAAAATAAAAATCAACTGGCAAATACAATGAACAGAACCTTAAGAACCTGTTAGATAATATGATACGCTAAATGGTTTTACATATCCTATATAATAAAAGTCTAATATGCAAATCAACTGAACAGTGGAACAACTGGTCACTATGATGTGCACTGACTATCAGGGGACACACAGCACAGAAGCTGCCCCCAGCCCGCAGGCCCCAGACCAGCCAAGGCAGGTGCCAGTGAGGGCCCCCCCCCCATCACCCCTCTGGTTGCCCTGCAGAGAGAGGCGACCAGTGGCAGCGGATGGGATTGGGGCTGGCTAGTGGATGGTGCCAAGTTGGCCAAGGTGAATGCCAGCAGGGTCCCCTGATCAGCCCACCAGTTGCCCCACAGATTGGCCCTGATTGCCAGCCAGGCCTAGGGATCCTACCCATGCACACATTTATTGCACTGGGCCTCTAGTCCATGAAGAGAGTGAGATGGACTATATAAATATTTAAGGTCATAGATAAAAAAATTACCTAATTTAGTGAAAACCATCAACTTATAAATTCAACAAACTCCAACCAAGCAAGATAAGTATGAAGAAATCCATATCTAAACACATCATAGTAAAATTTCTAAAAACCAAACTTGAAGGGGAATGGAAAAAAAAGCTGCTGGAGGGAAAAAAAAAACAATTCATTATACACAAAGAACTAGTACTACATTTGAAAGCTGACTTCCTGTCAGAAGCAATAGAAGCAAACATACCAGAGACCAAAATCCAAAGGGATGAAATAAAAAGAAACTGTTTATTAAAATATTCAAAGCAAAAGTGAAATACATTTTTAGATAAACAAACCCACCAAAATAATTTGTCACTATAAGCCACATACTATAAGAAATGCAAAAGAATATCATTCAGGCTAACAAGAAATGCTATTGTAATCCGTGGGATGTCCTTCATGTCCTCACCTGCTGCCAGCGAAAGTTGGCTTCTTGTGATGTCAGGAGACAAGGCATTTTCTGAGACTCACATGGAAGAATAAGTGATATTTATTTACATGGGATTAAACCCCTGAGTTTCCAAGTTACTATCATCCTCAGTCCCACAAAGGTAACTCCCAGTTCATCTTCAGCAGATCTAGGATGGAAGCTAGTGTCCAGGGTTTCCACTCCATATTTGCACAGTCCAGTCCAGCATCTGGCTAGCCTAGCCTGTGTTTCCAGCAGCAGTCCATTGCATGTAGGGGCCACCCGGCCACGGAGAGAGCACAGGCAAGAGCAAAGAAGCAGGAGCAAAGACAGAGGAACCAGAGAGAATTCCCTTATCTGGGATTTTGACCTAACATTTTGTGTGCTTGCAGTAGCTCCACTCCCAGACAATTATCTTTTTTTCCAAGCTAGGCTGACAGGCAAGCATTTTCTCTATGTCACCCTGACCTCACTACGCATGTACCCATCTTCCCCGTTGTTGGACCCTCTCCATCCGGTGATCTGCAGGGAATGGGCTGGTAGTTCCCTGGGGAGTGTAAAGTTGCCGCTTCCAGTGAAACTTCCCAGATGATCATGATTACAATGTTGGCCACCCTTTTGATTTCTTTCTATTGATAATATTAATAAAGATCTGGTTACAATGGTATCAATATGAGATGGAAACCTGAATCTATAGGGAGAAATAAGCATTAGGAATGGCTAAAGTAATAAATATTAAAAAATAGGTGTTTTTTCTTTCTCATTTTTTCTTAAAAGGCAGTTTTAACATTGTAAGGTAGGAAATAAGGAATATGAAATGTGTGTGAAGTAACAAAAAAAAAAAAAAAAAAAAAAAAAAAAAAAAAAAAAAAAAAAAAAAAAAAAAAAACTGGACCAGGTGAGGTGGGTAACCAGATTTATACTGTTGTGAATTTATTATATTTGTGAAATGGGAAATAGGGAATTTAAGTGGGAAGAAGTGAAAAGTCTCTTTAATTAGAAATTGATAATTTAAGGATACATAATTATAGCCCCAGCACAACAATTAAAACAAATTTAAAAGGCCTAACTAAGAAGTTAATAGAAGTGTTGCATAATTTACCAGGTGACCGAAAAACACTCATGCACTCAGAAGATTCAGGAAAATCCCTTTATTTGCAGATGTACTAGTACAGTGACTCAAGAGTTAGTTTCCAAAGTCTGGAATGTGGAGGGTCTCTCCCATTTACCCCCTTGATTTTTTTCCTCCCCAAATATGGACCAGGCTTCCAGACTCTTCACGAACCTTGCATTCCCTCTGTGGGTTGGGATGGGAGAAGTGAGATTACACCCAAAGGCCTAGCCTGGGTGGTGCCAGTGACCTCCCCTCTGGCTGAGTTGTTAAATTCTTGGTTTATGGTCCTCATAAACTGGGAGTATTTTGGAAAACAGATTATTGCCTAAGGAAGGAACAGTAACTTAATTATAGGCTAACAAGAATGTGCATTAGGATACTGGTTACTGGCACAGATTCAGATCTCTAGCTCCCCCCTTCCCCCCTTCGGGATTGTCCCTTATATTCTCCCTCAGAAGAACTAAAATGGACTTCCAAAAACTATTCAATTAACATAAAGAATTCAATAGCAGGAGTGAAGCCTTCCAGAACCAATATGATACTCTATGTAGACACTAAGAATGAGGGAGCTGTTGAGACTGTTAATATCAGATAAAAATAGATTTAAAGACAAAGAGTACTGTAAGAAGTAAAGAGAGGCATTTATAATGACAAAGGGGGAAATTAACTAACAATAGACCTATTGATCTAAATTTGTATACAATTAAGATCAGAGCTTCAGAATTCATGAAGCAAAGAGTGGATAACTCTCTCAAAGGGCGAATAGACAATTTCACAATCATAGCTGACAATTTTAAATGTCACTTACTTACTTAGGGGTAGAACAAGTAGACTAAAATTTATTAAGTATGAACATTATCCAAACAACACTATCAACCACCTTAACTTAAAGGATATTAATAGACCACTACACCAAATAGTTGCAGCACACACATTAGGAACCTACATTTAGAGAAAGAATGTGTGATGGACTATATGATAACAACAAGTATAATACTGAACAGACTGAAAAATCCACTCTTCTTGGAGCCATAAGAGAGTGGAGGACACCACACCAAACAAACTGCTGTTCCCAGGACATGAGTGACAGAGAGGTGACTACAGGAGTCACAGCTTGCCGGAGCAGAAGCTGCCTCAGGAACCACTGCAGGAATGAGTGTCAGGACAGGAAAACCTGGACTTTGGTTTGACAAATTGCTGGAGTCTTGGTGTGGACAAGCACAAGAGTTGAAAACTGCAATCGTTGGTGGCCCCCACAATATTGTGAGATTTACCTCCAGTAGCTCAATAAAGTTCCCACAGTAAATAGAGAAAAATCCCCTCATGCTTCCAGTATGGGGAGGGGAAAAAGAACTTTTGAAATACTTTATAGAGTTTTGTTCTTCCTAAGGAAGCCTGCTCTCAGAGGAAACTAATTAACCAGAACCTAAATGATTTGAAGGGAAGGAAAACAACCAACTCCAGCCCTTTCTAGCCATCCTGTCCCACCTGAGAAAGGAAAACAAAACAAACAAACAAACAAAAAACCAATCTGTTAAATACCAGCCAGAGCTATAGGCTCAGTAAAAGACTGGGACCTAATCATAAGGCTTCTATCCCACTCCACACATATCTCACTACCTAGTTTCTTTTACCCAGTATATCATGTCTGGCTATCAAGAAGAAATTACAAGGCTTATTAGAAGATAAAAACAAAAAACAATAAGAGATAGTGTAAGCATCAGAGCCAGTCATGGCGGGGATTAGCTGTCATGGTATTTGAAGTTGAGAAAGACATAAGTTTTGAAAAATCAATTAAATATTTAGATATTTATTATATATAATAAAATCACAATATCACATCTGTAACATTAATTAAAATATCAAGTTCACATATGTTTATTAGTTATTGTTGTTAAATGTAATCATGGTACTATTTACATTTTAAACATGCTCCAGAACTAAAGTGTTATTTAATATATTTTAGAGGAATAATAGAAGAGAAACTGACTAAAGCAGTAAGGAAATATTGAAAAAGACAAAGTGGATATTATTAGTCTCTTTAAACCATCAAATGGATAATAGAAAAATTTGAGTTGACTTGGAAAAGGCAGCTTTTAAACTGTTTTTAAGGGAGAATTGGTTTGTAGACTTTATCTTATCATGACTACCTACTTTTAAAATTGTGCCTAGAGCCCTGGCCAGTGTGGCTCAGTTGGTTGAGCATCTTCCCATACACCAACAGTTGAATTCCCAGTCAGGGCACATACCTAGATTGTAGGTTTGATCTCCAGTAGAGAGCATATAGGAGACAGCTGATCAGTGTTTCTCTCTCTCATCAATATTTCTCTTTCTCACTCTCCCTTGCTCTAAAGTTAATTTTTTAAAAATATATTAAAAATAAATAAAATAAAATTGTGCCAAGCACACACAGTACTTATTCCTAGAAATATGACAATGAATGGTAAAGTGCAACAAAGTTCTTATCAAGTGGATTGTCATGGAGACAGACAAATTTGTGATGATAATATACTGTTGTACAGTCAATAAAATTACATTATAGGCTCAATTAACATCTTGGTAATAACTTTTTAGCATTTCTTTTGAAAATATATTTTTATTGATTTCAGAGAGGAAGGGAGAGGGAGAGACAGAAGCATCAATAATGAGAGATAATCATTTATCAGCTACTTCTTGCATGCCCACAATGGGGATTGAGCCCACAACCCAGGCATGTGCCCTGTCTGGGAATGGAACCATGATGTCCTGGTTCATATTTCGATGCTCAACCATTGAACCACACCAGATGGGCAACATTTCTTAATGTTATAGATTTCCAATTAATTCATATGCATCTTTTAAGTCAACTGAACCTCTGTAAACTGCCTCCTAGGTCTGTCTTTAGGTTCAGTTTGCAGCAACACTTCCTACTGAGAGTGTGAATTTCTGCCAGTTTAGCCTGACAGGTCAGATATTTTACTAAAAGTTAGAAAAAAACATTCTTTTTTATTATTTCATTGATTTGAGGGAGGAGGAGAAAGGGAGAAAGAGATAGAAAAATCAATAATGAGAGTATCATTCATCGGCTGCCTTCTGCACACCTCCTTGAAGTTAGAGTCTGCAAGCCAGGAATGTGCCCTGATCAGAAATTGAATTGTGACCTACTGGTTCATGTGTCAACACTCAACCATTTAGCTAGACTGGCCAGGGGTGCTGTTTCTAAGTCTACTGGGTGGTCAATAGAAAAAACTATCTCCCCATCTGCTCTAGACTTACTGTCCCTATCAAAATATAGTCTTTGCTCTTGACCTAAATAGAATATGTTATATCAATAATGAAATATCTTCTACAATACTATTTCTCTTCTTTATCTATCTTAAAAAAATAAATTAAATGGTCACAAGTCCAAAGAATTTAGATGCTGTTTTAGTTACAGTAAAGCTTTAGTTAACTACATGAATATATGTTTTTTATTAAGTTTATTGAGGTGATATTGGTCAATAAATTTATATAGGTTTTGCCCTGGCCAAGTAGCTCAGTTGATTAGAGTGTCATCCAAATACACCAAGGTTGCAGGTTTGATCTCTACTCAGGGCTACAAGAAACAACCAATGAATTCTCTTTATCCTATATAATAAAAGTCTCATATGGCAAGTGTCCCACCATTCAACCATTCGACCAATCATTATGATGTGCATTGACCCCCTAGAGGCAGATGCTCTGACTGGTAGGTTAGCTTGCTGCTGGGGTCCAGCTAATTGGGACTGGGTGAGATGAGCTGAACACTCCATGGAGCCTTCCTATGGTCCCTCCATGCCCTGATCGTGCATTGGTGGGATCCCTCAGCCAGGCTTATACCCTCTTGAAATCCATAAACCCTCAGAGAGCCAGGATGTCAGCTGGTTTGGGCTTGATTCCCATAGGCTAGGCTGAAAAACCCCACTGGTGCATGAATTCATAAATTGGGCCTCTAGTGTATATATATATATGTGTGTGTGTGTGTGTGTGTGTGTGTGTGTGTGTGTGTGTATGTGTGTGTGTGTGTGTGTGTGTGTGTATATATGTGTGTGTGTGTGTGTGTGTATGTGTGGGCGCACGCGCATGTGTGTGTATCTATATCTATATATCTATATCTATCTATATATAGATAGATATAGATATATAGATATAGATATAGATATAGATATAGATACACACACATTTACATATAAAGAGGTAAAGAGGTAATTTGCTAATTGCTGTTATGGTGTCCCCGTAATGACCAATTCGCATATTGATGCCCATGCAGCAGAGGGCAGGCAGTCTGAGGAGAGCGCCTGACAGAAGCCTGGACTGCAAAGAAGGAAGAGGAAGCAGCCACGGGGAGCTTTTCCAATTCCTCTGTATGGACACCCTACCCTAGCTCCCGCACCTCGCGTGGAAGGGAGATTGGGAGGCTGACCCCACGGGGAGAAGACCCAGCCTCAGGGATAGCTGCAGCCCACACCTCTGACTTCCAATCTCTTCCCCTGCCACCCCCATCAGGGGTGCTCACAATAGCATGCTGGCGACCACCCATCAGTGCCCAGAGGCACCCAGGGCCCGCAGCCCATCCCTGCGGGGAACCCTCTACTAGGGCCAGGCACAACTCTCCTCCCTACAACTCCAGACCCAGGTGGAGGCAGGCCTGAGCAACCCCCAGAGTCAGACCCTTTCCCCCCACAGCAGCAGTGCTGTCTCTGCATTGGAAGCATGCTGAACCTCGCTTAGGGTGTGGCTAGAACCACCATTCTAGCCTGCCTGTCTCTGCCCTGGCCCAGACCCCACATAGCTCCAGGAGATTGGATCCTCTCCTTGTCTTGCAGGTACAGCTGCAAGACAGTCACAGCAGGAAGTTTAAGGAGATAAGAGATCAACCAAAGGATTTGTATGCAAGCATATAAGCATAACCAATGAACACAGACACTGGGGGGTTGGGATATGCCTGGAAGGAGGGAAGGGGGCAATGAGGAGATATGTATAGATGTAACACAATAAAAAATGATAAAAAAAGAATGGTGCCAAACAGGGAGTTTTGACAGTTAGTCCCCCATCGACCTCGCCACCCTTCTAGCTCCTTCTAATTCCCTGCCCCTCCCCCCCACCAGTGCCTCCAGAGGCGACCACTGCTACAGGGCTACTGGCCAGACCCCACCCCTCTGAGGCCTGTGGAACCCCCTCCAAAGCTTCCAGTCCCAGGAAACAATCATTCCCTCCTCCCCTAATCAATACCTGTAAGGTACACATGGGCTTAAAAATAATAATTCCTTTCTGTTTAAACATCACTTACCTGAAACATTTCTAGGTTTATTAGCTCATAACCTCCTCATGACAACTCAGTGAAGTAGGCAGCGAAGAGATTACAATTCCCATGGTATATGTGTATGTATTCAGAGATGAAGCTCAGAGAGGAAAAGTGCCAAGCTCAGTGGTTCCCAAGGTGCAGCACACACTCCAAGGTGACGGGGGGGAGGGGGACGAACAATTTGATTTTAAGTGGTGGAAATTCAAGAATGAGTTAACAGTGAAATTTTTGCATTTCTTATGGTTCTAGGGAGCCTCATCTACAGTGTATCCTACATAATAAAAGGCTAATATGCAAATGACGGTGGAATGACCAGTCACTATGATGCATGTTGACCACCAAAGGGCAGACACTCAACGCAGGAGCTGTCCCTGGTGGTCAGTGTGCTCCAACAGGGGAGCACCGCTCAGCCAGAAGCCAGGTTCATGGCTGGTGAGCATAGCAGCAGTGATGGGAACCTTTCCTGCCTCCATGGCAATGCTAAGTATATACAACTGATCGCTTAGGTCCATTAAGCTGTCAGTCAGACATCCTCCCAGGGCTCCTGGACTTCTAGGCCAGGCTGAGGGACACCTCCAAGTGCACAAATCAAGCACCAGGCTTCTAGTAAATAAATAAATAACAAATTTTAAAAGGAAATGAAAGATCATATAAGTTCTAAGTATACAAGTATACAATACCATTATATTGCATTGTGTGTTTACCATCCAAAGTCAAATCTCCTTATGTCATTGCATACTTGATCCCCTCTATCCTACACTACCTGCCCCTCCCCTCTTTTCCTCTGGTAATCATCCTACTGTTGTCTGTATCTATGATGATGTTTCTAGTTAACTGAAGATTGGTAAAACTGAATGAAACTGGGCCATCTTTCAATATGTTGGGATGTATTATGGTGGACTCTCCCTTATTTATCTTTAGAAATACTTCTTGCCAGATAAATGTAAGAATATTGTTTGATTTTTCAACTATTGTCATCAGAATATACTTTGAATCATCAGATTCTATACAGGCAGAGTGAACCTACTTAGGCATAATTGTTAATTTTTAAGAGAGGGTCATTATTTGAAGGAGGAAAAGCCTAATGTGAAAAGTAGACTATTTCAGAATGACAGTTCTTTAGCTAATAAGTAGTTTCATCATTCAAAGCAAAAAAACAAACATGTACTGAACACTATTATGTACCATGACCTGTGATAAGAAGTTGATACAAACAAACAAACCAAAAAAGTAATTATCCTAGCTTTAAAATGATTTATGTAGTAGAGAAGACATATGAGCTATGGAGCCACAAAATAATGAGACAAGTCCATAGTAGCCTTGCAAAGTCAAAGAATAGTGGTTGCTTAATCTTACTTGGGCATAACAATCAATGTTTTCAATAGAAATGACTCTGGTAGATTTAAGTGGAAAGGAGTTAATTTTAAACCTATAGCATAGTCCACAAATACTTGGAGGGCTGGAGAACAATGCTCAGGGGCTATGAACTGAGAAACAATGGCTAAGTTCATGCCCCATTACTAATGGTGAAAGGGCATCACGGTGGCTACCACAAAACACTAGTGCTAAGCTTGTAGCATTATAACACAATATTGCCCCAGAATATTGTAACATATTATGTGAATATTAGGACCACTTATGAAAATGCCAGCACTATCAGTTATGGTATCCATGATGCATCACTAGCCTCAAATTCAAACTCTAACCTTTCTTTGGTGGAGCCTAAGTTTCATGTTGACATTTTAGCTGCCATGGAAACTAGAAAAGCATGTGTCTGAAGTGTTTAATTCCTATAATGGGATGTGGGCTCTGCCACTCACTCACATGAATTGTTTTTGGGGTGAAGCATGGTAAAGAACCTAATGTTCAAGTACATACCTTTTGAACATGTTGCTCAAGTATATGGTCCATATGAAAGAGACATAGAAGTTAAAATTCTTAAAGCAGACAGCCCACATCATTAAAGTTTATATATGACACAATAGGGAGGGTAAGACTTAGTCTGAGAGAAATGGGGAGGGATTTGAATGTTATAAAAAATCACTGTGCACAATGAGGGATGCTCTGGGAATGGGTGTAGATCAGCACTATACTGAGGCAAACAGCATGAGTGAGGCAGCTATTGAATTAAATTAAGGTAAGAGTCTGGATGATGGCTACAGCTTTGGAAATTGTGCAAGATTTGAAAATTGATCAGATATAGGGATGAGGAAGAATGAATGGCTTAAAATAATACTGGAGTTGTGGATTTGTACAACTAGGTTGCTGGGAATAAAAGTCTCTGAAAAAAGAGAGGCAGAAACATTAGAAGGTTTGGCAGGAGGATGTTGAATTCAACTTTGTATATACTGACCCTAAAGAACTTGTAGAATACATACACGGAAATATCCTCTGGAGAGTTCATTAGGAGTGTCTGGCACTTGAGATTGTTGAGAATCATTGTAGCAAGGGTTAGAGGTTGAAGCTTTTGGTCTTACTGTCTTTACTTGTAGTCACCATTCTACTATTTATAAACAACTCAGAGAGTTGTTTAAGTTCTCAGAACTTCAATTTTTTAACTCTGAAATGAGAATAATATTTACCTCTATGGTTCTATATATGAGGAACTAAATAATGTATATCAATGACAATGTATGTATGCTAGGGATAGCAGAGTGCAGAAAAGAATATAAGGAGGAATCTAAGTAAGGAAAGTAACTAGGACCATCAGTGTCATGAAATCCTAGAGAGAATTCCTAGAATCTTGGAGAACCTCAACCACAGTTGCTGAATGGTCAAATGGTGAAGAGCCCAGTAAGATAGGCATGGAAAATGTCTACTTCTGAACAGCTACAATACCATCAGCAAACTTAGTACTTAGAGCAATTACAGTGAATTGGTAAAGTACATGGGATATATAGATATGACAAGTGTTTCAAAAATAAAAATAAGAGGGTAAATATGAGAAGCCAATGGTGTTTCTTAAAAATTCCTTCCAGTTAAAAAATGCAAAGAATATTCTTGATCTCCAACAAGAATAAAAACTAAATAATTACTGAATTTTTTTCTTCAGATCAAAGTTTAAAAAGCAAATAAAATAAACAAAAGGATAGCAGAAAGGAATTATTGGGATACAATTTAAAGCTAATTTGCCCTCTTTTATTCAAGTTTTCTTTTATTCATTTCTAATATTTTCTTTGTGCTTTTAGTAAATTTTGTTCTTCCTTACTTCTATGACAATAAACTTCTGAATATTCCATCTAAATTTCAGAACATTATCCTAGATATTCTTTGCTGATCCATGGTGACCCATTTTAATGTAGTTTTTCCATTGTTAATAAAAACTTTTGAGTTATGCAGCCTTGCTTTTGGCTCCTGTCATTACAAATGTATATGTAAATTTATGCAAGATGAACATGTCAGTTGTTTGAAGACTTTAGTCAGTCCATTTTGCTGTGACACTTTGGGTCTTCTACAAATTATGGACATCACTCCTTAAACTCCTATGCCTCCTAATTGCCTTCACTAAAGCACCAACTAACCAGAAGGATAAACATTACTTCTTTTTTCACCACTGTAGCTCTCAGACTTAGTCCATGGTTGAATTAATTAGCTAATTAACATATAGTATAAGATAGTAGAAATGTAAAGTCTTCTATAGATTACAGAAAGGATCCTTAAATACGATTTTCTCTCTTTTCTATTTTTTGAAAGCTTACTGAAGAGATGATTTAAGCCCTCCTTTGCTGCAGAGATCCCAACAGTGACTCAGATAGCTGAATCCAATTGAAACTATGATAATCTGTTAACAGTTTAATTAAGCTCTTTGTTAAAAATAAGCAGGGTTATCACTGACATGCTGAGTGGCTTCCTGACATATACAGCATTAAGAATAGGCAGCCATAGACTTTATAGCGTAACATTGTCTCCTGTGGGAACAGATGAATGTGTGATTTTCTTGAAATGACAAAATGATTGATCACCTTCCATATGCACTGCCATCCACCAGGCAGGAGTAATGCTTCCCCTGACAGGCTCCCTCCAGTGGGAACAAACAATTTTGATGGATAAAAGACTAAAGCAAGATTAAGAAAAGGGAAATAAAAATTGTATAAAAAATGTGGGTTTTTTCTTATACATCTTATTAACAAGTTGTGTGGCATAAAACATTTTACCCAACAGTCATCATTCAAGCCTTGAGGTGAAGTCCTATTTAATTTTATCAATGCTTTCCTGGTTTATTCGTTAAGCACCAGTGAAAACAGATGTAAAGGCAGTCTTTGTTTAGGACAAATGGCCATTATCCACATTTTTACAGAGATGAGCCCAAAAGAGGAATCATATTAAGTAGCACAGTTTCTTGTTCTCACTATGTTTTAGGAGGGAAGCTTTGCTGTAATAAAAGGCTGCATTTCTTTGCTTTCCTTTACTCCTATTGCAAATGAATAACTTTCAGGTGAATCTAAAATTCACTGTTCTTAAAGCAAAAAGAGGTTAGAGAACAAAGTTCCCAAAAGAAACTACCTTTGTCATTGAATACAGTAACAGAGAAAATGAGAGAGCATGAAAATTGGAGCTGAAAATATCTATACACAGAGGGAAAGTCAGGAAGTGACTGCCAGGGAAATGAGGCAAGAAAAAAAATGTAGAAGATAGACACAGTAATGTGTGTGTGCTGGGGCTGAGTTATTGGATATTCATGGCCTGTTTCAGCTTCCTGCCCTACCTGCACATAAATTCCTTATGAGGAATCAAGGTATTTGAATTCATTAGAGAGTAACCAACTGCAACTATTTTCCTGTTTATTTAACAAAGTAATTAACCCTTCTCTTCTGATAACAACTTTAAGTTAATTACAGAGTTTATGTGAAACAAAAAAAAATATTTTAAAGAGCAGAAAATATGAGATAAAGTCAATACTTTGCCCTATTCTATGGAATAAAAATAATAAATAGTGGAATTTTTATAGAAACTGCATTTAAGATAAAAAAAAATAACACATCCTCATCAGTTTGTTTTTTGTTGTTCTTCTGCAGTCTTCTGGTCAAATTAATTTTAAAAGTGAACTGCAAATGAAAGAGTTTTTAAAGACTTAGGAGAACATTATGTTTCTAGGACTTTCCCCTTTATATACAGAAAGAGAGAAGTGATTTATGGACTATTACTGGCCTAGATTTCTTTGTATTCTTTAGCACTCTGGGCTTGACTTTCTTCAATGTAACTATTAATGATTTGAAGATATACTTGATATCAAAGAACCTAGAGATCCAGGAAGTCATGTATATTTCTACAGATAAGATAATATTATCCAAAATTATTCCCAATATAATAGCTGAGATATATCAACAAAAAGACATACCCCTGAGGAAAAAAATACCAATAGAATAAAGACAATTTTTAAAAAGATACTTAGTGACTCTGATAGGAAGCCCTATTACATTTCTGATTTATCTTCTCTCAATTCCCTTCTCTCAAGGGACGCACACTTAATTGTGTATGATCTTATTTGGAGATAGTGGAATGTCATGATTAAGTGTATAGAATTTGGGATTCAGAATATCTGAGTTGGTTTCCTATCTCTGATGCTATCTATGTGCATGAGCTTGGGCAAGTCAATTTCACTCTTTACAATATTCTCATATGTATAATACACATTGTAACAGGACCTACCTCAGTGTAGGTGTGAAGATTAAATATGCTAATATTGGCTAAACACCTAAATCAATGCTAAGTACATAGTCAATGCTCTATTCCCCTGGCTATTATAATTGTTTTGGGGGATTGGCATTTAAAAAAAGGTCTACAATTTTACAGAGCTTATAAAAAAACAGAATATCTATTGTCTTGAGTCAAATATATTATACCTAATATATTTTGAAGTATCTAAGGGTTTCAGGTAATATTTGTGTTTAATTATTATAACCATTTATAATCCTTTATTTAAAAGATATCAATAAAAGATCAATTATCTTAAAATGTTTTTTGATATTGTTCATGACAGCCATTATATTTTCCTTATCATTAATGTTTTATGAGAACAAAATAATTTATAAAGAAGTTCTTTGAAAATTCCATTATGTAAATATAGGCATCAAGTATATGGTAGGTTTTTGAAAGAAAAGAGGCTGTATTACATTGGGGTATCTGCACTGCCTCTCTCATGGCACTCAGCTAATATTTCTTGATTAATATAGTAAGTGCTCCAATGAACACAGACACTGGGGGGGTTGGGGTATGCCTGGGAGGGAGGGGGGGCATGGGGAGACATGTATAAAAAATTAATTAAAAAAATAATAAAATAAAATAAAATAGCTGACGAACAAAAAAAAATATCGTAAGTGCTATATTTTGATACTCAGTCAAATTATAGAAAATTATATGTTTTACAAAAGATCAAAATAGATTTGAGAATCATATGCAGAATCAAAATAATAGTGCTAGGTTATATTATGTGTGGTCAGTTTTTAAGAATCTTTTGCATACACTACTGATATTCTTGCCTGTTCATAAGGAAACCTGGGAGTACAAGCATCCCTGACACTTACTCCTGGAGGTGGGAGTGTTATGAACCACAGTGAGTATTAGAAGTCATTGAAAGTTCCTTCTTTTTATATTCCATTTTCAAAAACAGGACAATCAAAACACACAACAGTTTGAAAGATTAGAGATATTTTAATATGGAAGGTCTAATAGTCATGGACCCTGATGGATATTCAGTCATAAGCTGAGTCATTTCTACCCAATTCACTTCTCTGATCTCCAATTTCCTTTTATGAAAATTGGAATGGGACAGCAACTTGAACCAGAAAGCAGTAAGACTCACTTTGTGTGAAATTTTATTACTCTCTCTTGTTTACCTACTTGGTACTTGGCACGGCCTCTGATTTCATACCATTTATTTTTCATTGTAATGTTGACCACAGTTGAGAAACACGCAAGGTCTCTCTTGGTGGTTTACCTCTAAATGTCATCATATGGCTCCACTGATTTTGTTAGAGAGGTGCCATTAAAAACAATCATGATTTTTTAAAGAATAACTAAAAAATCAATCAAGCCAAATGTTTATTTTGGAAGAAAAAATGGTTTGATATCTTGTATGTGTTTTAATTGGCAAAGTAGAAAACTGCCTGTTTGCAAAACTGACCATAAAAATGATTCATCTGTGTATTTTCCTACTATTTGCTCTTTAGCCATCAGTGTTATTTTAGGACAGGAAGCTCTTTCTTATCTAGTTCAGTCTTTTGCTTGGTATTTTCTCTGCTGGTCATTTGGTTAACTTTTTTCAAATACAGTGGTATCTTGAGATACGACTTTAATTCATTCTGTAACCTTGAGGCGTGGGAAACTATGAGACACTCGAGTCTGGGTAAACTGGTGGGTCATGTGCAGCCGGCCAATCCGCACGATTACTCCTATCTCAAATGTTGCTCGTATTTCAAAGCAAAAATTGTTCACTCGATGGCTTATATGTTAGGGCACTCATATCTCGAGGTACCACTGTATGTTTTTATTGATTTCAGAGAGGAAGAGAAAGGGAGAGAGAGAAAAACAAACCAATGGTGAGAGAGAATCATTGATCTGCTGCCTCCTGCATGGCCCTTACTGGAGATCAAGGCCACAATTGGACAAGAGCCCTGATTGGAATTGCAATGTGACCTCTTGGTTTATAGGTGAACACTCAACCACTGAGTCACAATGGCAGGGATTAACTTTTGATCAATATGTCAGCTGCTTTAGCCTTTATATATATAATAATTAGGACTGTACACTCTATGTATTAAGAGCTTACTAACAGATATGCCTATGATAATAGTAGCTAATATTCATAGAATACTTATTACATACCAGGTACAATTATAAGCACTTTGACGTATATTGAATTAAGCCCTAACAGAGAGGTGTTATTATATTGATGTATTTTATAGAATGAACTGAAGCACAAATAGATTAAGTAATTATCTTAATTACATATTGAATAAGATTCTCAAGTTTATTTACTTTGTCAATAAATAATTTTAACGTCTGTTTTTATTTCATCATCTCTAATATATATTTCAATTTTAATTTTTAACTCTGTTGATTTACATTTCTGCATAATCTTTTTTACCTTATTTCTCTGTGTATTCATTTTGTTTTCTTCTCTCTTCATTGGTCTACTTCATAGAACCCTTCTTACAATGATCATTCTCTTAATCCTTAGGCTAATGTTCTTTTCAACTTTTCCTAACATAATTATTAAGGTGGCTTTTTTCCCCTGTGGGTGAGGTCAATAGACAGTATATAAGGTGCCTATGTCCCTGCTCCACTTCTGTCTGGGAGATTTGAAGTTTGTCTCAAATCAGATGGTGACATGGTCCCATTTTCATCTCCAAACTGTTGTGCTAAGTTGGGGAATCTGCTGTACCTGCTAATGGGCCTTGGATTCCTGGGATTGATTAATAACAGATGCTGAATTATACAAGAATAGTGCAGCCAGAGAGGATATGTGGATTTTTGCCTAACTTCATCCCCCCTTCAGTAACTTCAGCAGGGCAGATTTTACTGTACAGGACATACTATGACACAATCAATCTTTGGGTCATGTTGCTTTGAGGGGAAACTCTTCCTGCCCCTAAACACACACACACACACCCTCACTGAAAAAACAGAGAGATAAAGTAGTTGGCAGTAACAAAAATGACTCCTAGCTTGGGTGTATGTCTTAACCTGCTTGATTTGTTTTCTAAAGAAATTTTTCCAGTCTCTGGCAATCTTGGTTTTGGATTCTGAGTTTTCTTCTCTCTCTGGGTCATCCGAGATGTCCATTCATCCAAGATGTCAGCACAGTTTAATTCAAAACATCTATACTGAATGCCCACAAAGTCCCTCTTTTCCCAGGCTACAGATAAAGCAGTGAACAAGACATATTCTGCTGTCTTCATGGCCTTCGAGGTTAGGAACGAAAACACACAGTTAAAAAATATTACTTATGTATTATGAGTCCTTGAAAATAGAAGAACAGGATACTAAGTCTATTTACAGTAGTTAGGTATCCTTTCAAATGCCTAAATTATTTCATAAGCTACATCCCACCTTTTTCTATGCAAAACAAAACAAAACAAACAAACAAAAAAACACAGCTTTTTGGTTTTGCTTTCCTTTAGTATGCTTTATTTTTGAGAATCAAAAGCCATTATAATCACTTGAAAGCATCGAATATTTCCTCCCATATGAATCTAATTAAACAAAACAGAATGCTGGAGAAATAGTGGCATTAATTCTAGAAGTTTTTTTTTTTATTCCATTACATTTTCATAAAAGAGAAACATAATTGGCTACAGTCATCATAGTGCTATTTCACAATTGGATTTTCTTGTTAAACTCTTGCTTTGCTGGATGAGGTGGTGGGAGGTATTATGTTTCCATGCAAGAAGAGGTGGTAACTGACACTTCATTTTCTCCATTCCTAACACACTTAAGAATATCCTTTATTTGAAAGGAAAAGAAAGGACATTAATATTATTGTAATCATAGAGAGTGCTTGTTTACCTCATTGTCGAAGCATCTTTTGTGCATTTACATACTTTATCACATTTCTTTTTATAACCATGGGTCCGAAGAAAGCGAGTGGAAAGGTCAGTGCTCAGAAGAGGATGATGTCTATTGAATTAAAGCGTGAAATCATGGAAAAATATGAGCAAGGTGTGCAAGTGGCTAACTTGGTGAGGCAATACAGGCTTAGTACTTCAACGATATGCACTGTGTTTAAACAGGAGTCGATAAAGTGTATAACGCCAGCTAAGGGCGTTACAATAATTTCTAAGCTCCATAGCTCTCTCCATGAAAAGATGGAGAATCTACTGATGGTGTGGGTGATGGAGAAGCAGCTTAAAGGAGATACATTAACACAGGGCATCATATGCGACAAGGCGTGAGTGATTTATGGTGATTTGCTGGAGCAGACCCCGCGCACTTCCACGGACGAAGCATTGAAAGACTCATTTGAAGCCAGTAGAGGCTGGTTTGATAACTTCAGGAAAAGGTCTGGCATTCACTCCATCGTCAGGCATGGTGAGGCAGCAAGTTCGGATGTGAAGGCAGCTGAGGATTACCTCAAAACTTTTTCCAAATTGATAGAAGCCAAAGGATATATCCCCCAGCAAGTCTTCAGCTGTGACGAGACAGGGCTTTTCTGGAAGAAGATGCCAAATAGAATTTATATAATGGCAGAGGAGAAGGTGATGCCAGGCCACAAACCCATGAAGGATAGGCTAACTCTCGCACTGTGCGCCAATGCAAGTGGCAACTGCAAGATCAAGCCTCTGCTCATATACCATTCGGAAAACCCCTGAGTCTTTAAGTCACATAAGATTTTAAAAGATAAACTGCAAGTTATGTGGAGGGCAAACCCGAAGGCATGGGTCACCAGGCAGTTCTTTGTGGAGTGGGTAAACCTGGTTTTTGGCCCTTCTGTTAAGAAATATCTACAGGAAAACAACCTAACCATGCAAGCCCTCTTCGTCCTCGACAATGCTCCTGCTCACCCACCAAACCTCGAAGATGAACTCCTCGAAGAGTTCAAGTTTATAAAGGTTGTCTACCTACCTCCCAACACCACTCCTATCCTGCAGCCCATGGATCAGGAAGTGATTCTAATTTTAAAAAGCTGTATATCCAGCACCTGTTCCAGTGCTACTTTGAGGTGACAGAGAACACAAACCTCACCCTTCGAGAGTTCTGGAAGAACCACTTTAACATTGTGATATGCCTCAGAATTATTGATCAGGCCTGGCTGGGTGTTACAAGGAGGACTTTGACCTCTGCATGGAAGAAGCTGTGGCCTGAGGCAGTAGCTGAAAGTACTTTCGAAGGATTCAAACCCCAGGTGCCAGTGGAGGAGCAGACAGTGTCTCTGGGAAAATCCATGGGCCTGGAGGTGGATGAGAGAGACGTGAATGAGCTCATCGAGGAGCACTCTCTGGAACTCACCATGGAGGAGTTACAAGAGTTGCAGTCTCAGCCACATGCGGAGGTTCTCCAAGAAATTGGTTTCGAGGAGGAGCCAGAGGTGGAGGAGATCTCTACAAGTGAGATAAAGGAGATCTTAGGAATGTGGGAAAGGGTGTCACATTTCATGGAAAAGAAACACCCCAAAAAAGTTGTGCATCCGAGCTGTTCAATGAAACTTGCCTCACCCATTTCAGAAACATTCTGAAAGGGAGGAAGAGGCAAACCTCGTTGGACACATTTTTTTTTTTTTTGAAATCAGCCAAAAATGCAGACCAGTAGCAATTAAGTTCAGTGATGATTACTTAAGTTACATTCAGTTTAGGGATAAAGTGTAGCATTAAGAGTGTAAAGAGTAGGTAAATACACTTTATGAAACCAGTTTATTCCTTTACATTCTCTTTTATTATGTTTTTACACAATATTTGTCATTTATAAATACATTTTTCTTATTCAAAAACATGTAACAAGAATAACTGGGGTGGCATTTTGGGGCTGGAACGGATTAATGGCATTTCAATTGATTTCAATGGGGAAATTTGCTTTGAGATACGAGCAACTTGATATAGGACGAGCAAAGTTATGGAATGAATTAAACTCGTATCTCGAGGTACTACTGTATAACTTAGTAAAGCATGATTTCTAATTCTGGTTCATCAATGAGGCTTTGCCTGTCATCCACATCACCTCCATCACAAAAGCAGTTAAGGACAAATCGTTTGCTGATGAGTGAGTTGAGGAGGTAATTAGGTAGCTATTGAAAAAGTCAAGTAGAAAACCCTCAGGAGAAGAGGCCCTTGTACATCTATTATAAGATGTTATCCCACAGAAGAGGCATATGATCACTGCTGGTCTTGAAGCCCCACAGAACAGGACTTTTCATGGGATCTCAGAAGAGAGAGCAGAACCCAAGTCTGACAGTGAGGATTTTACTCAGCTCCCCACAGAGCTCCTGCAGCCCTCAGAAAGACATATTGTTCTAAGTTCTAGGGAGAAAAAAAATAACTGGACAGGACTATCATATATTTCTCTCAAACTCTATTGAGAGTTTTTCTCTATGAGGAAAAAATAAATTGCTGTTAGACCAGTTGAAGAGAATTCACCCTTTAGTATGGGAAAATGGCACAGTTTCATACACGGGATTGATCTGGACAACAGATCCACATGGTTAAAAGGTTTCTGTTCTGCTGGGTCACCTTTGACCAATTTTATGGATAAAAGGAGCAGGCTTTTATTGTCAACACTATGGGTGCTTATGGGTTGTTGCCTTTTGTACTGCCTAGGCAGGGATATACAAAAGACGAGGAGAAAAACAAACACACAAACTTGACAGGGGTCTCCTCCCTACAGGGTTTCTCTATTCCTGAAAAAACATGGTAACTGATTGAATTTGCCTACCTATTAAATTATTAACTTAATGACAAATTAGATGTAATATCATATTTGTTTTATAACAGTGGTTAATTATCAAACGGACACTAATTCACTCCCGTAATTTCAGATGAAGTCATGAGATCTCAATCACTCTTTTTTTATTGTCTTAAAAAAAGTAACTTTCTTAGTGATGCTGGTGATGAGTCCAGTTTGGAAATTTTGGCTTAAAATGTTCATTGAGTTTTGGAATGATATTATCATATCCTTTTTGTATCTCAGAGCAAACTAATTTATTAATCTGAATGTTTTATACAGTAACATTTTTAATAAAGTAAGTTCATATCTAAGTAAAAGAAAATACTTAATTCATGGTATTGTGATATGTTTTAATAATATGTGTGGTTTCTTATTAAAAGTAATGTTTTAATATATTTATTATAGAAAAATTTTAAATTCTGAAGTACATCAGAGAGAAAAACCTCAGAATAAAAGAAAATTTAAAATGTTTATGTATCTTTACTTTTAAAATTAAGCTTATACTGTTAGTGTACTATGTGAATGCTTTTTTATACTTTCCATTTGATTATAAACATTTTTTATATTTCATTATAAAGTCACTTTTAAATAATATTGATTATTCATGTATCATTGACCATTTAGATTTAATCCAAAGACCAAAAGACCATTACTAAGAATCTTGGTAGATAAATGGCCACCTATTTAGGATTAATCAATCCTAATTGATTACATTAATTTCCTCCCCTCCCACCCAAGACATAGCATCATCTTACAATACCAAATGAAGTAACTACCCTGATTGTGCCAAAATTTAGGCTTTCCGTGCCTAAACTGTCACTTTCTACATTTTTCTTTCTCAGTCATCTATTATGATCAAGTAGTTTCAATATTATTATTATTTTTTGTATTTGCTAAGCTAAATCAATCCCCCAGTTCTCTCCATTTTTCTGAGACTCTTTCCTTCTGTCCTCTGTCTTAGATGTTTGTCAGCAGACTTTCCCAGAACCCTAGTATTATTTTCTAGAATTATTTTCTTTACCTCTTTGCTATAACAATGCAAGCTGGCCTTTCAGAACTGGGCCATCTGGCTATACTGTTTGCAGCTTCTCACTGTTCCAGGCATCTGACTTCCACATTTATTGATCTTGGCTTTCAGCTGTATTCATTTCTACTTGGGTAATCATTCTTAGTGACCTAAGTATCTAGGAGTGTTCTTCAACAATATTCTTGGTCCCTTTCATTCTCTGAGTTCTCCCCAATTAGCTTTTCTTCTATACTTGCAGATCTATTCATTCTTACGCTCAGTTTCTGGACATTGTCACCACCTCCAGCTACATTATTTAGATTTCAAAATCACTCTTTCTGACTAGAGTGCCC
Organism: Lasiurus borealis; assembly: GCA_004026805.1. Classification (NCBI taxonomy): domain Eukaryota; kingdom Metazoa; phylum Chordata; class Mammalia; order Chiroptera; family Vespertilionidae; genus Lasiurus; species Lasiurus borealis. Next base: position 23,136 of record PVJN01000636.1, on the reverse strand, counting down.
CATACTTCCATATAATTAATCTAGTATATTCACTGCAATATTCTCTGTTCTTATTCAGTTTTCCAATTTGTTTACTCAAAACTGTTTTTTACATTCATCATCATCTTCCTCATGTCTTTACTTGCAAGCTTATAGAGATTAAGTTCCATTTTTCATTATTAAACATATTCTTTTGCTAATCTTGCCAACCTCCTTTCACATTTCTCCATCTGTCAGGTCTATCCCACTTCACTTCTGGATAAATCCAACTACTGATGAATTACACCAAAGCAATTAAATGCACATATATTTACCCAGTCTCCTTTCCAGACTTGACAAAATACCTACAACAACAAAAAGTAAAAGCAATATAAATTGACAAGGGTAAAACAATGAAGATTAAACAACAAAGAACAAAAGACAGTGATAACATTTTAGAAGATAAGATGTAGGTGGAGGATGACTTATCTGAGTGCAAAAGCTAAAATCTAAGCATCTGAGGAGATTTCCAATGAGGTACAATGCATTCTCTCTCTAGAAAGCCAAATAGAGGTACTGTGTACCCCAATGGCAGAATGAAACATTCAGTTGGAAAAATAATTTGTTGAAAGCCTATAAGGAGTCTTAGATATCCAATCCCTAATGGCACCCACCCAATTATTCTTTGGAGAAATTGTGTCAAAAACTCCAGACACAAGAAGATCAGGATCAGAGAGGGAAGCCATGAGCTGTTCCTTGAATAATTACATGTTTTAATGTTTAATGATGAAATCTCTATTTTCCTTATTTTTTCCCAGTTCCCAAGATACCAGCAATGAATCTTGTATCTTCCCCATGCCAAATTAGACTCCAACATACATAGAAATTTCTTTTGATGGAGAGGTGGAATGATATCAATATAAAGATAGAATAAACTTTGTTGCTCTAAACTGTAGTCCATCAATCAACCAATTTGGTTTGTGCCAAAAACCCTGTAATAATTTCTATAGAGCTTTATTCTAAAATATACTTAGAAAGATAAGAATGACTAGGTGTATAAGGAAGCTACTAATATGAAAGATAGGTAAAACAATAAGTCACCAGACTCAGGTGGCAAAGTAGAATTCAGATGAAACAGAAACAGTGTGGAGAGCTGAATAGAAATGTTTAATTAGAGTAAATGTGCTTAGAAAGTTAGGAAATGCCTATGAGAAATAAATGATTATAAAAAAAACGTTAAGAGATTTAAAATATAACACTTAAAGTGCTTAAACATTAATAAGAATATTAGAATATAAAATCAGAACATTCTTTCCAAAATAGAATATAAAGACATGGAAAGTATGCAATAAGAATAAGAAAATGTAAAGACCAAGTCAGGAAGTTGAATATCCAAATAATAATAATTCCAGAAAGAAAGAACAGAATAAATAAAGCAGGGAGAGAATTTTCAACATAAATAATGCAGAAAACTTGCCCAGATTAATGAAGTGTCAGTGAATGAAAAAAGAACCATACAATGGCCTCTATGGGGAGATTTCAGAAAACCTGGGTTGAGGACACCATCTGTGAATATAAGAGGTCACATACAAAAACTGAGGCATGTAATCAGAGAAGTATTGGAAACTACAGGATAATGGAGACTTCTAACAGCTAGAAGATAATGGAGATATCTAAAAGGTAATAAATGGTTTATTAGAGTACTAGAGGCCCCATGCACAAAATGCATGCAAGAGTAGGCCTTTCTTCCCCCAGTGGCCAGCACTGGCTTGCTCTGGCTCCTGGTACCCAGGCTTCCCTCCAGCCCTAGCTTCATCTGGAAGGACATCCTGTCTAATTAGCATATTACCCTTTTATTGTTATAGACTGGAGGCCTGATGCATGAAAATTCCTGCAAGAGTAGGCCTTCCTTCCCCCAGCTGCCTGCACAGACTTCCCTCTGGCATCTGGGATCTAGGCTTTGCTCCCACCCCAGCTTCATCCGAAAGGACTTCCAGAAGGACATCTAGTCTAATTAGCATATTACCCTTTTATTAATTTAGATGTGATTTTCAAACCTGAATTCTAAAGCCAAACAATCTAAACATTTATTTTGAGTGTAATATTTCAAACAAAAGATCTGAAAAATTTAACATCCCATGCTCCAGGAAAATGAAAGAGGAAATTAAGGAAGAGAATGACATGGCATCCAGGAAACAGGGCTGACATTGAAAAGAAGTCTTAGAAATTCTCAAAGAATATGTATACAGAGCATGCAGTCCAGGTTGGCCCAAAGAAACAGGAGACTTGGGACATCCCTAAAAGAAGACTGAGAATCTACCTGATATTTTAAACAGGTGAAAATTTGTATTGAGAGGATATTGGAGAGTTGAAGAATTAGCCACAAGCATAGTAAACTTAGCAAATTAAAATGAATTGGATAGTTCACTCGAGGGAAAAAGAGCCAAAAAAAGTAAATTGATCATTAATATTTGTACACTATGAGCTTAGCAGTGAACAGCAATATTTATGAAATAATAATATTATAAACTGAATATTGATTTAATTATATTGAGTGGTGGAGGGAAAACTTTAAGAGGCAGTAAATAAAGAGTTGCTATTTAAACAATGCCAGTGAAAATTTTAGTATAACTATAAAATAGGCAAATTGAAAAGTACCACATTGTATATTATCAATAAAAATAGAGGTTTGCACTAAAAGAAACAGTTAAGGAAATTGAAAGCATGTGTCTTTGGAACTTAAGCACAACTTGAGTGTTTGAAAAATAGGCATGCACATACACATACACATTTATGACCCTAATGGGCACTCAGCACTGTGTGAAAATGCTGTTGCATGTGTCTAATTTAAGTGATTTCTGGGTCAAAATTGATCCAATTTATGTTTTCTCCTCTCTGCCTCAAGTTTCCCGCCCCACACTACCATCTCTACCAATTTTGTTAAAAGATTCATCATCAGAGAACTCCCAGTCATTTCAGGAACAAATAATCCATTCTCATGTACATGCCTTCTCTCAGAAAAGACCCATTTCTTTTCCTCTTCCCAAGTATTTCTCTCATGTCTTCTATATCTCTTTATCAGACACTAGCTTTATCTCATCTATTGAATAAACATGCTCTTGTAGCTATTCCCTTAAAAAACAAAGCAAACCAAAAACAAACAAAACTCTCACTTACTGCTTCTGCTCCCAACAAATTTATCTTCGCATTTTGTAATAAAACTTTCCAAAAAGAATTGTCCACATTCTGTCTCCAATTTGGTCCCTCTATTGGCATGCAGCCTCTCTGACTCCACCTTGCTTATGGTCTTCCTCCATACCCGCCTTCCTCAAAAAAATGTACACTTCCAGAGGTCAAGACTGTGTCATTTGTGTGGTTAGACCACACTTAAGACAGCACCTGGCCTTCAATAAAAAATATGTAAACAAATGAATCAAGTATAAAATCTTATTTCAAAAGAATGCAATGATTTATTTAAAAATATGTTTTAGTATTAATATATGGTACACACTGTAGAACATACAGTGTGACAATTGAAGATTTAAAAAAATCTATGCTTTATAAAACAATCTTGGAAATATATGATGTGAAGCAAATGAAAATATGTATTCCATGATTTTGCATCAACTTGATTTTATGTTTACATATAAATACATGCTATAAAATAGCTAAATATTTAGTAACAGAAACAAAACCAATACATGTTACATGTCAGTTCTCATTGCCTAAAAATCTGAATTTCAGTGCATATTTATTTCCTTGCAGATGTGGTAAAGTGCTCAGAAATAATTAAAACTATATATGCATAGTTTAATATATATAGTATGTATGTGTGTGTGTGTGTGTGTGTGTGTGTATGTATTTAATTTAATAAGAAATCTAATATCAGGATTTATTATAACAGAAACTGCTGAAAACAAAGAGGAAGATAAAGCAATATCTCTGATAACTGTTGTCATCATTGGCTGGCACTTGCCTTGCCTTTCCCCCCCACTTTTCTCTCCCCTATGCACCTGTATTATCACAGGACAAGCAGTTAAAGACCTATTATTCTCAAAATTTATGAGATTTTTACAACATGAAATAGCCCCTAACAGAGTCATTTTTCTTCCATTGCTGGCCTCACCACCCTATTCTTACTTTAGAGTTTTCTCCTCTCTGCCATCCATAGCCAGGCATAAAGCACCTTCATCACCTGGTGTTACATATTATGGGAACATCATTCTTCATAATGTCCAAGGGTTTGAATTTTTAAGCAATCATCATGTAATCTAACAACAGAGATATACAAATAATGAATATATGCACTACTATCTGCTATTTAGACTTCCTAATATAAAACTTTTTCCTGTATTTTACTTTGATAGCAGAGATATATAGTTTAATGAAACAAATTATTTACCTTAACCATTTCATATATTAAGAAGAATATACATGTAATTGATAAATTGTAGGTTTACTAAATATTTGAAAGAAATCACCAGTAAACAGATCTATGCCAGGAAATATACTAAGAAATTATTTGTTAATAATAATGTACTTTTCATTTTTATCACCCATTTTATATGTTTAGAAGAGTTTATATAACTTGAGGGTTACTTATACATTTAGAATTGGAGAAAAGTCATCAGTAGACTGATTCAGAGGTAGAAACATTCTTGAAGAGAATCTGTTTATAATTGAGAACAATAAGTCTTCTACTACAATTTTCCTTCTATCCCACAAGGCCCTCTGCTCCTTATACAGACTGATTTACCTTTCCTTAAGGATTTTAACTATAAACTGAGGGAAGAGGCAGTTTTTACTAAAGCCTAGAGCACAATGTATTCTTGTATGCAGTATGTTGGTAATTTATTTAGGATTTTGATATCTATAAGTGGCATTGTTCCCAGAGTTTCTTCTGTGTATATTTTTTTAAGTTTTTATTATCTTAGGCAAACATTAGCTTCCTGAAATAAATTGGGTTCCTTCTTTTATTTTCTGAAATGCCGAGTATAGCATGCGAATTACCTTTTCTTGAAATTTTGAAAGACCAAAACAGCCAAATAGCCTAGTTTTGAAGCATTTTTAAGCCTTTTTCATATTACATACATTATGGAACTACTCTCATTTTCTAGTGGTTGTATTAACTTTATAATTTATATTACCATTGCAAAATCATTTCATTGAGGTTTTCAAGTTTCTGGTTATAAAGTTTAATATGTGTTTGTATGCACATAATATATAAGTATTTTCTACATGCATTATAGATAATGCATGCTACCTACTTATAAATCAATATTTATCTAAAATGTTTTAAATATACATACATATATAACATACATGAATGTGTGCATAAAATTGAGTAGTAACAAATGTATTGAAGAAAAATAACTAGGGTGAGCAGATTGTCAGTCAGGGATGAGGCAGATATGCTGGTTGTGGTATGTTTTAGATAAACTTGTTGACTAAGGCCTCTCTGAGAGGGTATCATTTGAGCCAAGATCACAATTTTATGAAAGGAAAACTATTCCAAGATTTGGGCACACTACTTAACTATCAGAAAAAGTGTAAAACATACAGTACCTGAAATAAGAACAATCTAGAGTGTTTAGAGAAGAGCATTACCATATTGTGAAGGAGTGAGTTTTGAGGCCAGTAGCAAGTGGTCTAGCAGACAATGGTGCATCTTAAACAAAGCCTAGTGAATACAAGACACTCAATAATTACTAACTGAACAAAGAGTGTGGAGTGTGGAAATTTTTCTCAGTTTGATGGAAAATCATTAGAGGATGACTTGTCTTACTTACACTAAGCAAGTAAAGGGCCTTGACACTTTATTAAATGTTAAAGTGGACCACAGACACCCAAGGATTCCTATCCTTGTAAGCACTGTGGTTGTGGAAGTTCCTTCAGAGCCAGCTTTCCACTGCTCCTTCTTTCTCATTTTGAGTTTACCATCTTTTGCTTACATGTGTATTTTAATGTGAAATAACGAAAATATCAATAGTGTCTTGCTGGGAATTAAAAAGATCAGAACCTATCTTTTCAAGGCATGTGTTTTTCATACATCATATAATAACAACAACAAAAAAACATTTCAAAAACCTATTTTTTGCTGCTATTGTACTCCACCTTTACCACCTTTATCTTAGATCAACACTAGTTTCTATTGACTCTCAGCCCATTTTCAGCTGTCCATTTGTGAATTATTTCATTTCTTTGCTATTCTTTTTCTTTTCTATTTTATATTTTTGCAACTCCAGGGAAGTATCCTATTTGATAAAAGGGTAATATGCATATTAACCATCACTCCATCACAAAGATAGTGGCACTCATAGCCACAAGATGGCAGCGCCCATTTCTCTAAGCCCTGCCAGAGTCCCGCAGTCCTGTGGGGGAAACTGCTGAGAATGGGCAGTGTGAGCCTCTGGGAAGTGGGTATGGGGAGGCAGGGGGAGGGAGGGATGTTTGCATCATTGCCCCGATGATAAAGCAAATGCCATGGATGGGCCTCTGGGACACAGAGAGCCTCTGGGCAGTGGGGCCCCACAGAGAGCTACTGGCGCACGAACTCATGCGCAGGGCTAATAGTCACTTCATAACAGTGGAAAATGTTAGAAGAGGAAAACCTAAAACATAATCTTTAGGGATTTTCTTTTTTCTTTTGTAGTTTCATATCAGTTGCAGCGCCACACCAACCAGTAGTCTAAAAGAATGAAAGCAGAACACTTTTTATCTTCTTTATGCTCTCTGAAGTAAGAGTAGAAACAGTTTTTTTTGTTTCTATGATGTAACAGCTTGAAATAATATATGAATGTGCTCCCTTCCTACATTTGCAATTCTGAGTAACTTGGCTACCAATCCAAGTGGAAGTACAAAAAAAGCCACAGGAACATGTGATTTGCATTTTCAAATTATCATCCCTGAAAAACAGAATCTGGTAGTAAATATACTACTTTTATGAGGAAGTGGAATATAGATACAATAATAAGAACAGCTAAGCAGTTCTAAGAATCTGAATTCACCACTGACAGAGCCATTGTCTTCTAAGTTTTAATTTGTTCTCTGTAGATTGGGAATAATAACCCAGCCTTAAAGCAATATTCTAAGGCAGCGAGCCTCAAAGTATTCCCCAGATCTTCAGAGTCAGTGGCACCTGAGAAATTGTTAGAAATGAAATTCTGAGATCACCCCATGTTACATAGAGGAGAGGTCCTTGTCCCCACCAGTGGATCATGAGGGTGGAATTCTTGTCATACCTTGAGAAAAAACAATTTTCTGAATCTCACACAGGAGGATGAAATGTGATAGAAGGCTTTATTTCTGTGGAATCAAATCCCCATGTTTCCAAAGCCCCATTTCCTTTTGTCCTGCCATAGAAGTATAGCGAGGTCTTCAGCAAAGCTAAATTCAGAGCCAGTGCCCAGGGTTTCCTTTCCAGCTCTGCACAGTCCAGTCCAGCATCAATCAGGCTAGCATACTTTGTATTTTCCCACTGCAGTCCATTAGTCCACTACATGTGGGATCTACAGGTGAACATGGCAGTGGAGGAAACACAGGCGGATGTGAGGAAGCCAAGAGTGAGCCAAAAGCACAAGAAAGAACTTCTTTGTTTGGGAGGTTATGTATTCCCAAATTTTCATGTGCTTGTAGTGGCCATGCCCAGTCCATTCTGACCAATGATATCTGTCCCCAAGTTTGACTGTATCACCCCAGCTTTACTGGGCATGCATGGATCTTTCATGTGTTGGGTCTCTTCCCTGACTGTTTTTCAGGGACTATGCCAGTGGTTTCCTGGGGAGTGCCAAGTTGCAGCTTCCAGGTGAAGCTGCACAAATGATGGGCCTATAGTGTCTGGTTTTCTCTCTTTGCTTCTTCCCAATTATTATTATTTGCTAATTATAACAATACTATCTCTTATTTAGAGAAATAAGGCCTGTAATCTTTTTTTAGTTATTTATTTTGAGAGTTTTATACAAGTCTCCTTTCACCCCATTCAGCTCTACCCTCCTGCTCCCACCCCTTAGCACATACCTCCACCCACCTATTGTCTGTGTCCATTGGTCATGTTCATATGTATAGATACAAGTCCTTTGGTTGATCAATTATCCCACCACTCCACCTTCCCTGACCTTTGCTCTGAGGTTTGATAGTCTGTTCAAGTAGTATCCAGATCTATTTTTGTTCATCAGTTTATGTTGTTCATTATATTCCACAAATGAGAAAGATCATGTAATATTTATCTTTCTCCAACTGGCCTATTTCACTTAGCATAATGCTCTCCATGTCCATCCTTGCTGCTGTAAATAGTAAAGTACTTTCTTTTTTTACAGCAGCATATAATTCCATTGTGTAGATATACCACTGTTTTTTAATCCACTCATCTGCTGATGGGCACTTAGGCTGTTTCCAAATCTTAGCTATTGGCAAATTGTGCTGCTATAAACATAGAGATACATATATTCTTTCGGAATGATATTTCTGATTTCTTGGTATATATCCTTAGAAGTGGAATTACTGGGTCAAATGGGAGTTCCATTTTTAAATTTAAGGAAACTCCAGACTGTTTTCCACAGTGGCTGCACCAGTCTGCATTCCCACCAGCATCCACGAGGGTTCCTTTTTCTCCACATCTTTGCCAGCATTTGGTTGATTTGTTGATAATAGCCATTCTGACAGCTATGAAATGGTACCTCATTGTTGTTTTGATTAGCATCTCTTGGATGATTAGTGACTTTAAGCATATTTTCATATGTCTGTCGACCTTCTGTATTTCCTCATTCAAAAAGTGTCTACTTAGGTCCATTGCCCATTTTTTTATTGGGTTTTTTATCTTCCTTTTGTTAAGTTGTATGACTTTCCTATAAATTTTGGAGATTAAACACTTATTGAATGTAACATTGGCAAATATATTCTCCCATGCAGTAGGCTTTCTTATTGTTTTGTTGATGGTTTCTTTTGCTGTGCAGATTCTTTTTATTTTGATGTAGTCCCATTTGTTTATTTTCTCCTTACTTTCCATTGTCCTAGGAGCTGTATCAGTGAAGAAATTGCTTCGGCATATGTCTCAGATTTTGCTGCCTATGGATTCCTCTAGTATTTTTATGGTTTCCTGTCTTATGTTTAAATCCTTTATCTATTTTGAGTTTATTTTTGTGAATGGTGTTAAGTTGGTGTTCTAGTTTTTGTTTGTTTGTTTGTTTTTGTTTTTGCATGTATCTGTCCAATTTTCCCAACACCATTTATTGAACACATTGTCTTGACTTCATTGTATGCTCTTGCCTCCTTTGTCAAATATTAATTGAGCATAATGGATTTGGTCAATATCTGGTTTCTCTGTTTGGTTCAATTAGTCTATATGTCTCTTCTTGTGCCAGTACCAGGCAGTTTTGAGAACAGTGGCTTTGTAATATAGCTTGATATCTGGTGTTGTAATCCAACTTTGTTCTTCTATTTTAGGATTGCTGCAGGTATTCAGAGTCTTTTTTTATTCCATATAAATCTTTGGAGAGTTTGTTCTATATCTGTGAAATATGTCATTGGTATTTTAATGGCAATTGCTTTGAATATATAGTTTGCCTTAAATCAAATGAACATTTTAATGGTGTTAATTCTACCAATCCATGAACACAATACATTCTTCCACTTGTTTATATATTCCTCTATCTCTTTTTTCTATGTCCTGTAGTTTTCTGAGTATAGGTCTTTTACCTCCTTAGTTAAATTTTCTCCTAGGTATCTTACTTTTTTTGGTCCAATGGTAAATGGAATTTTTTTTTTTTTTTTTTTTTTTTTTTAGTTTCTTCTGTGAGTTCCTTATTGGTGTATAAAAATGCCATAGATTTCTTGGTGCTAATTTTGTATCCTGCTACATTGTGAATTCATTTTTTTTTAATTTAGTAGTTTTTTTATAGAGACTTTAGGGTTTTCTTTGTATAATATCATGTCATCTGTGAATATTGTCAGTTTTCTTCTTTTCCAATTTGGATGCTTATATTTCTTCTTCTTGTCTGATCACTATGGCTAGCACTTCCGATACTATGTCAAACAGGATTGGTGAAAATATTGGTGAAGGACTGGTGTCTTGTTCCTGTTCTTAGGGAAAATAGTTTTAATATTTGCCCATTGAGAATTATGTTGGCTATAGGTTTGTCATATTAGGCTTTTATTATGTTAAGGTTTTATTCCCACTTTGCTGAGAGATTTTATCAAGAAAGGGTGTTGGATTTTATTAAATGCTTTTTCTGCAGCAATTGTTATTAATATATGATTTTTGTCTTTCAATTCCTTTATGTGATGTATCACACTTATTGATTTGTGGTTAATATACCAGCTTTATATCCTTGGAATGAATTCCACTTGGTCATGGTATATGATCTTTTTATTGTATTGCTGTATGTGATTTGCTAATATTTTGTTGAGGATTTTAGCATCTATATTCATCAGGGATATTGGCTTATAATTCTTTTTCTGTGTCATGTCTTTATCAGATTTTGCTAGCTTCATAGGAAAAGCTTATAAGTGTTTCTTCCTTTTGAATTTTTTGGAATTGTCTGAAGAGGATCTGTGTTTATTCTTCTTTGAATGTTTTGATAAAACTTCTCTGTGAACTAATCAGGACCAGAGCTTTTGTTTGCTGAAAGTTTTTGATTATTTTTAAATTTAATTGGTAGTTATCAGCCTTTTCAGGTTTTCTGAGCATTTTGGAAGATTTTTTTTTCTAGGAATATGTCAATTTCATCTTGGTTGTCTGGTTTGTTGGAATAGAGTCGTTCATAGTATTTTTTTAAACAATGTTTTATATTTCAGTGGGACTGATTGATACTTCACCTCTTTCATGTCTTATTTTTTTTATTATTTGGGTCCTCTCTTTGTTTCTTAGTGAGAAGGCTTGAAATTGTATAAGAATAAATAGATAAAAGTTTTTTATTTTCTTGTAATTGCTTCTGGCTATCAAAGGGTGTAGATCTGCCCTTCCTTGGCAGATCTAAGCTCAGAGTTCCTCCCTAACAGAGGAAGGAGATGCAAAATGAAAGGGGGATATTCATACAGGGAAGAGGGATTTTGTGAAATACAGTGGTACCTCAAGATACGAGTTTAATTCGTTCTGTAACCTTGAGGCATGGGAAACTATGAGATGCTCGAGTTGCAGTAAACTGGTGGGTCGTGTGCAGCCGTTCGATCTGCGCGATTACTCCTATCTCAAATGTTGCTCGTATTTCAAAGCAAAAATCGCTCGCTTCGACAGCTCATATCTCAAAAATCTTGTATGTTAGGGCACTCGTATCTCAAGGTACCACTGTGTATGTTAGTCTGGTGTCCCTGTGAAGGAACATAAGTGCTGTTCAGAGGATGATGCATTTCACAAGCTGCATTCCTATTGTATTCTGGAAATGACAAACTTGACAAGAAGGTTAAAAGACACAATTCAAATGTGAGGAGACATAGTAACTAAAGGTCTGGTGAGAGTAAAAGGCCCATGTGGTAAAGGAAAATGTTAACTTTACATGCCCCAGATTAGGGTAGAGGAGTGGTTTCCTGTAGAAGGTGTGTCACACCTGCCTGACCCTTCTGCCCATTATAATTAAACTGGAGGCCTAGTGCACAAAATTCCATGCACTTGGGGGCAGGGGTCCCTCAGCCTGGCCACACTCTCTCACAGTCTGGGAGCCCCATGATTGATTGCTCCAAAGTGGTAGGCCCTGTCCACCCAGCCATGGCTCTGTGATTGCTCTGCAGAGGGAGGCCCTACCCACCAGCCACAGCACCTCCACAGGGAAGCCTGGGCCTCCCACTCTGGGGCAATTGTGCAGCCCCTTGATTAATCAATTGCCCACCATCCAGTGGCCTGGGCCTCCCTCTGGAGGGCAATCATGGGGCAATGGCTGGGTCCCCTACCAATCACAATGTACCAGCCTTGGTTGGCCTGGCACCAGTGTGTGTTATAGTATGGTCGTCCAGAAGGTGTTTTGGATGGTTATTCTGCTGTTTGGTTAATTTGTATATTATGTTTTTATTATTATAGATTGAAATAAGAGAAATATTTTAAGATATCCCCTGTGGGGCTTTTTTGTCTGAATTATATGGGTAGAAAAAGAAAAACAGTTTCAAGTGAAGCTGATAGACCATCCATATTTCATTGACCTGACCTTAAGTCCAAAGCACTGACTCATTTCAGAAGACAAGTGATGTGTTGGTTTCTAGAGTGAGGCTAGAGTTTTGTGAATATGCAAACAAGTAAGTAAGAATATAGGCATGCACCCTATAAAAACAGAAGCAAGGAAACAAAACCAAAGTTAATGCTTATAACAAATCACAAACCGGTTGAGAAGACTTTTAAGTGCAGGGCTTTTGCTGGAATTAAGCCAGCAGTGTTGCCACTTCTTTGTGTATGCAGAAAGCCTTATTGTGTGGCTAGGGTCTGGTAGTTTCTATGTTGCTGCCACACAGGGAGGGGAATTGGCTTTATGACTCACAGAAATGTGCAGTCTGGTGCCTGGAGTCCTAGTGTCCCTGGGTCTGCAGTTGTGGTGGCAGGTCTTCTATCAGAGTGGGTGGAGGGTCCTGGTTTGCTTCCCAGACCACACTGGGTGGTGGCGAAGGTAGGATCCTAGCCTCAAACAGTTCTGTTCTTCGAGATGGTGTGGTCTCTGTGCTGTCAGTGTCCTCCCCGGAGTGTTCGTGGTGGCCTGCAGGATCTAACTGTCCCTATTTCACTCTCACACCCACCCACACACGTCCACACATACTTCTATCGTTCCCTCACTCTTTCACACAGTCTTCCTCCCTACCTTCTTGGTGGTCACCAAGAAATCTATGGCATTTCTCTACACCAATAGTGAACTTACAGAAAGAGAGATTAAAAAAGCAATCCCACTTACCATCATACCAAAAAAAAAATAAAATACCTAGGAATAAACCTAACTAAAGAGGCAAAAAAAAACAAAAAACTGGACACTGAAAAGAAGAGATAGAGAAAGATATAAACAAATGGAAGAACATACCGTATTCATGGATTGGTAGAATGAACATTATCAAAATGTCCATTCTACCCAAAGCAATCTATAGATTCAATGTACTTCCCATTAAAATACCAACAGCATATTTCACACACCTAGAACAAACTCTCCAAAAATTCATCTGTAATAAAAAAAGACCCTGAACAGCTGCAGCAATCCTAAGAAAGAAGAACAAAGTAGGTGAGATCTCAATACCAGATATCAAACTGTATTACAAAGCTACTGTTCTAAAAACTGCCTGGTACTGGCACAAGAACAGACATATAGACCAATGGAATAGAATAGAGAACTCAGATATCAACCCAAACCACTATGCTCAATTAATATTTGACAAAGGAGGCATGAACATACAATAAAGTCAAGACAGTCTCTTCAGTATATGGTGTTCGGAAAATTGGACAGATACATGCAAAAAAAAATGAAACTAGACCACCAACTTACACCATATGCAAAAATAAACTCAAAATGGATAAAGGAGTTAAACATAAGATGGGAAGCCATAAAATTACTAGAGGAATCCACAGGCAGCACAATCTCAGACATATGCTGAAGAAACTTCTTCACTGATACTGCTCCTAGGGCAATGGAAGCTAAAGAGAAAATAAACAAATGGGACTACAAAAATAAAAAGCTTTTACAAAGCAAAAGAAACCATCAACAAAACAATATGAAAGATCACTACATGAGAGAACATATTTTCCAATGTTATCACTGATAAGGGTTTAATCTCTAACATTGACAAGGAACTCATACAATTCAACAAAAAGAAGATAAACAATCCAATTTAGAAATAGGCAATGGATCTAAATAGAGACTTTTCAAAAGAAGATAGAAGGAAGGCCAAGAGACATATGAAAACATGCTCAAAGTCACTAATTATTCAAGAGATGCAAATCAAAATGACAGTGCAGTACCATCTCACACCGGTCAGAATAGCTATCATCAACAAATCAATAAATGACAAATGTTGGCGAGGATGTGGAGAAAATGGAACCTTGGTGCACTGCTGGTGGGAATGCAGACTAGTGCAGCCATTGTGGAGATTAGTATGGAGTTTCCTCAAAAAACTAAAAATGGAGCTCCCATTTTACCTAGTAATCCCACTTCTAGGAATATATCCCAAGAATGTAGAAACACCCATCAGAAAGGATATATGCTCCCCTATGTTTATAGCAGCATAATTCACCATAGCCAAGATTTGGAAACAGCCTAAGTGCCCATCAGCAGATGAGTGGATTAAAAAACTGTGGTACATCTACACAATGGAACACTATGCTGTGCTAAAAAATAAGGAATTTCTACCATTTGCAACAGCATAGATGGAACTGGTGAATAAGAATGTTCCAGAGTCAGAGAAGCATCGATCAGACCATCAAATCTCAGAAGGAAGGTGTGGAACGGTGGGGGTAAGAGGAAGAGATCAACTAAAAGATTTGTATGCATACATTTGGGCCTAACCAATGGATATAGATAACAGAGGGAGGGGGTGAGTGCATGAGTGGGGGAATGGGGGCTAAGGGGGGAATAAGGACACATATGTAACACCTTAATCAATAATGAAATAAATAAATAAATAATAAAACCAGCAGTGACAATCTGATAGATTTTCTGCAGTTTAATATCTCTGATGATATTATTCAATTCAGAGATCTGTATGACATATATAGAGATAGCCTAAATATAACAATTTAAAGACAATTAATTATACTGTAGAAAATAATCCACAATTCGGCTTTATGGTTTTTATTGTCATTTAATTTTTCTTAAACAATTATTCTCCTATTCTAAGAGACTATATGAAGTTCAGTTTTAATTTGGTCTGAGTATTTGCATAAATACACAAATAGCAACTGATCAAACAAATCACACAGGCCCTTTCTAGTTTGTTTTACTGCCATCTTTCACAAGGAATTTAAATATTGAGCTACAGTCACCCTCTCAGGACAGAGAAGACAAGCTACAGTTTCCATCAGGCTTTGTCTTCAATATTTGTAGGTTTGGGTCAATTCCTTAAGTTCTTGAGGTCCCCAAAATGTCTTGAGGTTTCTTTCTTGCTACCTTTCATCAAAAACAATGTTTGTTTGTTATTTGGGAAGATTGCTATGAGCCATGTGACCAAGTAAGGTATCAGACCATGTGGTTTCAGTTGGCTTTGAAAGTCAACTCAATTTCTTAAGGCATCTGGTGACACTCAGAGTCCAGGCATGTCTCTCTTAGACATGGTATTTTAGTAAAAATATTGGTTAATAAGACCAGATCATTTGAAATTGGTCTTATTGAGTATGTGCAAAGAAAGGTATTGCCATTATGCACTCATTAAGAATTGTCAGGCTCTGACGGTATTATGTAGGGAGAAAAGGCTAAAAATAAGAAATTTGCATTTTCAAGATTGGCAAACATATTTCATAACTTTTAGAAATACAGGTTTGCTTTATTTACTCGCAAATATATTTATACTTCAAGAGACATATTTCCAAGGAGACAGGTATAATATTGTAAAGCTTGCTGATTTAGCAAAACACAGTTGAATTGAGTTAAACTGGTTGGCTCAAATAGCTGAGATTAGATTTATTTTTTAACACTTGCATTTTAATAAATAGTTTAGATTAGAGTTCTTGGAAATGAGGTATTAATACTTTTTAAAATATATATTTTATTGATTTTTCACAGAGAGAAAGGGAGAAGGATAGAGAGTCAGAAACATCGATGAGAGAGAGACATCGATCAGCCACCTCCTGTACGCCCCCTACTGGGGATGTGCCCACAACCGAGGTACATGCCCTTGTCCAGAATTGAACCTGGGAACTTTCAGTCCACAGGCCGATGTTCTATCCACTGAGCCAAACCAGTCTCGGCAAGGTATTAATACTTTAAAGGCAGATGGTCCTTCCCTTGATAAACCTAGAATAAAATAGATATTACTGCAAAATTTCTTGCTAGAGTAGGTACTCTCAAGGCAATGTGAGTAGAGATGGCATTATTTATTGACTTCAGGGAGTAAAATCTTTAAAAAATACTTGACAAGGCAACTTGATAGCTGAGGGAGGCATAAATGTCTTCTCTGCTTCCTAGCTTTCTGTCATATATCAGAATTTGGAGTGGCCTCTGACACCTTAGTCACCAAGGTCCCACAGCCATTTTACCTTCACCAGCCAAGGGGACTCACATTCACCCCGGTATGAAATCCCTTCTCACACTTGGCATAGAGACTTCTCCCCAGATAGTAATACAATTGTCCAGGTGTGGGACCTTTAACTCCACACAAGGGATTCTTATGGCCTTGGACCTTATTGGAGGTTTTTACCCTTTATTGTCTTAGATGGGAAAATATGGCTTTTAAAACTAGCCTTTAATAGCTGGGCTGGCAATCTGTTGCTGTCTCATTTCCTAACAGCCTCAGTCCCTTGGCAGCATGAGCCAGCTTCCTTTAAGAGAGGGGGAATATCCCCTGTTAATCTGCCAAGACAAAGATTTAATACCGGGGCCCTAGGGTTAAATTCTGTTTGTAGTTAATTTCCAAGATTAGGTAACAAAAACCTTTCTTTTCCTTCCTTTTTCCTTTTTCTTTCTTTTTTTGAGCAACTGTAAATTTGAGGTTTTTCTCTATTAGTTATGCCTGTGGAAGAAGCATTAATGACAAGTAGTAATGTCTGCATGAGCCAAATTACACAGTAGTAAAGTTTGCATGAATCAAAATACACAGCAGTTTCATTTGTAACTGAAACAGTATCAGTAGTGAGCAGCTCCTCTGACTGGCTGCCAGGGAGGTAACAATTTATAACTTCCAGCTTCAAGTAACAGGCAGCCAGGCCTCAAGTAACAGGCTGTCAGGAAGGTGCCCTCTGACCTAGTGAAGATTGTACTTCCCATCCCCTGTGAGGAGCCAAGGGGAGGGTGGAACCAGGCAGGTAGCAGCCCTGGGCTTGCCAGGGGCTGGGTCCTGGTAGCAGCTTTTCTTGGAGGCTTCTCTCTGCAATCAGACTTTCTCTGTTGCTCCTTCCCCCACAGGTGCCCAGCCCCAGGCCTCTAGACCTATGAGATCCAGCGGAACTTTGGTTGGGGAACTAGCAGGAGTGTGGGCAGGAGGCAATCCAGTCTGTGGCCCACCTCTGGGACCCCTGCTCCTCAGCACCTGGAGTGCACTAGCAGGGCGGAAGAAGAGGGAGATGGGAGGGAGAGGGAAGCGAAGGCTAGCATGATCCTTGGCTTGGGGCTGCACTGGGCTGGGAATCAGGCCATAAGCCCCCAGCTTCAGATACAGGGTTGCTAGTCCTCCCTGTGCTTAAGCAGACTGGAGAGCTGGGGTTTCCCAGACCAGGAGTAAGTGTCAAGGCAGTAGTGAGTGCAGGCGGGCTCCCCGTGTTTTGCATTCCCCTGGCACTCATCTGCATATTGCATGGCAGGAACCCATAGCACTGGCACCAAGCTAGCAATAAAGGGTGTTTCCAGGAATGCAATCTGAATCCTGTGGGGCCGAACAGAGAGAATTTAAGTTGTAGCAACATGAGAGTGGTTAAGAGAGAAGAGTTTTGTAAACAGGGAAGAGTATGGACAAAAAGTACAAACTCCATAGCAGTATCAGGTGATGCACCTTCTCAGCATTTTCTGGAGCTGCTGTGTCTTTGGGACTGGGAGCAGGGTGTTGCTTTCTACTGGACTTGCATCCAAAGCAGCAGTAGTTCGTTAGGGCAGAGAAAAGGACGCAAACGATTCAGACAAGCACCAATCCAGGAGCCAATGTGAGAAACGAATTATAAAACTTCCAGGCTAGAGAGAGAGGTTTCTCATCACAACCTAGGTCAGGTTTTTTTTCTCTCTTTGGAGTACAGGCCAGTTGCAGACATGCAAGTTTGAAGGCTGCTTTGGCCAGAAAGTAGAAGAGAAGGGATGCTTTCCATAAGCCAATTCTCCTGGTAGGGTCTCATCTGGGTTACCATCTGTTACTGGGTAAGAAGTCTTATCCCTGTCAGTGGCTTATGAGGATGGAATTCTTGTGATACCTGAGAAAAAGAATTTTCTGCGTCACACAGGAGGATGAAATGTGATAAAAAGCTTTTTTCCTTTGGAATTAAATCCCCACGTTTCCAAAGCCCCATTTCCCTATGTCCTGCCATAGAAGTATAGCGAGGTCTTCAGCAGAGCCAGTGCCTAGAGTTTCCTTTCCAGCTCTGGACAGTCCAGTCCAGCATCAGGCTAGCGTACTTTGTGTTTTCTCACTGTAGTCCATCAATCCACTGCCTGCAGAGTCTACAGGTGAACATGGCGGTGGAGGAAACACAGGCATATTCAAGGAAGCCAAGAGTGAGCCAAAAGCACAAGAGGAGAGAACTTTGTTTGGGAGGTTATGTATTCCCAACTTTTAATGTGCTTGTAGTGGCCAAACCCCATCCATTCTGACCAATGATCTCTGTCCCCAGGTTTGACTGACAGGCAAGTATCTTTCATATGTCACCCCAATTTTACTGGGCATGCATGGATCTTTCCTTTGTTGGGTCCCTTCTCCCAGTGTTTTTCAGGGACTACACCAGTGGTTCCCTGGGGAGTGCAAAGTTGCAGCTTCCTGGTGAAGCTGCCCAAATGACATGCCTATAGTGTCTGGCCTTCCCTCTTTACTTCTTTTCTATTATTAATAACCAGCTCATTACAACAATATCAGCCAGACATTGTGAATCAGAAACTCTAGGGATGGGGTCAGCAATCTGTTTATATACTAGTAAACCTTACAGGAGATTCTGATGCGTACTAATTGTGCATATGACAGTTATATGATTAAATAAGATAACGTAAGTACAAAATAAAGGTGTTTTGACAACTAACAAATTAACTACAATTATTATGATAGTGAATAGTTTCAGCAATTCTCTGAGAAGATTGTGCTAATTGGAGCTTACAAGAGTACAAAAGGTATAATAGTCCTTACCTTCCAAAAATGAATAGTCTAGAAAGATTTTTAAGGAAAAGGACAGTTGAACTACTGTGTGCCAAATGCTGTTCTCAGAGTTTACAGGATGCCATGGGACCCAAGTAAATATTTTTTAAGTCTGACAGGACACAAAGGAGGGCCTCCCAGGGTCAATGTTACTTGGTCTGAGTCTTTAAGGATAAATATAAGTTAGCCAGATGGGTGAGAAATTAAGCCATCTTCCAGCGAATGAGAATAGATGTTCTGGAAAGATGTAGAAGGGCAAAAGAATACATCTCTCAGGTGAAGGTATTCCAATAAGATCATATAAATACAAAATAATAAAGAGTTCATGAGCAAAATGAAAATTGAGATCTGTGCCTTTAAGAGTCCATATCAGAAAACAGTCTCTGTATAAAACCACTTCTGAATAGGACTCCAAGAGCTGTGAGAAAGTAGTAAAGGTTTTGAATTGAGAAAGTGAACAATGTGACATCAGTCTGGAGGCAGGAAACCCAGTGAGGTGCCTATTACTGTACCAGAGAAGATACATGGATGAGATAATTCAGAAATAAACTGTTGGAACTTTGGTAATTAAGATGATGCAGTAGAGGAATGGATATGGGAATCTAGAAATTGCTTTTAATCTTTGAAAAAAAAATTATCTCCTTCTGGTGCTAGGAATGCTATATTGCAAAATAGTATTAAAAGTCTCTTTAGTTTCATAATTGTTAGGAAGAATCAATCAAATATGATCTCCCCATTGTCCTGAGTCAGTGAAAAGTATTGGATTAAATTACCTAATTTACATTTTAAGTATTTTCTAAATTTGAATATGCAAATATCAACACTTTAATGAAACAACCATGCCTCTGCATTAGCACTTAATTTTTTTCTCTTATTACTTTTGCCTTATTTGAACAGTTGAAGTAGTTAAAATAATAATAATAATAATAAAGAGTAAACTTTCTGCCTGTTCCCATGAATCCATGCTCAAAAAATATGTGGCTCTTCCTTTTCCCTGGCGATGAGACACAGGAACTGGGGCCAACATACAAATGACAGTAAGGATGGGAGGAGACTTTGTTCCAGGTTTTAGTGGGTAATGAATGGGTGTACCAACCACATCCAGAAATAAGTGATTTCATAGCCCCTGGGTTATAGTGTACTAATAGCAGAAGACCTATTAGAATTAAGGAAAGATTAGCATGTTGGCTCTGACTGAGAGTGTCTAATTATATTTTATTTCTCCCTTTCTCCTATTTTTGTTAAGAAAACAAACTTATGCATGGATGATGTGGGACATTTATCTTTCTCTTTCAGGTGGACTCTCCCTAATACTTATAAATTTTACCAAATATGTTGGAGCTAATTAGTCAAGTAGGAAATGAGTCTAAGTAAATTAATCACCGATACTTGAAGTGGAATTTTGGTGCTTTGTGGCTCAGAGATTATTTAGTTGCTTCTCCTGCATTCTTGTTTCCTGTTAAATAAATTCACCCATGACAATCAGAATGGCTTGTTAAGGGCTCTCCTCAATTGTCCCATGTCCTTTCTGCTGGCACAGGCTCAGCACACAGCCCTGAAAACACATTCAGAGCTGATGCTCTCAAACTAAGTTGAGACAGCACTTCCCCCTTCCCCCTTGGAGTATTAATACATGTGTCTGATACATCTGTCTGATGTCTCATTGGTTTAGGGCTGAGGAATGTACATTGCAGGCATTGCGCATATTCAATAACTGCTTTTCCCTTCCCTACCCCTATAACTGGAATAAGAACCTCCAGGCATATTTATATATAAATTTTTATTTATTTTATTTTATTATTTCCATTACCTCTATCTCTTCTATGTCCTGTTCCACCTTCACTCTCCCCCACTCCTCCCTCACCCCCTCAAAATCACCACATAAAAGCAGAAGCTGTGGCAATAGCTTTTTCCTGCTTTATAAATCTTAACCAATGCTCAGGCAAGGATGAGAGACAGGGCAGTTGTCAGATGCCAGTTCCCTGGAGGGACAGTCTGATAGGGCATACATAAAGTCAGCAGGGCACATGACCATGATTTCTACCAGAAAGTAAGTCTGAGTATGGTACAGCTTGGCATAGATAACACTTCACAGTCTACAATAGACCTTTATATGTGTTGTTTAATTCTCATACACATACTATGAGGTGAGTTGTGTTACTGCTCATAATAGGAAACTGAAGTATTTGATTCTTCCATAGCTAGAAAATGGCAAAGATAAGCCTCAAACCCAGGTGCCCTGACCCTATTACTTACTTTTTTCTTAGCACCACACTGCCTCCTCTAAAACTAGAGATGTTTCCAGAGTAAAGCTTAATGTGATAAATGGACTTTCCCAGACAACAAAGACCAGGAAGTTCTAACCGATAAACATTATAAAGTTAACTGCTGTTATAAACAACTAAATTCCTACTTTGGAAAGACATGGGAAGCAAAACCATGTAATGAACAGAGAGTCATTGGATGAGGAGATAAAGAAACATAGTTGAAAATCTCATTTAGAATATACCCCTGGGTGATTTGTTGTTCAACCACTCTGTGGCTTTATTTCTTCAATATGAAATGGGGAAATAATTCCTTTTCTGTAACATTATTGTATTATAAATATTATAGTAAAGCATTTAAAATATTATAGGACACATAGCAGGTTTTCAATTGTATCCTTTTGGGTTTTATATATTGTAGTTTTCTGAAGCATGAAATGAAAAGAAGATACTGGCTCCTATAAACAAAAATAATATAAATGAATTTAATAATCACAACATGTTGCTATAAAAATACACAAGAAAAAGAAAATCAAGTCTACTACTATAATGCTAGCTAGATCATAAATATAATTTAAAATATACTCAAAATGCATGCTACTTCTGAAGGGATTTTACTTCTAAATCCTTAAAAACTGCAATATTAGGGTAAGTATGGCTGCATAAATACAGTGTAAAAGAGAATTTGGAAATCTGTAGGTTAATTTGGGATCCCATAATAACATATTTGAATATACTTCTCCAGATCTCATCAATTATAAATGATTTCTATATTATTGGATGACCTATTTTTCTATAACATTTATACTTCATTCTTTGGAATAAATATAAAATATAATTTAATATATCACCTGTTCCATAAATGTATAATTAAGGTAGTACATTTTTCACTTTCTGGGTACGGAAATATAATTATTCGTTTTATTTAATTTTTATTATTTTTTATACATATCTCCCCATTACCCCCCTCCCACCCAGGCATACCCCAAACCGCCAGTGTCTATGTTCATTGGTTATGATTATATGCATGCATACAAGTCCTTTGATTGACCTCTTATCTACCTCACCTAACTTTAATCTTCCTGCTGTAATTTAAGTCTGTTTGAAGCTTTACTGTCTCTGTATCTATCCTTTTGTTCACCAGTTTACAATGTTCTTTATTATCCACAAATGAGTGAGACCATATGATGCTTCTCCCGCATTGACTGGCTTATTTCACTAAGCATAAGGTTCTCCAGTTCCAACCAGGTTGCTGCAAATGGTAAGAATTCATTCTGTTTAATGGCGGCATAGAATTCCATTGTGTAGATGCACCACAGTTTTCTAATCTACTTATCTGCTGACAGGCACCTAGGCAGTTTCCATATTGTAGCTATTGTAAATTGTGCTGCTATGAACATAGGGGTGCATAAATCCTTTCTGGTTGGTGTTTGTAATTTCTTAGGATAAATTCATAAGAGTGGGATTACAGGGTCAAATGGGAGATCCATTTTTAGTTTTTTGAGGAAACTCCATACCGTTCTCCACAGTGGGTGCACCAGTCTGCATTCCCACCAACAGTGCACAAGAGTTCCTTTTTCTCCGCATCCTAGCCAACACTTGTCGTTTGTTGATTTGTTGATGATTGCCATTCTGACAGGTGTGAGATGGTATCGCATTCTCGTTTTGATTTGCATCTCTTGGATGATTAATGACTTTGAACATGTTTTCATATGTCTCTTGGCCTTCCTTTGGTCATCTTTTGAAAAGGTTCTATTTAGGTCCATTGCCCATTTTTTTATTGGCTCATTTATCTTCCTTTTATTCAGTTGTGTAAATTGGCTGTAGATTTTGGAGATTAAACCTTTATCAGTGATAACATTGGAAAATATGTTCTCCCATGTAGTGGTCTTTCATATTATTTTGTTGATGGTTTCTTTGCTGTGCAAAAGCTTTTTATTTTGATGTAGTCCCATTTGTTTATTTTTTCTTTAGCTTCCATTGC